>CM022950.1:38647385-38975984 GCA_012931725.1 Litsea cubeba
CAATGAAAAACTGTAATTTGGTTCACAAGGCTACTCTTTTGGTCAAAAGTACTCGAAATCATGCTAAATTGATCGTCCGTGGTGAAAAGGCGTGCATACGTAAAAACATAAGCATGCATCAAATGATTTGCCAAAGTTTCCATGAAAAAAAAATTTTCAAAAATTCTGGGCCACCTACCTCAGCAAAGAAAAATCGTATTCCTCTCAAGGCGACCATAACGACTTTCATACTACTATTTTTTCAATGGCCGTGACATTTTTTTTTCAAGAAATCCTTTTTTGTTTTTTCTTTTTTCAAGAGAAGGCACCTTTGTGGTGAATTTGTCTTTGATGCATATGACATGGGGAGCAAACCCACGTCTTATTTATTTCACCATTTTCTAGTCTAAACATCCCTATTTTTTTTCTTTCATTTTTTCTTCTACGGTCCCCAACAATAGGCAACCCTTTCCATGTGCCCAAATTGATTCATTAACTCATGGTTGATCAAACCACTAAGATGAACCATGAAACTGTAAAACTAAAGGTCCATTTTCCATCATATTTTCAGTCAAATCGTCAAAGAAAATTGAAAATTACAGCTTCACATTCAAAACCATTGAAAACGTATACAGACTGTGTAAAAGTGAGGCGTCAAAATTCAGCACTTTTCCAAAAACACTCTCCATAAACAAAATAGTAAACCACCATTCTTTTTTACTGAAAGCATCGAGAATTCCAAAATTTGAGGTATCTTCATTTCAAAAAAATCCTCTCAAAGTTTTGTTTCTCTTTCTTTTTTTATGGTTAAAGGCAATTGTATTAAAAGAAAATAGGGAATAGGCACTGTAAGACCCCGAGCCCCAGTTCTTTTGTTTAGTATTATTTTAATCATGGTTTAGCTTTTTAAGCGAGATTAGAGTTGGTTTGACTTTGTCTTTCAGTTTGACTAGATTTTACATAGCCTTGGAGATTTGAGGACCGTTGACCTTGGTTTGACCCGGTCCATATGATTTGTATTTTTGTGAGAAATTATTCTTATTTTGGGAAATTACATTTTTACTCCTTTTGACTCATTTTACGAAGTTTAACAACTTTCATGTTTTGACCATTTTGATTTGATGATCAGAAAATACGTTTTTCGAGAAAAAGGTCAAAATTGACTTTTCACACTAAATCTGTACTTGAATTTAGAAAATTTCAGAACTTGGGGAAAATAGACTTTTTGGAAAGTAAATATTTCGTTGATCAATTTTGTCTTCTTCGTCGATCTCATTCGGGACCCACAAATGTTAGTTTCAGCCTTTGTTATGTTGGGGCCCATGGGGCCCAGCCCACTTAACCCTTTATAAAACCACCATGGGTTCTTCTTCTTCCGATTTTCATTTTTCTACAATGAAGAGAGGAGCCTGGGGTTTTCTCCCAGCCATTTTCTCTCTCTTCTAGAAAGCTCCCTTCTTGAGTGCTAAATGGAGGATTGATCTCCCAATCTTCTTCTCCTCTCTCTTGGATTTCCAAAAACACCATTTTCAAGAGATTTGAGCTGGAGAAGACCCCTTTTCCAAGCTCTTCTTCCTTGTTTGAGCTTCAAAAAGGTTAGCAATGGATTTCTTTCTTCAAATCTTGGTTTTCCAAACCATTTAGAATGTTTTTATCATCTATGCAAAGAGATTCATGGAGGTTTTGCGAATGTTTGGTTTCTAGGGCTTTCTCTCGGATTAGTTTGGGGGTTTTATGGATTTGGAGCTAGAGTCTTTGTTGAGGCCATCTTTGAGTGATTTGTCCTTCTTTTTGACTAGAGGCAAGTAAATATTCAGATATTGTGGTGTATGTTGTTTATTATGAGTATTTGTTCTTCTCTTAAAGACTATGAATTTTCTACCTTGGTTCATTGATTTGTTCTTGAAATGTTTAAGCAAAGATTTATGTTTATGGTTCCCCAATTTATGATTTCAATAATCTGAGATTTTTATTTAGTAATGAATCATCTTTGGATTTGTTATGCACATTTCAGATTTTAATGTTTTGATGAATAAAAGTGCTTTGTTCATGCTTGAATCTTGGAAAGAATGGAATGATTTAATCTATGGATGTTTTTAATGGATTTGGTGTGGCAAGGAGAAGCCCAAATTATATTAGATTTGATGTAGAAGAAGTGGGAGGGAAAGAAAAATCAATTAAGAGGAAGAAGTGTAGAAACAAGGGAGAAGAACTCCCCTCCACGGGCTGGACAGCAGGCCAGCTCGCTATAGCGAGCCAGGCTTCTGTGAGGGCCTCTTTCAGCCCTCTTTCGGCCTCCCTTTTCTTCTTATTTGAAGCCCGTTGGACCTCTAATGGTGCATAGTGTTGGAATTTGAGATGACTTGAGAAGTCTTTTGATGAGTTAAAGTAATTAGTATCTCAAGTATGGTTTTGAGTTGGAATTCTTGTCAACACATTGTCACAAACATGATGATAATAAGCTGGTGTTGATAGAGCTTGAAAAGGAGAAACAGAATTGAAACAGTCTGGAATTAAGAATTCCTGATGCAGAGCACGCGGTCGACCGGGCTCTTCATGCGGTCGACCGAGCAAGAAGAAACCTGCAGAAACAGAAAAAAGGCACCTCTCAGTTATTTTCGTGACACAGTGTGTCTTCGGTCGACCGGGACCCCAGGATGTCGACCGAGCTCGAAATTGTCTGTTTTCCAGTCAGTGTCTTCGGTCGACCGAGCAAGCCAGGATGTCGACCGAGCACGGGAACCAGAGTTGCGCAGAATTAGAAGTTTTGCACGAAAATTCAGCACACTTATCTATTTCGTTTGGGACTCTTTCTCAACGAATTGTAGCCCGTTTTGAATACAATTAAGGGTTATTAAAACCTATATAAAGGCATGCTTGGGTCGTTCATAAACACATCAGAAGAGACACCAGAAGAGAAGAGTTTTAGAGAGTTATAGAGAGAGTTTTGGAGAGAAGAAGAGTGCTGGTGCTGTGTTGCTGTGTTGCTGCATTATCAGACGTTTTCTACAGCAATTGTGGACGAGATTATGCTCTAGAAGATGGTGATTCGTCCATGAGTTAAGTGTCTCTCTGTTTATGCTTTAATTTCAATTTGTAAGGGATTGAGAGAGAGAGAATTGTAGAGGGGAAGGGCTGTAGACAGAATTAATCTTCTATTCTGTTTTTACATCAAGTTGGTGCTTGGTGTTTGGGGTTTGGTGATCCTATCTGTGGGTGCAGATAAATTGTAAAGGGAGTCGGTGCTTCCTAGATAGTTGGTGCTATCTGAAACTCAAGGGAGTCGGTGCTTCCTAGATAGTTGGTGCTATCTGAAACTAAGGGTTGGTGCTCTTTGTCGTTGGTGCGACTAAATAAGATTCAGATCTGTCCCGGATTGGTGTTCGGACAGTCTTTGAACCGTGGACGTAGCCTTTCGGTGAACCACGTTAAATCTGGTGTCATTGTGTGGTTTGACTTGTTTTGTTGTTGAATTGGACCTGTTTTTAGAAATCACTGATTCACCCCCCCCCCTCTCAGTGATCGCGGTATCCAACAATTGGTATCAGAGCGAGGTTCCCTTGATCAGTTTAATACGCTAAGGGTGATCTCTTGTCAAATCACATGGCAGTCAATACAGGGAATATGAAAGCACCTCTGTTTGATGGTTCTAATTACTCCTTTTGGAAGATTAGGATGCAAGCCTATGAGATGCGCATAGGAAAGACGTCTTCATCTGATAAAGAAGCGGCCTTCAAAGTTCAGAAAAAGGCAAAAGAGACTGCTGGTCATGATATTGATTCTGATGATGATGAGCTTGAGGCTCAATTTGTTAGAAAGTTGAAGAAAGGAAGCATCGGCAAGTACAAAGGGAAGCTACCCTTTAAATGCTTCAATTGTGGAGGTATTGGTCACTTTGCTGCGAAGTGTCCCCTAAAAGAAGACAATGATAATGACTCTTATGCTGAAAAGAGTAAAGGAAAGAGAAATTTTAGAAAAAGGGGCAAAGCTAAAAACTTTCTATGTCAACAAGATGACAGCACGTCTGAATCTTCAGACGATGATGAATCAACCGAAGCTCTCTTCATGGTCACTGTTGAAGAAGAAGAAGAGCTAGATCCGGAAGAGGATGAGGAGGCTGAAGTCAATCTTGAAGAGGAACTCATAGCCGCACTTGAGGAGCTTAGCATGGAACGCAAATCAAGTAAGAAACATCTGAAACTTCTCCATGAATCTGAAAGTTCTATTATTTCTTTGAAAACTCAAGTAGAAGAATATAAAAGAATGGTAGAAGTCCTTGAAAACCAAATAAGTATCAAAAAGGAAGAGGCTATGAAACTTGAAACTGAGATCGCTAGAGCAAAGGCTGAAAATTTGGAAAATAGCAAAAAACTCAAAGCGCTCCAAGCGATTGAAGGGACTATGAAACTCAATGAACTACTGAAAGTTCAAAGACCAGCCCACTTCAGATTTGGTCTAGGATTTGAGAAAGGTGAATCCTCTAAGATTGCACCTCCTGAAAAGAAAAAGTTTGTGAAGCAAGTCCCTGCACCTTCTAACTCTATGAAGCCCACTCAACCTAGAAAGGAGTCCATTCCTCTTAGAAAGGTAATGAAGATTAACCAGCCACAAAGAAGATACAAATTCTATGGTTATTGCTTTCATTGTAATATGTTTGGACATAAAAGAGCTGATTGCAAATTCTATGTAAGAAACAGTCCATTTGTGACTAGGAATCCTTTTTCAATCCTAAGTAGCCACAAAATTGAGTGCTATACGTGTCATAATTATGGACACTTGGCTAGGGATTGTAGGTTGCATATTGCTAACAAGTTTCAGGTTGAAAAGAAACCCAAGTTAGTTAAGGCTTGGAGAGCAAAGCAAAGTGCAGAAAGTCTCAAAGAATCTCTCATTGTGCAAACGGCATTCAATGCACAAAAGAAGACAGCACCATGGGTCCTTGATAGTGGTTGTTCAAGCCATATGACTGGTGATAAAGATAAATTCATCAAATTACAGCACTATGAAGGCGGTTCAGTGAAGTTTGGCAACAATGATGGTGCCAAAATATGCGGAAAAGGTGTTATTCAGCTTATGGCAAACAAGATCAGATCTGAAGAAGTCTTATATGTGTCTGGATTGAGACACAACCTGCTTAGTGTGAGCCAGATCTGTGACAAGGGTCATGAAGTTATCTTCACAAAGAATGGGTTTGCCATCAAGAAGAGTAGCAACGGGAAAACAGTGGCAACTGGATCAAGAACTGCTGGAAATCTCTATACCTTGTCAGATGGAGCTGAAAAGACCTGCTTGATGAGTCGGACAGAGGAAAGTTGGTTGTGGCACAAACGCCTTGGGCATTTAAGCTTTGACAACATGTCAAAGATTTGCAATTCAAAGGCTGTAAGAGGCATGTCTAAAGTTGAAAAGCCTTCCAATCCTATTTGCGACTCTTGCCAAAAGGGAAAGCAAACGAGGGTTATGTTCAAGTCAAAGGAGCATCATTCAAAGAAACCTCTTGAGCTAGTGCACACTGATCTCTGTGGACCGATGCGAACTCAAAGCACCAATGGAGATAAGTATTTCATGTTATGCATTGATGATTATACTCGTATGACATGGGTATTGTTTCTTAAGCATAAGCATCAAGCACTTGATCGTTTTAAAGTGTTTAAAGCACAGGTTGAAAATCAATTGGAAAAACGTATCAAGATTTTAAGGTCTGATCATGGAGGCGAGTTCACATCTGAAGAGTTCACTAAATATTGTGAACATCATGGCATTCAAAGACAGTACTCAGCCCCTAGAACTCCACAGCAAAATGGAGTTGTGGAACGGAAGAATCGCACCGTACAAGAGATGGCTCGTACGATGCTAAGTGAAAGCAAGATGGCTGACAAGTATTGGAAAGAGGCAATTCACACGGCTGTATACATTCAAAACCGATGCTTGATCAGGCCACATGAAGACAAAACTCCCTATGAGCTATGGTTTGGAAGAAAAGCAACAGTCAAGCACTTCAAAGTCTTCGGCAGCAAGTGTTACATCAAGAGGCTCGAACAAAATCCGGGCAAATTTGAAGAAAGAGCTGACGAAGGTATATTTCTGGGTTACTCCTCTACTAGCAAGGCATATAGGTGTCTTAACAAAAGAACCAGAAAAATCATAGAAAGTGCTGATGTGAGAATAGATGAGAATATTGAACCAAAGAATGCAACTCATAATGACAGTCCAATTTATGAGGACTTGAGTGAGATTGATGATGAGATGGCTGAATCTAATGATTCTGAGAAATCAAAGGATGACTCAGAAGATACTTCACCTAAGAAGCACAGCACTTGGGTAGAGCAACACCCTAAGGATCAAATCATTGGAGATCCTAAGGCAGGCGTTCAAACTAGACAAAGTGTAGTTAGCAATTACTCACTTGTGTCCACTATTGAACCCAAGACTGTGGCTGAAGCCAGTCTCGATGATAGTTGGTTGAAAGCTATGCATGAGGAAATGTGCAGGAATTTTGCAGAAGAGATGAAGAAAGAATTTGAGATGTCAATGCTTGGAGAACTAAAGTTCTTTCTTGGTTTACAAGTTCAGCAGCTGAAACATGGTATCTTCATATCACAAATGAAGTACATTAAGGAAATGCTGAAACGGTTCAATATGGAAGACAGCAAGCCAGTGAGCACACCAATGACAACGAACACGAAGCTTAGCAAAGATGATAAGGCCTCGTCCGTTGATCATACCACCTATCGCTCTATGATAGGAAGCTTGCTCTACTTGACTGCTACAAGACCAGATCTTCTACAAGCAGTATGTATGGTTGCACGTTTTCAAGCAGCACCAACTGAAACGCACCTTACAGCAGTGAAACGAGTCTTTCGATATCTGAAAGGTACTATGGAGCTTGGTATCTGGTATCCCAAAGGCAAATCCTTCACTCTTGTTGCATATTCTGATGCCGATTGGGCTGGATGCGTAGATGATCGCAAGAGTACTAGCGGCGGCGCATTTTATCTTGGAGAAAGATTAGTTGCTTGGCATAGTAAGAAGCAAGACTCAGTATCCCTTTCGACAGCGGAAGCGGAATATATTGCAGCGGCAACTTGTTGTACGCAAGTGTTATGGATGCGGCAAATGCTCTCTGATCTAGGAGTTCCTACAACGGATCCTACGCCGATCCTATGTGACAACACGAGTGCAATTCATATATCTAAGAATCCTGTTCAGCACTCTCGAACAAAGCATGTAGCAATTCGTTATCATTTTCTTAAAGATAAAGTTGCTGATGGAGAGGTCAAGTTGGAATATGTTCCAACAACTGAGCAAGTGGCTGATATTTTCACGAAACCTCTGCCAAAGGAAGTCTTCGAGTATCTCCGGAAAAAGTTAGGAGTTACTCACTCTCCTAAACCGTAGGAGTTGTGATTGAAAGGGGGAGCAATGCATTCATTGAATATCCTATTCGCTCCTCGGTTTGGTCCCTTTGGCCTTGTTGTCAAAGGGGGAGAGATGTTATGATAGCAGGGAGAGATGTTATGATATGATAGCAAGAAGAGATGTTATGCTATGAAAGCTAGGAAAAGATTGTTGAAAATGCATGGTTGTTATTTCAGAATTTCAGAATTGGTTCCAAGTGAGTGTTGAAAAGAACTTGGAAGAGCTGCAAGCTGAAGTTGAAAGTGTTGAAGTTCCAATAGTGTTGCCAACAATTCCAAAGGGGGAGATTGTTGGAATTTGAGATGACTTGAGAAGTCTTTTGATGAATTAAAGTAATTAGTATCTCAAGTATGGTTTTGAGTTGGAATTCTTGTCAACACATTGTCACAAACATGATGATAATAAGCTGGTGTTGATAGAGCTTGAAAAGGAGAAACAGAATTGAAACAGTCTGGAATTAAGAATTCCTGATGCAGAGCACGCGGTCGACCGGGCTCTTCATGCGGTCGACCGAGCAAGAAGAAACCTGCAGAAACAGAAAAAAAGGCACCTCTCAGTTATTTTCGTGACACAGTGTGTCTTCGGTCGACCGGGACCCCAGGATGTCGACCGAGCTCGAAATTGTCTGTTTTCCAGTCAGTGTCTTCGGTCGACCGAGCAAGCCAGGATGTCGACCGAGCACGGGAACCAGAGTTGCGCAGAATTAGAAGTTTTGCACGAAAATTCAGCACACTTATCTATTTCGTTTGGGACTCTTTCTCAACGAATTGTAGCCCGTTTTGAATACAATTAAGGGTTATTAAAACCTATATAAAGGCATGCTTGGGTCGTTCATAAACAGATCAGAAGAGACACCAGAAGAGAAGAGTTTTAGAGAGTTATAGAGAGAGTTTTGGAGAGAAGAAGAGTGCTGGTGCTGTGTTGCTGTGTTGCTGCATTATCAGACATCTTTCTACAGCAATTGTGGACGGGATTATGCTCTAGAAGATGGTGATTCGTCCATGAGTTAAGTGTCTCTCTGTTTATGCTTTAATTTCAATTTGTAAGGGATTGAGAGAGAGAGAATTGTAGAGGGGAAGGGCTGTAGACAGAATTAATCTTCTATTCTGTTTTTACATCAAGTTGGTGCTTGGTGTTTGGGGTTTGGTGATCCTATCTGTGGGTGCAGATAAATTGTAAAGGGAGTCGGTGCTTCCTAGATAGTTGGTGCTATCTGAAACTCAAGGGAGTCGGTGCTTCCTAGATAGTTGGTGCTATCTGAAACTAAGGGTTGGTGCTCTTTGTCGTTGGTGCGACTAAATAAGATTCAGATCTGTCCCGGATTGGTGTTCGGACAGTCTTTGAACCGTGGACGTAGCCTTTCGGTGAACCACGTTAAATCTGTTGTCATTGTGTGGTTTGACTTGTTTTGTTGTTGAATTGGACCTGTTTTTAGAAATCACTGATTCACCCCCCCCCCTCTCAGTGATCGCGGTATCCAACACATAGAAGCCCAGAATTGATTGTAAAGTATTGTAATACTTCGAATAGTGTAAATTGAATGGGGAATATGAGAGAATGAATATATGTGGAATTTACCCGGGAAGCTTTCAATCTCAATACACACTCTATCATTTTAAATGTTGTGGATTTTCATTGGCATCTAACATGTTCTTCTATATATTAATCAATGTTTAAAAAGTTAAGTGTGTATTGAGATAGCCCCTTGGTAAGTCATTAAATCATTCTACATTATTCTATTCCATTTCAAGTCAGAAAAAGTATATGTGTCTTCGGCAAATTATTTTGAAAGGATTTAAGTGATTTATCACGTTTGAAAGCATCGGTGATTTGAGATAGAACCGGGTGGTTTACCACATAAAGTTGTATGTTTTTCTATGTATAGATTTGAGATAGGTTTGAATGGTTCACCATACAAATTGTATACTTTCTGCAAATTGTCTTGAAAATAGATTTGAGTGGTTCGCCACATTCGGAAACACATCGATAAGGCTACTCATCAGATTTATTGGATTTGTCAGTATTTTCAATATGTATTTGCTCAGGAGTAGTCCTTTTATCGATTTCATAAATGAATCACTTTTATGATTTGATTTGTATCGGCTCGGGTTTTGAAAACTAAAGGCACCACTAGGCTTAGGTCATCTTGTCGGGCTGATCACCCGGCTTGGGATCTTTAATCTGTCCGCCAGCTGCAGCTTGGATTCTGTCTGTACCGACCATGGCAATGGATTTGATCTGCCGGTCCCACTTGTATGTGGCTACGGTTCTGATTCTGTTTTCGGTCCCACGTGTAGTGGCTACGGCTCTGTTTGATAATGACTATGTTAGTTCCGGTCCCACAAGTAGTGGCTACGGTTCTGTCTGTTCTTGTTACTTCGGTAATAGGAGAATATAGCTATATGTGGTTTGCCAATGTTTTATCCGTTTGATATTTTGTTTTATGATTCTTGTTTGTTTATGCTCATTATAGTCTTTGAATTTATTAATGTTTAAGAAATCGATCTTTTATCTTATTGTCTCTTTTATTCAGGATTTTAAATGTATTTCCAATTATTAAATGTTTTACGTAGGCTGTTATCTTTTTAAGATATTTATGTTTGAGAGACTGTTCATTTATTTGCATTGATATTTATGTTCGGTCTTTCAATCGTTTTATCATGATTTATTCCTATTATTGTTTAGACTCTTTAAATGGATTTACAATGATTCTATAAGGTTTTATAAAAGCCCATTTCCATATTACCTATTTATTTGCTTGCCAGACCGTCGTGTCTGACCCCCTTTGTTTGGTGCCAGGACTCTTTCTCTTCCCCTTTTTAGGTGTTTGATCGGAGGAGGCGGTCGAGCCGCCAGTCTGACGCGAGAGGCTGGCTTTGATGTCATATAGATGTCAAGTTTGGCACCGGAGTTCGTAATATCTTTTGGGGTAGCATTTTATCTAGTTATTTATTTTTGTATGGCTTTGTTAGCCTTTTCTTGGGATTTGTAATTAAGACACTTATTAGTTGTAATTTGAATATGTGGGAAGTAAATAGTCCGGTTACTACCAGCTCAGTATTCTATGATTTATGATCTGTACCAGCCTGCTTATATGATGGCTTTATGATATCGGTTGAGTGAGACACGGAATCCGATGGCCACGGACTCGGGGTCGCTACACCATGATTAGCTTCCGCGAAAATATGTTCGGTTTGTGTGGAATTTTATCATCCTCATTCACGCGGATCTTGGGAAATACAACAAAAATTTTATTTAATCCCAAAATTTCGCACCCCGAGGTCGGATCACTGCAGGACCCGGTTTCGGGGTGTGACATGTGAAAGAAACTGCGATTCAGATCTGAATTAGCGGAAGACATACTTGGCTAATTTGTAACATGACTGATTTGGGCAGCATAAATCAGCCATAGAGATCGCATGAGAACTCCATGAATTCATGACCAACAAGTGTATAATTTAAGGAGAATGATGAAGACTATTACCTCGAAGATTTGTAGACTTCAAATCTCTGAAAAAATAGATCCAAAGGCCCGAACTCAGATTTGCAACTAGCAAACAAATTGCTAGAATTTTCTGCAATAGTATTGCCTTTGGTCTTCTTCTCTATCTCACTTCCAAATCTGATTGGCTAAGATGGTGGGATCTTAATCTAGGAATTGAGAACTATTTCTCTAATGAAAAATCTCAGATCTCAATCTCTCCTCAATGAAGAAGAAAGAAGCCAAGGCTGGACGTGTGGACTTATGCTTCTCTTTGTTATGGACGTCCAAAGGGGGAGAGCACTTCCTTTTTATAGAAACTATAGAAACCTTTCCTAAAAGCTTATCTCTTCTAATTCTCATAGATGTCCTAAAAGGAAAGTATAATCTAAAGATTATTTTCCTTTTAGAAACACTCCAATTAGAAAAGGAAACTAAGTAACATCCCA
Organism: Litsea cubeba; assembly: GCA_012931725.1. Lineage (NCBI taxonomy): Eukaryota > Viridiplantae > Streptophyta > Magnoliopsida > Laurales > Lauraceae > Litsea > Litsea cubeba. The sequence goes on from CM022950.1 coordinate 38,658,714, forward strand.
CAAACTTTGGCAATTAGTAATCCTAGTTGTACAACACTTACTAATTTAAGTTTCTAATCCAAAAAGGAAACTTTCTTATGGGAATACTAATCCAAAGAGGAGTCCAACTTTCCAAGTAGAGAGTCCTACTCAAAGTTGGAAACCTTACCCATGGAAATCCCATTATGGACGTTCCACATATTAATGCACACCATGGCCCACATACAATTTATCTAGAATTAAATTCATGTATGCCATCAAAGGCCTATTTGAATTTAAACTCAAAATTATTTTTCCACTAATATAATTCATCCAAATGTTATCTAAACATTTTAGGAAACCATGCCAATCTTGGAAAGTGACTAGAGAAGGGACCAAAAGACATATTTGCCATTGGCTCCCAAAATGACCAAAATGTCCATGCTAAACCCATGGCAACATAAAGACCATTTTAACCTTAACTCATTCCACTAAAGAGTTATGGTTGAACTCCAAGGACAAATATATATTATAATAAGCTCGTCATAAAATGACAGTTGTCTTCGACCTACTAAGTGTAATGACCTGAATGCCCCTCTATGTAACATCCATAATCGAGTCAGGTTATCACATTGTTGACACCAAAAATGTCACTTTGCCTTTTCAAGATCCAAAGAGCTACATGAAGTCGCAACCTGCCATAAATAGGCAATGCTGCTTCCAAAAATCAAATCTTGTCAAAATCAAACAAAAACTGCAAGATTCTTCCAGACAGCCCAAAGAGGAGTACACAACAAGTTTCGGGCCATTTCAAAATCATTTGGCCTAACTTCGCTTCTCCGACAGCCGAAAAGGAGCTCTCGGCGACAAAAGCTCTCCGGGACCATGATTTCCAAGACAGAGCCTATGGATCATCTTAAAATGACTCCAATAGGTTCCCTGTCAAATTTCAAGTCAATCGGACATCGATTGACCGCACATCAAACCGCGACATCTTCATCGCGACAAAAAGCAAGTCTACAGGTGATAGGACCCCAAACGGCTTCGAAACTCAAACAAAAGCCTATGGTTGGTCTTATTTATTGCTCAGGAGGCTTCACACCAAATTTCAGGTCATTCCGACATCGTTTGGCCCAGTTTCAGCTTCTGACGGAAAATCGGCAGCTCTGCGCGACAAAGTCTTCGGCTTTCTCAGGAAATTGGAAACTTTGCAAAATAAAATGCAAGGATTCTCATCAGGTTTCCTACAAAGAAATTAGGCCAATAAATGGTCAAAATGTCAAGGAAAAATACAGAAGAAAAAAGAATAAAAAAAAGCAAAAACGGACGCAAAACGGGACACGAAAGGGGGAAAACCCCCCCAGGGTCGCAGACCTCTGCGACCCTGGGCCAGGGTCGCAGGCCCCTGCGACCTTGGAACCCGGGGTCGCCGGGAAAGCCCCGGAAACCCCGGTTTTCGCCGTTTTTTCGCGATTCGAGGAGCCCAGCCTCTGGTACTTTCCAAAATTCATGCTTTTGAGACACCAAGTCCTCTGACATCCGTCCAAAACACGGGTAAATCATCAAGAGTATCGAAGACAGTATTGATCGCCACCCGGTCAACCAAAAAAGTGTGCTTTCTACCCGACCGATTGAGAAATCAACAGGACAGATGGCACCGACCCGCTGTTGGCAACAAACACCTGAAATTACATGATCATCTGATGTCGATCTACATGAAGATCCATCGATGATCATCAACAGAAGAATCTCAAAAGACGTGGCACGGCCCGCGACTCTTCAGCTGCTCGGCGACCACTTAATGCGATTAATTGACTAGCTTTATTACAGTCATTAATCCATTTCTTTGGACGGCCCAATCAGAAGCAAGCATTCGGGAGTTACAAGTCAAGAGATTCATGGCATTTAACCCATGAAACTCCTCCCATCATGGCGATTAAAGGCGATTAAATGCCCTCAATCTCCTCCGGCCAATCAGAAGCCAAGAAAAAGGAGTTACAAAAGAAATAATTCAATTTTGTAACTCCTCCCATTATGCGGCTTAATGACAATAAAAGCCCATAAACCCACCTAAAAGGCTACCTAAAAGCTGTTGGAATTTGAGATGACTTGAGTAGTCTTTGAAGAATTGAAGAAGATAGTATCTCAAGTATTGATTTGAGTTGGAATTATTGTCAACACATTGTCACAAACATGATGATAATAAGCTGGTGTTGATAGAGCTTGAAAAGGAGAAACAGAATTGAAACAGTCAGGAATTAAGAATTCCTGATGCATAGCACGCGGTCGACCGGGAACCCCATGCGGTCGACCGAGCAAGAAGAAACCTGCAGAAAACAGTTTCAGGCACCTCTCAGTTATTTTCGTGACACAGTGTGTCTTCGGTCGTCCGGGACCCCAGGATGTCGACCGAGCTCGAAAGTTGTCTGTTTCCAGTCAGTGTCTTCGGTCGACCGAGCAAGCAAGGATGTCGACCGAGCACGGGAACCAGAGTTGCGCAGAATTAGAAGTTTTGCACGAAAATTCAGCACACTTATCTATTTCGTTTGGGACTCTTTCTAAACGAAGTGTAGCCCGTTTTGAATACAATTAAGGGTTATTAAAACCTATAAAAAGGCATGTATGGGTCGTTCTAAAGATACACCAGAAAAGAAGAGTTTTATAGAGAAAATAGAGAGAATTTTTGAGAGAAGTAGAGTGCTGGTGCTGTGTTGCTGTGTTGCTGCATTATCAGACGTTTTCTACAGCAATTGTGGACGAGATTATGCTCTAGAAGATGGTGATTCGTCCATGAGTTAAGTGTCTCTCTGTTTATGCTTTAATTTCAATTTGTAAGGGATTGAGAGAGAGAGAATTGTAGAGGGGAAGGGCTGTAGACAGAATTAATCTTCCATTCTGTTTTTACATCAAGTTGGTGGTGTTTGGGGTTTGGTGATCCTATCTGTGGGTGCAGATAAATTGTAAGGGGAGTCGGTGCTTCCTAGATAGTTGGTGCTATCTGAAACTAAGGGTTGGTGCTCTTTGTCGTTGGTGCGACTAAATAAGATTCAGATCTGTCCCGGATTGGTGTTCGGACAGTCTTTGAACCGTGGACGTAGCCTTTCGGTGAACCACGTTAAAACTGGTGTCATTGTGTGGTTTGACTTGTTTTTTGTTGAATTGGACCTGTTTTTAGAAATCACTGATTCACCCCCCCCCCTCTCAGTGATCGCGGTATCCAACAATTGGTATCAGAGCGAGGCTCCCTTGATCTGTTTAAAACGTTAAGGGTGATCTCTTGTCAAATCACATGGCAGTCAATACAGGGAATATGAAAGCACCTCTGTTTGATGGTTCTAATTACTCTTTCTGGAAGATTAGGATGCAAGCCTTCATCAAATCTCTTGGCTATGATGTTTGGGAGGCTGTCAGAGCCGGTTACAATGCTGCCACCGTACCCAATGATACAGCATCGAAGAAGTTGGCAGACAACGACTCCAAGGCGCAGAATGCACTCTTTAGTGGCCTAGTGGACAGCGAGCTTGTCAAAGTAATTGCATGCAAAACAGCCAAGGAAATTTGGGACAAGTTGCAAAGCATACATGAAGGTGATGAGAAGATTAAAGAAGCCAAATTGCAAACTCATCGCTCTCAATTCGAGTCTCTTCGCATGGAGGAAAGCGAGAATGTTGACTCGTATATGCAACGAGTGAATGAAGTCACGAATGACATTCGTGGACTAGGGGAATAGATTAAAGAGCCGGTCATCGTCAAAAAGGTTCTAAGATCTCTTCTTCCCCGGTTTGATTCAAAAGTCTCAGCCATTGAAGAAGCCAAAGATCTGAATGCATTTTCCATGGATGAATTACATGGTTCTCTAACTGCCTATGAGATGCGCATAGGAAAGACGTCTTCATCTGATAAAGAAGCGGCCTTCAAAGTTCAGAAAAAGGCAAAAGAGACTGCTGGTCATGATGTTGATTCTGATGATGATGAGCTTGAGGCTCACTTTGTTAGAAAGTTGAAGAAAGGAAGCAATGGAAAGTACAAAGGGAAGCTACCCTTTAAATGCTTCAATTGTGGAGGTATTGGTCACTTTGCTGCGAAGTGTCTGCTAAAAAAAGACAATGATAATGACTCTTATGCTGAAAAGAGTAAAGGAAAGAGAAATTTCAGAAAAAGGGGCAAAGCTAAAAACTTTCTATGTCAACAAGATGACAGCACGTCTGAAACTTCAGACGATGATGAATCAACCGAAGCTCTCTTCATGGTCACTGTTGAAGAAGAAGAAGAGCTAGATCCGGAAGAGGAAGAGGAGGCTGAAGTCAATCTTGAAGAGGAACTCATAGCCGCACTTGAGGAGCTAAGCATGGAACGCAAATCAAGTAAGAAAAATCTGAAACTTCTCCATGAATCTGAAAGTTCTATTCTTGCTTTGAAAACTCAAGTAGAAGAATATAAAAGAATGGTAGAAGTCCTTGAAAACCAAATAAGTATCAAAAAGGAAGAGGCTATGAAACTTGAAACTGAGATCGCTAGAGCAAAGGCTGAAAATTTGGAAAATAGCAAAAAACTCAAAGCGCTCCAAGCGATTGAAGGGACTATGAAACTCAATGAACTACTGAAAGTTCAAAGACCTGCCCACTTCAGATTTGGTCTAGGATTTGAGAAAGGTGAATCCTCTAAGATTGCACCTCCTGAAAAGAAAAAGTTTGTGAAGCAAGTCACTGCACCTTCTAACTCTATGAAGCCCACTCAACCTAGAAAGGAGTCCATTCCTCTTAGAAAGGTAATGAAGATTAACCAGCCACAAAGAAGATACAAATTCTATGGTTATTGCTTTCATTGTAATATGTTTGGACATAAAAGAGCTGATTGCAAATTCTATGTAAGAAACAGTCCATTTGTGACTAGGAATCCTTTTTCAATCCTAAGTAGCCACAAAATTGAGTGCTATACGTGTCATAATTATGGACACTTGGCTAGGGATTGTAGGTTGCATATTGCTAACAAGTTTCAGGTTGAAAAGAAACCCAAGTTAGTTAAGGCTTGGAGAGCAAAGCAAAGTGCAGAAAGTCTCAAAGAATCTCTCATTGTGCAAACGGCATTCAATGCACAAAAGAAGACAGCACCATGGGTCCTTGATAGTGGTTGTTCAAGCCATATGACTGGTGATAAAGATAAATTCATCAAATTACAGCACTATGAAGGCGGTTCAGTGAAGTTTGGCAACAATGATGGTGCCAAAATATGCGGAAAAGGTGTTATTCAGCTTATGGCAAACAAGATCAGATCTGAAGAAGTCTTATATGTGTCTGGATTGAGACACAACCTGCTTAGTGTGAGCCAGATCTGTGACAAGGGTCACGAAGTCATCTTCACAAAGAATGGGTTTGCCATCAAGAAGAGTAGCAACGGCAAAACAGTGGCAACTGGATCAAGAACTGCTGGAAATCTCTATACATTGTCAGATGGAGCTGAAAAGACCTGCTTGATGAGTCGGACAGAGGAAAGTTGGTTGTGGCACAAACGCCTTGGGCATCTAAGCTTTGACAACATGTCAAAGATTTGCAATTCAAAGGCTGTAAGAGGCATGTCTAAAGTTGAAAAGCCTTCCAATCCCATTTGCGACTCTTGCCAAAAGGGAAAGCAAACGAGGGTTATGTTCAAGTCAAAGGAGCATCATTCCAAGAAACCTCTTGAGCTAGTGCACACTGATCTCTGTGGACCGATGCGAACTCAAAGCACCAATGGAGATAAGTATTTCATGTTATGCATTGATGATTATACTCGTATGACATGGGTATTGTTTCTTAAGCATAAGCATCAAGCACTTGATCGTTTTAAAGTGTTTAAAGCACAGGTTGAAAATCAATTGGAAAAACGTATCCAGATTTTAAGGTCTGATCGTGGAGGCGAGTTTACATCTGAAGAGTTCACTAAATATTGTGAACATCATGGCATTCAAAGACAGTACTCAGCCCCTAGAACTCCACAGCAAAATGGAGTTGTGGAACGGAAGAATCGCACCGTACAAGAGATGGCTCGTACGATGCTAAGTGAAAGCAAGATGGCTGACAAGTATTGGAAAGAGGCAATTCATACGGCTGTATACATTCAAAACCGATGCTTGATCAGGCCACATGAAGTCAAAACTCCCTATGAGCTATGGTTTGGAAGAAAAGCAACAATCAAGCACTTCAGAGTCTTCGGCAGCAAGTGTTACATCAAGCGGCTCGAACAAAATCCGGGCAAATTTGAAGAAAGAGCTGACGAAGGTATATTTCTGGGTTACTCCTCTACTAGCAAGGCATATAGGTGTCTTAACAAAAGAACCAGAAAAATCATAGAAAGTGCTGATGTGAGAATAGATGAGAATATTGAACCAAAGAATGCAACACATAATGACAGTCCAGTTTATGAGGACTCGAGTGAGATTGATGATGAGATGGCTGAATCTAATGATTCTGAGAAATCAAAGGATGACTCAGAAGATACTTCACCTAAGAAGCACAGCACTTGGGTAGAGCAACACCCTAAGGATCAAATCATTGGAGATCCTAAGGCAGGCGTTCAAACTAGACAAAGTGTAGTTAGCAATTACTCACTTGTGTCCACCATTGAACCCAAGACTGTGGCTGAAGCCAGTCTCGATGAAAGTTGGTTGAAATCTATGCATGAGGAGTTGGAGCAAATTGAGAAGAACTCCACATGGGAACTTGTTCCTAGACCTACTGATAAGAAAGTTATTGGTACTAAATGGGTCTTTCGGAATAAGCTGAATGAAGATGGTCAAGTCATTAGAAACAAAGCAAGGTTGGTTTGTAAAGGCTATGCTCAAGTTGAAGGCATAGATTTTGAAGAGACCTTTGCACTGGTGGCTCGTCTGGAAGCTATTCGTATGTTTCTTGCATTGGCAGCATACAAAATCTTCAAGGTATTTCAGATGGACGTAAAGTCAGCTTTCTTGAATGGTTTACTTGAAGAAGAGGTCTACATTGAGCAACCTGATGGTTTTCTCATCAGCAAAAATTCAGATCTAGTGTGCAAATTGAAAAAGGCTCTTTATGGACTGAAACAAGCGCCAAGGGCATGGTATGCAAGGCTGGATCTCTATCTCCGCAAGATCGGTTTTGGAAAAGGAATGGTTGATAGCAATCTGTATGTCAAAACTGAGTTAAGCAAACAGCTGGTTGTCATTGTTTATGTTGATGACATAATCTTTGGTGGCAACGATGAAGAAAAGTGTGCAGGAATTTCGCTGAAGAGATGAAGAAAGAATTTGAGATGTCAATGCTTGGAGAACTAAAGTTCTTCCTTGGTTTACAAGTTCAGCAGCTGAAAAATGGCATCTTCATATCACAAATGAAGTACATTAAGGAAATGCTGAAACGGTTCAATATGGAAGACAGCAAGCCAGTGAGCACACCAATGTCAACGAACACGAAGCTTAGCAAAGATGATAAGGCCTCGTCCGTTGATCATACCACCTATCGCTCTATGATAGGAAGCTTGCTCTACTTGACTGCTACAAGACCAGATCTTCTACAAGCAGTATGTATGGTTGCACGTTTTCAAGCAGCACCAACTGAAACGCACCTTACAGCAGTGAAAAGAATCTTTCGATATCTGAAAGGTACTATGGCGCTTGGTATCTGGTATCCCAAAGGCAAATCCTTCACTCTTGTTGCATATTCTGATGCCGATTGGGCTGGATGCGTAGATGATCGCAAGAGTACTAGCGGCGGCGCATTTTATCTTGGAGAAAGATTAGTTGCTTGGCATAGTAAGAAGCAAGACTCAGTATCCCTTTCGACAGCGGAAGCGGAATATATTGCAGCGGCAACTTGTTGTACGCAAGTGTTATGGATGCGGCAAATGCTCTCTGATCTAGGAGTTCCTACAACGGATCCTACGCCGATCCTATGTGACAACACGAGTGCAATTCATATATCTAAGAATCCTGTTCAGCACTCTCGAACAAAGCATGTAGCAATTCGTTATCATTTTCTTAAAGATAAAGTTGCTGATGGAGAGGTCAAGTTGGAATATGTTCCAACAACTGAGCAAGTGGCTGATATTTTCACGAAACCTCTGCCAAAGGAAGTCTTTGAGTATCTCCGGAAAAAGTTAGGAGTTACTCACTCTCCTAAACCGTAGGAGTTGTGCTTGAAAGGGGGAGCAATGCATTAATTGAATATCCTATTCGCTCCTCGGTTTGGTCCCTTTGGACTTGTTGTCAAAGGGGGAGAGATGTTATGCTATGAAAGCTAGGAAGAGATGTTATGCTATGAAAGCTAGGAAGAGATGTTATGCTATAAAAGCTAGGGGGAGATTGTTGACAGTGAACGGTTGTTATTTCAGAATTTCAGAATTGGTTCCAAGTAAGTTTTGAAAAGAACTTGGAAGAGCTGCAAGCTGGAGTTGAAAGTGTTGAAGTTCCAATAGTGTTGCCAACAATTCCAAAGGGGGAGATTGTTGGAATTTGAGATGACTTGAGTAGTCTTTGAAGAATTGAAGAAGATAGTATCTCAAGTATTGATTTGAGTTGGAATTATTGTCAACACATTGTCACAAACATGATGATAATAAGCTGGTGTTGATAGAGCTTGAAAAGGAGAAACAGAATTGAAACAGTCAGGAATTAAGAATTCCTGATGCAGAGCACGCGGTCGACCGGGAACCCCATGCGGTCGACCGAGCAAGAAGAAACCTGCAGAAAACAGTTTCAGGCACCTCTCAGTTATTTTCGTGACACAGTGTGTCTTCGGTCGACCGGGACCCCAGGATGTCGACCGAGCTCGAAAGTTGTCTGTTTCCAGTCAGTGTCTTCGGTCGACCGAGCAAGCAAGGATGTCGACCGAGCACGGGAACCAGAGTTGCGCAGAATTAGAAGTTTTGCGCAAAAATTCAGCACACTTATCTATTTCGTTTGGGACTCTTTCTAAACGAAGTGTAGCCCGTTTTGAATACAATTAAGGGTTATTAAAACCTATAAAAAGGCATGTATGGGTCGTTCTAAAGATACACCAGAAAAGAAGAGTTTTAGAGAGAAAATAGAGAGAATTTTTGAGAGAAGTAGAGTGCTGGTGCTGTGTTGCTGTGTTGCTGCATTATCAGACGTTTTCTACAGCAATTGTGGACGAGATTATGCTCTAGAAGATGGTGATTCGTCCATGAGTTAAGTGTCTCTCTGTTTATGCTTTAATTTCAATTTGTAAGGGATTGAGAGAGAGAGAATTGTAGAGGGGAAGGGCTGTAGACATAATTAATCTTCCATTCCGTTTTTACATCAAGTTGGTGCTTGGTGTTTGGGGTTTGGTGATCCTATCTGTGGGTGCAGATAAATTGTAAGGGGAGTCGGTGCTTCCTAGATAGTTGGTGCTATCTGAAACTAAGGGTTGGTGCTCTTTGTCGTTGGTGCGACTAAATAAGATTCAGATCTGTCCCGGATTGGTGTTCGGACAGTCTTTGAACCGTGGACGTAGCCTTTCGGTGAACCACGTTAAAACTGGTGTCATTGTGTGGTTTGACTTGTTTTTTGTTGAATTGGACCTGTTTTTAGAAATCACTGATTCACCCCCCCCCCTCTCAGTGATCGCGGTATCCAACAAAAGCCTATAAATAGGAGGGCTCTCCAAGAAGAAAGGACATCAGAAACATCAGAGAAAAAAGCACAGACAGCAGACAGAAATCCAGAGAAAGGAAAAAGAGAGAAAACTCTGCGGAAATTCTACACCGGCCACCACAACAAGGTGATAAAAGTCCCTTGGGGGGTACCCCCCCCCAAGGTCCTTGCCTTCTCCTCCTGCCTCCAATGGCTTAGATATGGCTTTTCAGCCCGTCTACTCGGTTTTTTATTGGATATAGGACCTTCCTTTGGTCTTTGTCTTCTAAAAACCTGAGGTTATAGCCAAACCAAGCGAATCAAATAGCATCCTCTGTTCTCATCTGCATGAATGATGGCGACGCCCACATATGGCTTGCGACCGTCAATCTAAACGAGTCCCCCACAATCTCCTGAGAAGTTAGATCCTCCTTTTCTTGTTTTTCATTGTAGTTTGTATTTTTTTAAAAGAGACAAAAATCACAATTCTTGTCTTTCATTGTTGATAAGGATTGTAAATCGGCTATAAACGCCAAAATCGGCTATAAACGCCAAAAATCGGCTATAAACGCCAAAATCGGCTATAAATGCCAAAAAAATCGCCTTTCACGGCAAATCAAGAAAAATGTCTCTTTTCTTAAATATATGTGCAATGGAAAACTTGAAAGAAGTTGATTTCCTTTTTACTTGCGAAGGTTGATCTCCGGATCACCACTTGCAATTCCAAGTAAAATAGAAAATCTGGCACACCCACAAAAAAAGAAATGTTGATGCACGCCCTCCTTTGCCACCCGGTTACGAAAGGGTCGAAACCAAACGGACTCCCACGTCCCCCGACCTCGGTAGGAACCCCGGGCATTCCGGGAGCGCGGTCCATCAAGCTGGCATCACCCGGTGGGACTCGTTTATTTGAGAACACGATGCTAGAAATGAAATATTTGCATATCATATATTTTGCTCTATGCTTATATTTCTTTTCTCGATCCCTTGGCTACTTTATAATTGGTGGCCTATGTTGAATTCCGCATAATAAAAAAATGAGATGAGATTTTTTGTTTGGAAATTTCTAATTCTTTGAATTTATTTCCACTCTTTCTCTTTTCAAAAAAAAAAAAAAACAAAAAAAAATCAGATTTTTCATTTTTGGATTCAAAATTGAGAAACTTTGATCCTTTCCCTTCTGGGCACTGGCGCTCGCGGAAATCGCCGAGACCGTGTTCGGATCGGGGGTTGGGCCATTGTTTCTCTTCGATGAGTTCAATAAAAATCTAAAAAAAGAAAAAAAAAATATATATATATATAAAAAAAATAATTTAGATTTCTCAATTCGGATTCAAAATTGAGAAACTTTGATCCTTTCCCTTCTGGGCACTGGCGCTCGCGGAAATCGCCGAGACCGTGTTCGGATCGGGGGTTGGGCCATTGTTTCTCTTCGATGAGTTCATTAAAAATCTAAAAAAAGAAAAAAAAATATATATATATATATAAAAGTAAAAAAATTTTAGATTTCTCAATTTGGATTCAAAATTGAGAAACTTTGATCCTTTCCCTTCTGGGCACTGGCGCTCGCGGAAATCGCCGAGACCGTGTTCGGATCGGGGGTTGGGCCATTGTTTCTCTTCGATGAGTTCATTAAAAATATATATATATATATAAAAAAAAAGTAAAATTTTTTTTTAAGATTTCTCAATTTGGATTCAAAATCGAGAAACCTTGATCCGTTCCTATCGTTCATCGCGCTTGCAGAAATGTTGAGCCTGTTCGACTAAGGTTTTGGGCCATTGTTTCTCTTCGATGAATTCATAAAAAAAAAATAAAAAAAAATATAAAAAAAAAAGACATAGACCACTAAGGTTAAACCAACTGTGTTCTTTGATCATGGTTGATTCAAAGAAAAGCCTTGTCCAGAGTGTGGAGACAGCTTGACTGTTCTAGGCAAGGGTCCTCGAAACGGGTTCATTAAGTAATCCTACCCTTACCTGGGGGCAATTCTATCAATCAAGATTTCATAAGACCGGGTTAGGAGGCCTATGTGTACTCTCTCGTCTTTTAAATAAATTTTTTTTCAAAAATAAAAATTTTAAAATAAATTAAAATAAAAAATAAAAAAAAAAATTTCAAAAAAAAAATCTTAAAAAAAAATAATAAAAAAAAAAGATTTTTTTAAAAAAAGAAAAAGATTTAAAAAAAAAAAATTCTTCAAAAAAAAAAAAAAAAAACTTCCGTCATTTTGGGTTTAGATTAGAGAAATCTTGGTCTTCTCCTTTCTGAGCACTGGCGCTCGCGGAAATCGCTGAGCCCGTGTTCAGATTGGAGTGCCTTTTGCTCTCTTTGATAAACCCGATATTGGCCTTTCAAAAAAAAAACTCGTCATTTTTAGATTCAGATCCGAGAAATCATGGTTCATTTCTTTCTGAGCACTGGCGCTCGCGGAAATCGCTGAGCCCGTGTTCAGATTGGAATACCATCTGCTCTCTTTGATGAATCCAATCTTGACCTTTCAAAACAGAGAATCTCATCTCATAGATGCGGTCTCAAAACATTTGTGTCTAGCGGTACTAGTACGCCCTTTCAGGGTCTACTGTATTGCGACCGGCACATCTGTAACTCCAACTTTATATTCTTCTTACCTCGAGCAAGCTCTGCTTCTCGATAAGTCGAATTTAAGTTCACAATTGCTTCTAGCAGTCACTGGGATGCCCATTCTGGGTTTACCATACCTGCGATCAGAACAATTGTACCCTCTATGGCATTTTGCCTTCCTCATATTGCTTGGGTCATCTACCTCGAGCAATTTGAAAAGACGAAACCATAGAACTTCCCATTCATGATCATTATATTCTTGTGATTACTAATGGATGTGGTCTTGTTTCAGAAATTTTCGAAAACTAACAATGGCAGCTTCACTAACCATTACTTTCGACGAAAACAAGCACCAACTTATGCTTCAACAGAAGCAAACCACGCGCACCTACAAGCGCCCCATCAGCTGCCGAAGTGTCAACTCCCTCGGCAACTCTCTGAACTCCGGGTCGACCTCGACTCCCCGGACTATCGTCTTTGGGACGCTGGGACCATTCCCACTTCCCTGAGAACAAACTGCTCCCTCCAAGAAGCAGAAACTCGCCACTCAACGTGTCACTACCATGACACCAAAGGCGAGCACCAGAAGGCCTGAAGCCCGTGGCAGCCCCACGAAGCCTCAACCTGCAAACAACCAGGTCTACCCCAAGACTTGGTCCCCAAGACCTTCACCAAAACAGAGAAGGTCCCATACATCCACTAAGCCAGCATTCCTGGCCCCACTCAAGGAGAACCAGTTCTATCCTCTTGCTTACATGAAAGAGGAGAGACCTAGCTCCAACCTGACTCTCAAGTCATCCCAGCATGAGCCGGCTTGTTCCTACAAGCCCAAAATCAAGTCATGCATCACAAGGCCTCCACAAGCACCTGCTAAGGCCTACAAATCTGCAGTTCGACCCTTCATATCTACAGGGGCCGAACTTCAAAAATTCAAAGCTTCGCTGCAACTGGCGAAGGATAGAGTTCGCATCCTGTCCTTGCCCAGCTACAGAGAAGACAGGCTCGGCTGCTGCGCCCGAGGGAGCACATCCTTCATCGTCAAAGCCCAGTCAGAGCTGACCGAAGCTCAAATTGCTCGCCGTATACGCCGCCGCGCGTTATACCGGCAAAAGAGACTAGAGAAGCAAAGGACCCAGCCTCCCACACTTCAAGTCTCTCCCAAATGGGTCGAAAAAGAAAGACCCAACCAAGTTGCTGCCGTCCATATGGTTGGAAAAACCAGAAGGCGCCAAAAATCAGCAACAAAAATCCATGTCCGACGTCCAATGACCCGCAGCGTCTCAAGGACAAGAAGACATTCAGAAGAATCCCCTGCTCCTTCAAGCAAAGGACAACAGAGTGATCCTTCCTCAAGCTCTTCTTCAAAAAGAATGAGCCCCAGCTCAGTCACCAGGACAGTTTCTTCGTTCGAATCACGAAGGATGAATGTCTTGGCTACAAATTCTGAGCCACCACCCCGCAATCCACCTCCAGAAGATGCGATCACCCGCATCCAGCAGTTGGAACAGGGCCAGCAGAGGATTGAAACTCTGATGGAAAACCTTCTCCTCGCCTTCCAAAATCAGGCGAACAATGAACCTCCTCCGAATCATCAAGACGACGAGGTAAATAGAGAAGAAAATGAGTCACGCGCCCTTACCAAAAAGGACGTAGACGGTATCCTCGCCAAAGCAAAAGAAGAGGATATACTCAAAGAGCATGGGATCAAGCCACCATATCCCTTATGGATGGACTCGGTCCCGTTCCCCACCAAATTCAAGCATCCTACTCTCCAAACATATACGGGGAAAGGATCAGCCAGACAGCACGTCATCCACTTCAAGATCCTGACAGGAGCTATCGCGGATCAAGATGCACTCAAGATCCGCCTCTTTGCAAGTACCCTAAAAGGTACGGCCTTCGATTGGTACTCCACTCTGCCGGAGGACTCAATCCAAAACTGGGCCATGCTAGAGACACGCTTCCTGACTCACTTCAAAGGTGAGGATCACCCCGCTACTATGGCTCAGCTGTGCAGCCTAAAACAGGGGGAGAATGAATCAACATATGACTTCATTCACAAGTGGAAAGCAATGGCATACAAATGCTCTGACGTATTGCCACAGGCGTCGCTAGTCGACATCTGCCGAAACAACATGAGAGCCAGAATCCGCTCCATGATCATCGGCAACAAATCAAAAAACCTGGGAGAACTCCTAGAAGCTTCCATGGAAGCTGAAACGGTGATTAAAGACCTCAACAGTCAGAAATCATCAAGAAAAGAGCCAACCGCCATTGCAACCTCTAAACCAAAGAAGAAAGAGGTCCTCAATGTGCAGACCAAGCCAGCTCCTCAGCCATCAAAGAAAGCTGAAAACAAAGCTGCTGGTAAGAGACCTGAACTCTCTGATGCCTTCAAAGAACGAGTAGAGAAGAAATACCCGTTTGATGAAGATGTTGATGAAATCTTCGGGGCTCTTGTGGCAAACGGCAAGCTCACCTTGCCTGAACCAAAAAGACCGGGTGATGTTGGCAAAACCAACGATCCTCGGTACTGTCCATACCACCAGATGATCTCGCATCCTCTCAATCAATGCTTCGTTGTGAGAGAGAAAATAAATGAGATGTGGAAAAACGGAGTCATCACCTTTGACAAAAACTATGGGTCTGCCTCCGTCAACATGGTGACATGTGGACAAACATCAAGATCACCGAAGAAGAAGATCACTACTTCCTTCAAGGTGATAAACTCAATCGAAGCGTCCGAGGAACTGGTTCCTTACCCGACACCAGACGGACAACCGATATGGGTACATCCCGATCTCCTGGAAGATGAAAATTGGGAGGTCGTGAAAATAAAGCCTACAGCTCAACAGCGAAGGCAGGCTAGGAAACATCTCCTCAAGCTCAAACGGCAAGAGAAGACCCAGCCAAAACTAGAGGTCAAAGAAAAGGCAGAGGCTTCCTCTACCGCTTCACTGGAGGTAACAAAAACATCCCTTCCAGAGACTTCAAAGGGGGTAAGGAAATTCACTCTCAGTGATTTCATGCCACCTCAATTCAAAGAAGCCATGCAGGAGACATCATACTCTTGCAATTCGGTAGTTGGATTCTCCATTGATGGATACGAGTCCAGCGACACCGATGATGGATTCGAATCCAACTACACAGATGAGTGGGAAGAGTCCCTTGAAACAGGAGAATATCTCTCCGATGAAGAATGGGTTCCTGAATCTCATCTTATGCCAGTAATCTGGTATAACCCCCTACAGCCACAAGGATCCTGGTCTGATGATGAAGAAGACCAAGAAGCTGTAAATGCTGCTGAACCAGCACCTCTCATCACTCCAGTGGAAATCAACCATGTTGAGCCACAAAGAGATGATGAAGAAGAAGATCCGGCTCCCATGCCTGATCTTGAAGAATATGCAAGGATCTTGCAGCGACTCGCTCTAGAACAAGAGCAAGAACGCGTCAACGAGCCTCCTCGCAATCCAGAGCCTGAAGTCCCTGAAGACCACCAGGTACATCCTCCCTTAACTCCTGAAAATGGAGAAAATTGCTGGATAGACGATCCTCTCACATCCGAGGATGAGTTTGACTCCGATCAGGCAACGTCTCCTGTCAGAGCTTCCTGTAATGTGATAATTCGGGATTATAGCTCTTCCGAAGCATCGTCTGATGAGAGCACTTACACTCCAGCGACGCCTAGCAATATATCTTCTGGAGCCACCTCGTCTCACGTGACTTTCACTGAGATGACACCCTCTCAGGTTTCTTCTCCTGAGACTGTGACTTCGAAGTTCACACCCTTCCTGACTGAAGAATTCCCAGCCATTGATGCTTGGGACGATGAATTAGTCAACGAAGAAGAAAGATTGCTGGATGCTGTTCAGGACTTGTTCCCGGAAAACGCTCCATGCAACACAATCACTGAGGATGGTAACTCTGCTGCTGATGCATCCTCAGCAAATGAAAAACGACAGCCTCTTGATCCTGAAGACAATCTTCCAAACGAAGACCCTTCTCAAGAAGCTCTCGAAGTTGGTAAAGGCACCCGCTCTGGCCGGGACTACCACAAAAATTACAACCAATCTTCCTTTACATATGTAAATCCTTCGGGAAAAGATGTTGTAAGCGCCCCTAGTGGCAACAATGATGAACATGCAGGCCCTAAGGAGGCTTTCAAGTATGACTTGATTGAACACTTCAAGCACATACCTGCACGTCTGCACATCCTAGATTTGTTGCGAATGTCTCCGCACACTCGTGATAATCTCATCTCAGAATTACAAAAACTGAATGAGGATGTCGACAAACATGCCCCGCAAGTCCTCCAAATTGAAATGGATTACCGGGTCAAAAACTCAGAAGCCTCCTCAAAGGGAGAAAAGAAGAAAACTGAGGGATCATGCATTGAATGCCTATCGGTTAAAAAAGCAGCCAGTGCAACCATCGCCTTCACAAAGGACGACCTCCTACTTGGCGAAACCAGGCATAACCGACCCCTGTACTTCACAGGGTATATCAAGGAAATGCCTATGCATAGAGTTCAGATCGACCCAGGTTCTGCACTCAACCTCATCTCCACATCGGCTCTTGAAGAGTTGGGCATCCCACCCAGCAAACTGAGCCACACATCTGTATCTATCTTTGGATACGATGGGAGTACTCAAAGGCCTATCGGCAAAATCAGGTTCAAATTGCAGATAGGTGATCTTATCTCTGAGGTCACAGTGTATGCAATAAAGACCCCTTCATGCTACAACATCCTTCTCGGACGCCCTTGGATCCATGAGAATGGTGTTGTCCCTTCAACTCTACATCAATGCATCAAGTTTGTTGGCGACGACGGCATGATACATCGAGTCTTTGCGGACAGAAAACCCTTCAAAGGTAAAGAAATCCACTTCGCAGACTCACAAATGTATGAAGGTGAAAAAGAAGAAGAGGAGAAGCATACAGCATCCTTTGCCGAAAATCTCCAGAAAGATAAAGGCAAAGCTCCTCAACAATCACCGGAAGAAAACAAACCATCCGGTAAATCTGAAGAGAGCATGCAAACTCCCTTCATCATCTCCCTCAAATCTTCAAAGCCTTTGGTCATCACAACTAAAGTGAAGAAGGCAAAACAAAAGCCTGGGGGCAAATTTGTTGTCTCTTTCGTGTCTATCATGCAAGACACGGACTCGGATTCAGAGCCAGAAGACGACACATCGTCAAGCCAAGCTGACACTCAGCAAGTTCAGCCTGCTCTTACTCCAATGGAGACAACTTCTGACATAGAAGATCCTACGTCAGCTTCCTTCGTTGTTCCAGCAACTTCAGCAAAGGAAAAACCGATCTTCTTTCATAGATCGGATGCTTCTTCATCAAACTCCATGCTTGAACCTTTCCAAAATAAAGGTACGCCTCAACTATCCTTATACAGTTCTGTGGCACAAGCTATTATGAAGAAAATGGGCTATGACGCTCAAAACCCAGTCGGTTTGGGAGAAGGACGCGGTATTCTCACGCCATTGGGGCCCGTCTTGACCAAAAGCCAGCTGGAAGATTGGAGACTCTACGGCTATGTAGAAAAGTCTTCACACGGGTTAGGGTATGATCCTGACACTCCCTTGAGACAGTTGACACAAAGGCTTAAAAGTCAATATACTAGACCAAGCCTCAACATCTCAAATCCATGAAGACATCGATCTCCCTGGATATCTCTTTGATGAGTCACCTGACAAAGATCCAGGAAGCTCATCCAATTGGCACGATTTCTCCGAAAATGAAGAGGAGTTGTCCGATGGAACAGACGTGTGGACTTCTGACCCAGAAGAACCCTCATCTCCAAAAGAAGTAGCCTACTTCGACTCGGTTTCAACAGGCGATTGGGATCATCTCATAGCAAGCCTTGGGAAAATTACCGATCAAGAAGACCCGTGGAAAGGAACAAAACCTTGGTCTGGAAATGCCCTTGAAACCCCAGAAGGTTTCGTTGAGCTGGAAGCCTCCGAAAATATTGTGGAGGAACCACCTTCGAACCTTCCAACAGAAGATCCTGTTCAAAAGATAGACTTGGGAACACCAGATAACCCACGTCCTGTATTCATAAGCAAGAATATAAAGGATGATGAGTTACCCGAGTATATCGCTTTTCTTCGTGAGTTCGTTGATTGCTTTGCATGGTCTTACGCTGAAATGCCAGGCTTAGACCCCAAAATAGCAGTTCACAAACTCAATCTTCAAGAAGACATCAAGCCTGTCAAGCAAGGCCAAAGAAGATTCCGTCCAGATGTGATGGATAAAATTGAACAAGAAGTTCAAAAACTCAAAAGCGTCGGCTTCATCCGTGAGGAACAACATCCTGAATGGTTGGCCAACATTGTCCCCGTGACAAAGAAAAATGGGCAGATCAGGGTCTGTATTGACTATAGAGACCTGAATGGCGCATGCCCAAAAGATGAATTTCCGCTCCCCATACCAGAGGTAATGATTGATAATACCTGTGGATTCGAGCGAATGACATTCATGGATGGTTTCTCTGGCTACAATCAGATAAAGATGCATCCTGAGGATGAAAAACATACATCCTTTCGAACCCCATTTGGCGTGTATTGCTACACTGTCATGCCATTTGGTTTGAAGAATGCTGGTGCCACATATCAGAGGGCTATGATGAAAATATTCCAAGATATGCAGCACAAGACGGTTGAATGTTACGTTGATGACCTCGCCGTCAAAAGCAAAAGAAAAGAAGATCATCTCGAAAACCTTCGAGAAGTCTTCCTCCGGCTTCGCAAACACAAACTGCGAATGAATCCATTGAAATGCTTCTTCGGCGTCTCGTCGGGTAAGTTCCTCGGATTCTTAGTTCGGAAAGCTGGAATAGAGCTTGACCCCATAAAAGTCAAAGCCATTCTAGAAATGCCCTCTCCAAGAACCTTGAGAGAACTCAAAGGGCTTCAAGGGAGATTGGCCTACATCAGACGGTTCATCTCCAATCTTTCGGGGAAATGCCGTCCATTCTCCCGGTTGATGAAAAAAGGTGTAAACTTTGTCTGGGATGCTGACTGTGAAGCTGCTTTCCAAGACATCAAGTCATACCTGACAAAACCTCCAGTGTTAGCTGCTCCTACCACTGGAAAACCATTCATCTTGTACACAAGAGCCCTTGATCACTCTCTGGGAGCTCTGCTTGCGCAAGAAAATGATCAAAGAAAAGAAGCTGCTCTATATTACCTCAGCCGCATGCTAGTAGGTGCAGAGCATCGCTACTCTCCAGTCGAAAAAGAATGTCTTGCAGTGATGTTCGCCGTACAAAAGCTGCGTCACTACTTGCTTTCCAACACAGTCTACCTGGTCTCGAGGGTCAACCTCTTGAAGGTCCTTGTCACAAAGGCAGGTTCTCTCAATGCTCGACTGGCAAAATGGTCCATCCTTCTGTCACAATTTGATATTAGGTATGTACCACAAAAAGCAATCAAAGGGCAAGCTCTAGCGGACTTCCTCGCAGAGCATCCATTGCCTAAAGATTCTCCACTCAGAGATGATCTCCCAGACGAACCAGTCTACAATGTGGAGACTTTCTCACAAAGTGCCTCCTGGGACATGTACTTTGACGGTGCAACCAGGACAAATGAAAAAAGACAGCTGATCTCGGGAGTTGGCATCCTCTTTGTTAGCCCCGACAAATACATGATTCCACACGCTTTCTCGCTACTGGAACCATGCACAAACAATGCAGCTGAATATCAAGCTCTGATCTTAGGATTGGAACTCGCCATCGAATCCGGTATCACCATGCTGGAAGTCTTTGGAGACTCTCAACTGATCGTCAACCAGATGAATCAGAAATTTGAAGTCAGGAAGCCAGATTTGTTGCCCTACTACAACAAGGCACAATCACTTCTGCAAAAGTTTGACATCTGTCACATCACCCACATTCGTAGAGGTGAAAACATACGTGCAGATGCCCTAGCCGGACTTGCCGCATCCATGGCAATCCAGGAAGGGGAAAACATGCAAATCACAGTGTGTGAAAGGAGAATCCTTCCTCCTCTTAACACACACCAAGCAGTTGCTGAATGCCACCAAGTGGTCGGAAGTCGGATTTCAATCCTTCAAACTTCAATTGGCGACTGGAGGGATCCGTTCATTGATTACATTATGTTCGGAATCCTACCTGAAGATCCAAAAGAACGGGTAAGCATCCAAAGGCGAACCCAAGCTTCCATTTGGATATTCCTTCAAAAATCCTTTACAGGAAATCCTTCAACGGAGTACTTCTACGCTGCTTGTCACAACAAGAGGCTGAAGAAACACTCAAAGAAATTCATGCTGGTCTTTGTGGAGCTCATCAGGCTGGACCTAAGCTCTATGATCAGATAAAAAGGTTAGGATATTACTGGCCTACCATGGTAGCTGACGCAATGCAATTTGCTAAGCGCTGCCAACAATGCCAAGTTCATGGAGATTACATTCACATGCCTCCAGAATGGCTACATCCTACAGCGATCTCATGGCCTTTCGAAGCCTGGGGTATGGACATCATAGGTCCTATTTCTCCCCCTTCAAGCAAAGGTCATCGCTTCATCTTCGCCGCTACGGATTATTTCTCCAAGTGGTCAGAAGCATTTGCGTTTAACGAAATGAAGACCTCATCAGTCCTTCAGTTCCTGCGCACCAACATCATTTGTCGTTTCGGTATACCCAAAAGATTCGTCCATGATAACGGACCACAGTTCCGGGATCATCGATTCTACAGGTTCTGCGACAAATACAAAATTCAAAGCTGTCCTTCGACTCCATACAATCCGGCAGCAAACGGGTTAGCAGAAGCTTTCAACAAGACACTCTGCAAAATCCTCAAAAAAATGGTCTCTAGTCACAAAAGAGACTGGAGCGACAAAATGTCTGAAGCTTTGTGGGCCTATCGAACCACCGTTCGAGGACCAACCCATAGCACACCATTCTCCTTGGTCTATGGATGCGAAGCTGTCGTGCCCTTGGAAGTACAAATTCCTTCCTTGAGGGTATCCTTGCAAAATGACATGACTCAAGAAAGCAATGTCAAATTGCGGCTCCATGAGCTGGACAATCTCGATGAGAGACGGCTCGAAGCTCAACAAAGCATTGAACTTTACCAAGCACGTATGGCAGGATCTTTCGATAAAAAGGTCAGGCAACGCGCCTACAAAAAGAATGACTTGGTTCTTGCGGTAAAAAGACCAATGGTCTTCGCTCACAAGTCCAAAGGCAAATTTGAGCCGAAATGGGAGGGACCCTACGTCATCGACAAAGTTTTCTCCAATGGCGCATACGCACTCCTAAACATGGAAGGTGACAGATGTATGCTGCCCATCAATGGCAAGTTCTTAAAGCGGTACTACCCTTGAAGACTTACCCAACTGGGTAAGAGCAATGCCTGTATGGCCAAAACCGGTTTCCAGGTACACGCTCGCTAAACCCACCCTTTTTTAGAATTTTCATATCAAATGTTGAAATTTCTAGAAATCTAAAACAATGCTTACTTTCATCGTTTCATTGTTCAAAAAAAAAATATATCCAAGTTTAGGAACCTTTCCCTAACTTGACCAAAATTTTCAACCTTTGAACCCAAAATTCATGGTTTGAAACAAAATCCGGATTCAGGGATTTCCACCCTAGTCCACCCTGCCTTTTACCGCCAAAATGGTTTTAGGTCAAAATTTATGACCCTCGTGTCTTTAAACAAAAAAAAAATGGTTTTTCAAAAAACCCGCGAGGAAACGATGCTTAGTCGATACTCGCACAAATCGGAAGCAAGCGAACCACGTTCGACACTTCCAAAATCGCAGGGAAGCGACATTTCGTCGATACTTGCAAAAATCCAAACTGTGGAGACGCAACATTTCAGTTGATATCCATAACCCAAAGGTTCGAGAAAACCACAAATTTCAAAAATCGTGGGGAAACGACATCAAGTCAGTACCCGCAAAACCAAAATTTTTGAAAAGCAAGGATGTGACATTCCATCGATACTTGCACCCAAATCCGCGAGGATGCGACATTCCATCGATACTCACAACCGAATGAGCAAGGATGCGACATTCCATAGATACTTGCAAGAACATTCAGCAGGGAGGCGACTTTTAGTCGATACTTGCATTTTTTTTGAAATCAAAACAGGCTATAAATGCCACAAACAGGCTATAAATGCCACAAACCGGCTATAAATGCCATCAAAACAGGCTATAAATGCCACAAACCGGCTATCAATGCCATCAAAACAAAACCGGCTATCAATGCCACAAACAACAAAAAAACTTGGATTTCAAAAAAAAAAAAACGGCTATCAATGCCACCAAAACAAAACAGGCTATCAATGCCACCAAAAACCGGCTATAGATGCCACAAAACAAACCGGCTATCAATGCCACCAAAATTGGCTATAGATGCCACAAAAAAAAAAAATCGGCTATCAATGCCACAAAAAAAAAGCTGGCTCTCATGCCAAAATTGGCTTCCATGCCACAAACAAAAACCTGTTTTTCATGCCAAAACAATCACTTTGACAAAAGATTTTCACAAAATGACAACCTTTTGATCAAATCCCATTTAGCAATTACTTTTATCACAAAAAGATTCAAGTGAGCGTAGGGATAACAAAAAAAAAAGAGCATCCCATTTAGCAATTACTTTTATCACAAAAAGATTCAAGTGAGCATAGGGATAACAAAAAAAAAAAAAAAAGAGTACAAAAAAAATACATGTGGTTCCAAAAAAAAAGAAAGTGTTCACAAGCACTACAAAAAATAAGTACCAAAAAAATACAAGTGGTACCAAAAAAAGAAAAGAAAGAAAGATGGTTTCTGTAAAAAAAAAATTATAATATACAGGAGCTCAATCAAAAATGGTCTCCAGCCAAGAGTTCAGCTCCCCAAGCAAACTTTTAGCCTCATCCGTCAAGGATTCCAAGGCACGCTTCTTCAGGAACCTGCCATGAGATGCTGGAGTGGGCTGTACCCCTTCTTTCACACCAGGAAGCTTACCTCGAGCAGTTTGCCATTGTTCCTCCTCATCAGACTTCCTTTTGAGAACCCGTTCGGCATCTGCAACCTGGTGAATCGGAGCACTCTCCCTGTCGCGAGCCTCTATTATGGCAGTCCACTTGGCAGCGACTTGTGCCTGCAAATGCTCAAGATGTTTCCTGGCCTCATCGACCTCCCTGTCAAGGATGTTAAGGTCATGCGTCAGCCTGATGATGGCTAGCTCTTCTAAGTTCCTCTTTCGGACTGCCTGCTTCTTGCTTTCTGTAGCCTCATCCAGGTCAGACTTATCCTTATCAGCAGGGTCCAGGAACATCTCCTTGAAGAACTGGTCATCAGCCAAACTCACGGTCTCAAACCACTTGTCACCCAGTGCAATGATCTTATCAACGATCGCCCTGGCACCTGTGACATCCGTACCAGCTTCTTCAGCATCACTGAGAATCTCCTGCACATGCTGGATCATGCCAAATCCGGCTTCCAAGTGCCCAGAAAAGAGAGTCTCAATCCAAGAGCTCAGAACTCGCACCACCACCTTCTTCGCAAAAAGAAGAGATGGCCCAGCTGAAGATTCGCCCAACTCCGTTGGTCGGCTACTCATATCATCATCTGTTGAAAGAGTAACAAAAGAACTCTTTCCAGCTGAAGCTGCTCCTGCTCGGGAAGGAATCTCAGCGCGAGGAATCTCCTCAATATTGTCAGAGCTGGTCCCAGGAATCTCTACCTCTGGATCAACCTCTGGCATCTCTTGCTCTGGAAGCGACGGATCCTCCTCTACCACTTCAGAACCTGCAAAGGAAACACAAAAAGGTATGAATATGACCCTATTTGAAAATCATTATCAGAGTTATAACTACAAAATACCTTCTTCGACGACTGGCGGAACACTTTCTTCCTCCATGAACTCATCGAAAGCATCATCAACATTCGCGTCCATCGATGGTTCAAAGTCATCAGAACCCTGTGGCAAGTCAGCTGACACAAAAAAATATATATATATATATAATGTGTTAGCAAGCCAAGTCACAAACTCAAAAAAAAAAAAGAGAGCAAAAGAAGTCGTACCAATTGGAGATTCTGGATTTACTCCAGAGTCCCTCGGTTCTTCTTCAGGTGCCTCAACAGGATCCATCACCACCTCATCGGTTGGGACCTGAGGCATCACCAAGTCTTCCTCTGCTAAAAAAAAGAAAGAAGAAAAGCAGAAACAAGAAGCAAATCATAACAAGGAAAAAATCCCATGAAAAGAAATGGAAAGAGAAAAAGGAAGAATCATACCTTCACCAACGGTCTCTTCTTCTCGGCTTCTCTTCTCTGGAGGCTCGTCAGCATCCACTGGCACATCCTCATTGATAGTAAGAGGAACTTCCAAGTCAGGAGAATCCTCATGCTGCCCCTTGCTGCGATGATGACTCCTCCTCCTCTTACCTCTGCGGGCTCGCTTCTTAGAGGAACCTGCCCCGCTGTCAGAGTTAGGTTTGCCACTCGACTCCTCACTGGATGGTCTACTCTTGCCAGTAGACTCCACGGAAGCTTGCCTCTGTGCCGCCTGCATCCAAGCACCAAGTTCGGCTTCCTCCTGTTCTAGCTGCTCCAAAGCCTCGTCAGGTATTTCTCGAACAGCTTCAGAACCGATGACGCCCTGGTCACCGAGA
The DNA here is from genome assembly GCA_012931725.1 of Litsea cubeba. Lineage (NCBI taxonomy): Eukaryota > Viridiplantae > Streptophyta > Magnoliopsida > Laurales > Lauraceae > Litsea > Litsea cubeba. Next base: position 38,683,490 of record CM022950.1, read on the forward strand.
AAGCCTATCTTGTGCTTCTCTCCAGAAAGGAAGGCCCAAACTTCCTCTCGCCGGATGCCATCCGACTTTCCAAGGCCCTTTCCAGATGCCAGCTTCACATCAAGCTCCTTCTTGGAAAGCCCCCGATATGCCGAAAAGCTCTCCGCGAACAACTTCGCAAAGCCGGCAGTACGGGAAGTCAGCAACACAGGATAAGAAATCATGGCTGTAGTGTCTTCAGCACTATAGAAAGCCCATGCATTTCTCCCGTCCTGTAAGCCTCCAAAGCGCTTCACCATGCTTGAAGGCGCTCCAACAACGCCTTGAGAAAAGCCAAGCTGCAAAGCAAAGCGAGAGGGTACATACGGCTGGATGTCGACGAAAAGATGTCTGCGGTACACCATCGTGCCGACACGTATGCTGAAAAGCCACTCTCTCTCTGCATTTGTCAAGGAATAATGCCTTCCCGACCCCGCCCTGGTAGAGTCTCGGGAGGCACCAAAATCAAAAGCCTTCTTCCGCAACTCCGGAGAAAGCTTTACTGAAGATTGCCCCATCTCGACGTCCCTGAACCGTCGGATCCTCATACGGGCAAACAAAAGTGATTCGGACACGGCTTTGCCCTTAGCCAGTCGAATCATCAGAGGATCATCATCCTGAGCAGCACCCAGCCGATGGAAGCCAGGACAGTGGTATACATACCACGAATAAAAGATATGGGCTGAAAATACCCTATTCATGGGAAGCCCAAGCCGAACCAGAAAAGCAGCAGCCTGCAGTTCGGTACACAGGTAGGAGTAAAGTGCTGGCACCAAAGCAAGCTGCTCTCCAAACGCCATCTGACAAGCCGGGAAAATACAATGCGGCCTGATGTGCGTTCCATCTCCTCCAGCAAAAACAGCCTCACCAAGCCAATAAGTGAGGTAAGCAGCGAGATCTCTCCGCATTGCAATGTCAGGACATATGGCGTTTGTACTTGCATAGAAATCTCTCAACTCTTCTTGCATGACCAAGATCTTCTTTGAACTTGGATCCTGAGCTCCGGCTTCCCGGGTCACGCTATCAGAAGACTCCCTGCTATCAAAAAAGTTGGGGAATGAAGAGCAAAAACTCTTCCAACTGCTGTATCTAACTTTCGAACCCCCCTTCTCCTTCAAAAAATCATAGAAGGCGACGAGCTGAAAGTATAAAAGCCTGAACTCCTCAGACTGCCCCTCGAGGACGCTGTCAATCGGCATAAACTCCTCATAGAGTTTGCCGAGGATGGGCAATCCGGTAATGGCGCTCAGCTCCTTCAAAGAAAAACCAATCTCACCATTCGTCACAACGAAGGTATTGGTTTGTGGGAGGAATGACTCCAGCATAGCCATAAAGGCCTCGTCGGAAAAGATCACGGTCTCCCTAAAGGCGCGGACCGCATCAAAAATCCCGGCTTCCTTCAAAACGGCGCCACCAATCAGCAGGACGCGATCAGTCCACGACTTCCACTCGGAGTCAACATTGAAGCGGCCACGAAGTCGGAAAGGCTTGATCCAATTGCTGCCGTCACCGCTGAAAATACCAAGGCCCACCGGTCTCAAATCGACCGACGGATAATCAGAGCCCTGGTAGCCGCTGGATGGCATCAACAGGTCCATATCAACAGGCGACCTCTCCGTATATCTAGGAGAACCGCCAACAAAAACCCCGGTCTTGATTACATTTGTCCTTCTCACCCAACTTGGAGGATCTTCCCTCTTAGGGCACGTTGGGGGAAAGGCTCAGAATCGAGACGGTGCGATCAAACGTCGACCGGGTAGCAACAGTCTTCTTCTCACCATCTGCTGTGAAGGAAAACTGAAAACATCTCCTCTGGTATGTAATGTCATCAGGGACTGCATCACCAAAGAAGAAGGTAGGCTTGGGCAAAACGCTCTGATCTTCCATCACCCATGGACGACTGCTTACCATGATCTTATAGAATTCCTCTCCCTTGAGAGTGATCAGTCGCTGCCTCATCTCATCTCTGTTGAGGGAGTCGCACTCTTCCAGATTTCTCTCAACATACTGGACCTTCTCAAAAGCCTGCTGAACGGCCGGATTAGAAGATCTAGAAGACCGACGAGGTACGCTTGTAGCAGGCCCTTTACCCTTGTTCGCTCTGGAGGAACCACCTGAAAAGGATGGAAAAGAAAAAGATCAAACATCAAAATGACAGAACCACCTGGTACGTGATCCCTTTCACTACCATAAAATTCCCCCGGAAGCTCAAAAGGCTACAAATACCAAAAAGAAAGACTGCTCAAAGACTCTTGGTCAAGTCACAGGCTCTCCTTCAAAAATCTCTTCGAGGCACATCGACTACAAAAGTTAAGCAACTCGCCGCTGTACCTCGAGGGGGCATTTGTTGACACCAAAAATGTCACTTTGCCTTTTCAAGATCCAAAGAGCTACATGAAGTCGCAACCTGCCATAAATAGGCAATGCTGCTTCCAAAAATCAAATCTTGTCAAAATCAAACAAAAACTGCAAGATTCTTCCAGACAGCCCAAAGAGGAGTACACAACAAGTTTCGGGCCATTTCAAAATCATTTGGCCTAACTTCGCTTATCCGACAGCCGAAAAGGAGCTCTCGGCGACAAAAGCTCTCCGGGACCATGATTTCCAAGACAGAGCCTATGGATCATCTTAAAATGACTCCAATAGGTTCCCTGTCAAATTTCAAGTCAATCGGACATCGATTGACCGCACATCAAACCGCGACATCTTCATCGCGACAAAAAGCAAGTCTACAGGTGATAGGACCCCAAATGGCTTCGAAACTCAAACAAAAGCCTATGGTTGGTTTTATTTATTGCTCAGGAGGCTTCACACCAAATTTCAGGTCATTCCGACATCGTTTGGCCCAGTTTCAGCTTCTGACGGAAAATCGGCAGCTCTGCGCGACAAAGTCTTCGGCTTTCTCAGGAAATTGGAAACTTTGCAAAATAAAATGCAAGGATTCTCATCAGGTTTCCTACAAAGAAATTAGGCCAATAAATGGTCAAAATATCAAGGAAAAATACAGAAGAAAAAAGAATAAAAAAAAAGCAAAAACGGACGCAAAACGGGACACGAAAGGGGGAAAACCCCCCCAGGGTCGCAGGCCCCTGCGACCCTGGGCCAGGGTCGCCGGCGACCTTGGAACCCGGGGTCGCCGGGAAAGCCCCGGAAACCCCGGTTTTCGCCGTTTTTTTCGCGATTCGAGGAGCCCAGCCTCTGATACTTTCCAAAATTCATGCTTTTGAGACACCAAGTCCTCTGACATCCGTCCAAAACACGGGTAAATCATCAAGAGTATCGAAGACAGTATTGATCGCCACCCGGTCAACCAAAAAAGTGTGCTTTCTACCCGACCGATCGAGAAATCAACAGGACAGATGGCACCGACCCGCTGTTGGCAACAAACACCTGAAATTACATGATCATCTGATGTCGATCTACATGAAGATCCATCGATGATCATCAACAGAAGAATCTCAAAAGACGTGGCACGGCCCGCGACTCTTCAGCTGCTCGGCGACCACTTAATGCGATTAATTGACTAGCTTTATTACAGTCATTAATCCATTTCTTTGGATGGCCCAATCAGAAGCAAGCATTCGGGAGTTACAAGTCAAGAGATTCATGGCATTTAACCCATGAAACTCCTCCCATCATGGCGATTAAAGGCGATTAAATGCCCTCAATCTCCTCCGGCCAATCAGAAGCCAAGAAAAAGGAGTTACAAAATAAACAATTCAATTTTGTAACTCCTCCCATTATGCGGCTTAATGACAATAAAAGCCCATAAACCCACCTAAAAGGCTACCTAAAAGCCTATAAATAGGAGGGCTCTCCAAGAAGAAAGGACATCAGAAACATCAGAGAAAAAAGCACAGACAGCAGACAGAAATCCAGAGAAAGGAAAAAGAGAGAAAACTCTGCGGAAATTCTACACCGGCCACCGCAACAAGGTGACAAAAGTCCCTTGGGGGTACCCCCCCCCCCAAGGTCCTTGCCTTCTCCTCCTGCCTCCAATGGCTTAGATATGGCTTTTCAGCCCGTCTACTCGGCTTTTTATTGGACATAGGACCTTCCTTTGGTCTTTGTCCTATAAAAACCCGAGGTTATAGCCAAGCCAAGCGAATCGATAGCATCCTCTATTCTCATCTGCATGGATGATGGCGAAGCCCACATATGGCTTGCGACCGTCAATCTAAACGAGTCCCCCACAATCTCCTGAGAAGTTAGATCCTCCTTTTCTTGCTTTTCATTGTAGTTTGTATTTTTTTAAAAAGAGACAAAAATCACAATTCTTGTCTTTCATTGTTGATAAGGATTGTAAATTGGCTATAAACGCCAAAATCGGCTATAAACGCCAAAAATCGGCTATAAATGCCAAAAAAAATCGCCTTTCACGGCAAATCAAAAAATGTCTCTTTTCTTAAATATATGTGCAATGGAAAACTTGAAAGAAGTTGATTTCCTTTTTACTTGCGAAGGTTGATCTCCGGATCACCACTTGCAATTCCAAGTAAAAATAGAAAATCTGGCACACCCACAAAAAAAAAGAAATGTTGATGCACGCCCCCCTTTGCCCCCCGGTTACGAAAGGGTCGAAACCAAACGGACTCCCACGTCCGCCGACCTCGGTAGGAACCCCGGGCATTCCGGGAGCGCGGTCCATCACACATGTACTATCAACCTTCCCGATTACATCTAAACCTTAGAACTTCATATCCTTAACATAATCATCATCCGGATATCATTCTCTTGATCCAGGGAGCGACCCACAAGTTCAATATCCATATGGAACATCCATATACTAAGATCTTAGATTTTGATGATTAATCGGATAATTCTAAGGGGACGATCATTCCATCATTAGATGGCAAAGATTCTATATTGCATCTGCACGTCCCAACTAATCAAGTCCGAGTACCCAAAACACAGAGCTGTTGACCCATGAAAAGAATCTTACCCATAGTGAATTAAAGCACAAGAACTTGACTTCGTCAGTTCATCCACAAATGCTCAAGATTAAGAGCACCGGTCACTCAGTAGCATGAGGTGACTTGATCTCTCTCTGTGATAGTACTATTTTAGAGATCACACCTACCATGGTCCTATTCAATGCATTGCATATGCACTAATGAGATAAATCTGGGAAAGCCCTCCCATGACTTAGGTAAGTCACCCTGAATACAGGAGAGTCTCTCATTATAACTTATACCAAGATGAAGTGCCCAGCTCCATCTCTCAGTTATGAACAAATGTGTTGTTTCCAATGTCCATGAATTAGACCTATCCGTGTGTAGACACTACACACCTAATTCATTTACTAGAAACAATGGGCCTTACACAACCATACATATATACATGTTTAAGCATAAAAGAGTCATTCCATTAAATAACCAGTAAATATCCAGTAACAAAAGATGAGAGTGCAACTAGTGGGCTTTAGGGCATACACCAATTCCAACAAACTCCCACTTGCACTAAAGATCACTACTTCCTAACCTAACACCCATAGACTCAACATGAGAAGTAAAGACTTTCTCAGTAAGAGTCTTAGTGAATGGGTCAGCTAACTTATTTATTGAAGCAATATGCTCCACCACTATCTCTCCATCCTGAATGAATTCCCGGATCAAGTGGTACTTTCTATGAATGTGCTTACCTTTCTTGTGATTCCTGGGCTCTTTGCACTGTGCTACAGCACTAGTGTTATCGCAGTACATGACAATCGGTTTTTGCAGTGCAGGAACAACTCCCAATTCCAACAGGAATTTTCTGAGCCATACTGCTTCCTTCGCAGCTTCCGATGCCGCCACATACTCTGCTTCCATGGTAGAATCAGCAGTACAGGATTGCTTGACACTTCTCCATGATATAGCCCCTCCTGACAGAGTAAAAACGTACCCTGAGGTAGACTTTCTGGCATCTGTTGACACCAAAAATGTCACTTTGCCTCTTCAAGATCCAAAGAGCTACATGAAGTCGCAACCTGCCATAAATAGGCAATGCTGCTTCCAAAAAATCAAATCTTGTCAGAATCAAACAAAAACTGCAAGATCCTTCAAGACAGCCAAAAGAGGAGTACACAAGAAGTTTCGGGCCATTTCAAAATCATTTGGCCTAACTTCGCTTCTCCGACAGCCAAAAAGGAGCTCTCGGCGGCGAAAGCATCGGAGACACCAAATCTTCGATCAGAGCCGATGGATGGTCTCAAAATACTTCAAAAAGGCTCCACGTTAAGTTCCGAGTCAAACCGACAACGTTTGACCCTACATCAACCCTCGAACAACTAAATTAAGCCTCTCGGCGGCGAGAATCACCGAGGCCGTTACTTATCAGATAGAGCACATGGACAGCTTCAAAATGCTTATAAAGGCCTACACGTCAAATTTCAGGTCATTTCGACAACATTTGACCATAGTTTGACGCTCGGAAGCCAAATCAGGCCTCTCGGCAGCAAAGCTCTCCGGGACCATGGTTTCCAAGACAGAGCCTATGGATCTTCTTAAAATGACTCCAATAGGTTCCCTATCAAATTTCAAGTCAATCGGACATCGGTTGACCGCACATCAAACCGCGACATCTTCATCGCGACAAAAGCGAGTCTACTGGTGATAGGACCCCAAACGACTTCAAAACTCAAACAAAAGCCTATGTTAGTCTTATTTATTGCTCAAGAGGCTTCACACCAAATTTCAGGTCATTCCGACATCGTTTGACCTAGTTTCAGCTTCTGACGGAAAATCGGCAGCTCTGCGCGACAAAGTCTTCGGCTTAATCAAGAAATTGGAAACTTTGCAAAATAAAATGCAAGGATTCTTAGCAGGTTTCCTACAGGGAAATCAAGCCAATAAATGGTCAAAAATGTCAAGGAAAAATACAGAGTAAAAAAGAATCGAAAAACAGCAAAAACGGACACAAAACGGGTCAAAAATGGGGAAAACCCCCCAGGGTCGCAGATCCCTGCGACCCTGGTCCAGGGTCGCCGGGAAGGCCCCGGAAACCCCGGTTTTCGCCGTTTTTTCGCGATTCGAAGCGCCCAGCCTCTGGTATTTTCCAAAATTCATACTTTTGAGACACCAAATCCTCTGACATCCGTCCAAAACACGGGTCAATCATCAAGAGTATCGAAAACAATATTGATCACCACTCGATCAACCAAAAAAAGTGTGCTTTCTACCCAACCGATCGAGAAATCGACAGGACAGATGGCACCGACCTGCTGTTGGCAACAAACACCTGAAATTACATGGTCATCCGATGTCGATCTACATGAAGATCCATCGATGATCATCGCCAGAAGAATCCTAAAAGACACGGCACGGCCCGCGACTCTTCAGATGCTCGGCGACCACTTAATGCGATTAATTGACTAGCTTTGTTACAGTCATTAATCCATTTCTTTGGACGGACCAATCAGAAGCAAGCATCCTGGAGTTACAAGTCAAGAGAGTCATGACATTTAACCCATGAAACTCCTCCCATCATGGCGATTAAAGGCGATTAAATGCCCTCAATCTCTTCCGGCCAATCAGAAGCCAAGAAAAAGGAGTTACAAAATAAAGAATTCAATTTTGTAACTCGTCCCTTTATGTAGCTTTATGACAATCAAGGCTCATAAACCCTCCTAAATGGCTACCTAAAAGCCTATAAATAGGAGACCTCTCCAAGAAGAAAGAACAGCAGACACACAGACAATAGACTGCAGAAAATCCGGAAACTCAGACAGAAAGAGGCATCAGAAATCTAAGAGAGAAAAGTCTGCGGAAATCCTACACCGACCACCGCTACAAGGTGACAAAAGTCCCTTGGGGGGTACCCCCCCAAGGTCCTTGCCTTCTCCTTCTGCCGCTAATGGCTTAGACATGGCTTTTCAAGCCCGTCTACTCGGCTTTTTATTGGACATAGGACCTTCTTTTGGTCTTTGTTCTCTAAAAACCAGACGTTATAGCCAAGCCAAGCGAATCAATAGCATCCTCTGTTCTCATCTGCATGGATGATGGCGAAGCCCACATATGGCTTGCGACCGTCAATCTAAACGGGTCCCCCACAATCTCCTGAGAAGTTAGATCCTCCTTTTCTTGCTTTTCATTGTAGTTTGTATTTTTTCAAAAGAGACAAAAATCACAACTCTTGTCTTTCATTATTGATAAGGATTGTAAATCAGCTATAAACGCCAAAATCGGCTATAAACACCAAAAATCGGCTATAAACGCCAAAATCGGCTATAAATGCCAAAAAAAATCGCCTTTCACGGCAAACCAAGAAAATGTCTCTTTTCTTAAATATATGTGCAATGGAAAACTTGAAAGAAGTTGATTTCCTTTTTACTTGCGAAGGTTGATCTCCGGATCACCACTTGCAATTCCAAGTAAAATAGAAAATCTGGCACACCCACACAAAAAATGAAATGTTGATGCACGCCCCTGGCCCCCGGTTACGAAAGGGTCGGACCCGACGGACTCCCACGTCCGCCGACCTCGGTAGAACCGAGCAGGAGCACGGTCCATCAAGCTGGCTCCACCCGGTGGGACCCGTTTATTTGAGAACACGATGCTAGAAATGAAATATTTGCATATCATATATTTTGCTCTATGCTTATATTTCTTTTCTCGATTCCTTCGCTACTTTATAATTGGTGGCCTATGTTGGATTCCGCATCTAAAAAAAAATGAGATGAGATTTTTTGGAAAATTTTAATTCTTTGAATTTATTTCCACTCTTTCTCTTTTAAAAAAAACAAAAAAACAAAAAAAATCAGATTTTTCAGTTTTGGATTCAAAATTGAGAAACCTTGATCCGTTCCTATCGTTCATCGCGCTTGCAGAAATGTTGAGCCTGTTCGACTAAGGTTTTGGGCCATCGTTTCTCTTCGATGAGTTCATTAAAAATCTAAAAAAAAAATATAAAAATAAAAAAATTAGATTTCTCATTTTGGATTCAAAATTGAGAAACCTTGATCCGTTCCTATCGTTCATCGCGCTTGCAGAAATGTTGAGCCTGTTCGACTAAGATTTTGGGCCATCGTTTCTCTTCGATGAGTTCATTAAAAATCTAAAAAAAAATATATAAATAAAAAAATTAGATTTCTCATTTTGGATTCAAAATTGAAAAACCTTGATCCGTTCCTATCGTTCATCGCGCTTGCAGAAATGTTGAGCCTGTTCGACTAAGGTTTTGGGCCATCGTTTCTCTTCGATGAGTTCATTAAAAATAAAAAATATATATATATAAATAAAAAATAAAAAAAAACATAGACCACTAAGGTTAAACCAACTGTGTTCTTTGATCATGATTGATTCAAAGAAAAGCCTTGTCCAGAGTGTGGAGACAGCTAGACTGTTCTAGGCAAGGGTCCTCCAAACGGGTTCATTAAGTAATCCTACCCTTACCTGGGGGCAATTCTATCAATCAAGATTTCATAAGACCGAGTTAGGAGGCCTATGTGTACTCTCTTGTCTTTTAAATAAATTTTTTAAAAAAATATAATTTTTTTTTTAAATAAAAAATAAAAAATAAAAAAAATTTCAAAAAAAATCTTAAAAAAAATATAAATAAAAATAAATAAAAAATAAATAAAAAGATTGTTTAAAAAAAAAATCTTCAAAAAAAAAAAAAAAAAACTTCCATCATTTTGGGTTTAGATTCGAGAAATCTTGGTCTTCTCCTTTCTGAGCACTGGCGCTCGCGGAAATCGCTGAGCCCGTGTTCAGATTGGAGTGCCTTTTGCTCTCTTTGATGAACCCGATATTGGCCTTTCAAAAAAAAAAAAACTCGTCATTTTTAGATTTAGATCCGAGAAATTATGGTTCATTTCTTTCTGAGCACTGGCGCTCGCGGAAATCGCTGAGCCCGTGTTCAGATCGGAATACCATCTGCTCTCTTTGATGAATCCAATCTTGACCTTTCAAAACAGAGAATCTCATCTCATAGATGCGGTCTCAAAACATTTGTGTCTAGCGGTACTAGGACGCCCTTTCAGGGTCTACTGTATTGCGACCGACACATCTGTAACTCCAAACTTTATATTCTTCTTACCTCGAGCAAGCTCTGCTTCTCGATAAGTCGAATTTAAGTTCACAATTGCTTCTAGCAGTCACTGGGACGCTCATTCTGGGCTTACCATACCTGCGATCAGAACAATTGTACCCTCTATGGCGTTTTGCCTTCTTCATGTTGCTTGGGTCATCTTCCTCTAGCAATTTGAAAAGACAAAACCATAGAACTTCCCATTTATGATCATTATATTCTTGTGATTACTAATGGATGTGGTCTTGTTTCAGAAATTTTCGAAAACTAACAATGGCAGCTTCACTAACCATTACTTTCGATGAAAACAAGCACCAACTCATGCTTCAACAGAAGCAAACCACGCGCACTTACAAGCGCCCCATCAGCTGCCGAAGCATCAACTCCCTCGGCAATTCTCTGAACTCCGGGTCGACCTCGACTCCCCGGACTATCGTCTTTGGGACGCTGGGACCATTCCCACTTCCCGAGGAACAAACTGCTCCTTCCAAGAAGCAGAAACTCGCCTCTCAACGTGTCACTACCGTGACACCAAAGGCGAGCACCAGCAGGCCTGAAGCCCGTGGCAGCCCCACGAAGCCTCGACCTGCAAACGACCAGGTCTATCCCAAGACTTGGTCCCCAAGACCTGCACCAAAACAAAGAAGGTCCCAAACATCCACTAAGCCAGCATTCCTGGCCCCACTCAAGGAGAACCAGTTCTACCCTCTTGCTTACATGAAAGAGGAGAGACCCATCTCCAACCTGACTTCCAAGTCATCCCAGCATGAGCCGGCTTGTTCCTACAAGCCCAAAATCAGATCATGCATCACAAGGCCTCTACAAGCACCTGCTAAGGCCTACAAACCTGCAGTTCGACCCTTCATCTCTACAGGGGCCGAACTCCAAAAATTCAAAGCTTTGCTGCAACAGGCGAAGGACAGGGTTCGCATCCTGTGCTTGCCCAGCTACAAAGAAGACAGGCTCGGCTGCTGCGCCAGAGGGAGCACATCCTTCATCGTCAAAGCCCAGCCAGAGCTGACCGAAGCTCAAATTGCTCGTCGTATACGCCGCCGCGCGTCATACCAGCAAAAGAGACTAGATAAGCAAAGGACCCAGCCTCCTACACTCCAAGTCTCTCCCAAATGGGTCGAAAAAGAAAGACCCAACCAAGTTGCTGCCGTCCATATGGTTGGAAAAACCAGAAGGCGCCAAAAATCAGCAACAAAAATCCATGTCCGACGTCCGATGACCCGCAACGTCTCAAGGACAAGAAGACATTCAGAAGAATCCCCTACTCCTTCAAGCAAAGGACAGCAGAGTGATCCTTCCTCAAGCTCTTCTTCAAAAAGAATGAGCCCAGCTCAGTCACCAGGACAGTTTCTTTCTTCGAATCACGAAGGATGAATGTCTTGGCTACAAATTCTGAGCCACCAGCCCGCAATCCACCTCCAGAAGATGCGATCACCCGCATCCAGCAGTTGGAACAGGGCCAGCAGAGGATTGAAACTCTGATGGAAAACCTTCTCGCCTTCCAAAATCAGGCGAACAATGAACCTGCTCCGAATCATCAAAACGACGAGGTAAATGGAGAAGAAAATGAGTCACGCGCCCTTACCAAAAAGGACGTAGACAGTATCCTCGCCAAAGCAAAAGAAGAGGATATACTCAAGGAGCATGGGATCAAGCCACCATATCCCTTCTGGATGGACTCGGTCCCGTTCCCCACCAAATTCAAGCATCCTACTCTCCAAACATATACGGGGAAAGGATCAGCCAGACAGCACGTCATCCACTTCAAGATCCAGACGGGAGCTTTCGCGGATTAAGTTGCACTCAAGATCCGCCTCTTTGCAAGTACCCTAAAAGGTACGGCCTTCGATTGGTACTCCACTCTGCCGGAGGACTCAATCCAAAACTGGGCCATGCTAGAGACACGCTTCCTAACTCACTTCAAAGGTGAAGATCATCCCGCCACTATGGCTCAGCTGTGCAGCCTAAAACAGGGGGAGAATGAATCAACATATGACTTCATTCACAAGTGGAAAGCAATGGCATACAAATCTCTGATGTATTGCCACAAGCGTCGCTAGTCGGCATTTGCTGAAACAACATGAGAGCCAGAATCTGCTCCATGATCATCGGCAACAAATAAAAAACCTGGGAGAACTCCTAGAAGCTTCCATGGAAGCTGAAACGGTGATTAAAGACCTCAACAGTCAGAAATCATCAAGAAAAGAGCCAACCGCCATTGCAACCTCTAAACCAAAGAAAAAAGAGGTCCTCAATGTGCAGACCAAGTCAGCTCCTCAGCCACCAAAGAAAGCTGAAAATAAAGTTGCTGGTAAGAGACCTGAACTCTCAGATGCCTTCAAAGAACGAGTAGAGAAGAAATACCCGTTTGATGAAGACGTTGATGAAATCTTCGGGACTCTTGTGGCAAACGGCAAGCTCACCTTGCCTGAACCAAAAAGACCGGGTGATGTTGGCAAAACCAACGATCCTCGGTACTGTCCATACCACCAGATGATCTCGCATCCTCTCAATCAATGCTTCGTTGTGAGAGAGAAAATAAATGAGATGTGGAAAAACGAAGTCATCACCTTTGACAAAAACTATGGGTCTGCCTCCGTCAAACATGGTGACATGTGGACAAACATCAAAATCACCGAAGAAGAAGATCATTACTTCCTTCAAGGTGATAAACTCAATCCAAGCGTCCGAGGAACTGGTTCCTTACCCGACACCAGACGGACAACCGATATGGGTACATCCCGATCTCCTGGAAGATGAAAATTGGGAGGTCGTGAAAACAAAGCCTATAGCTCAACAACGAAGGCAGGCTAGGAAACATCTCCTCAAGCTCAAACGGCAAGAGAAGACCCAGCCAAAACTAGAGGTCAAAGAAAAGGCAGAGGCTTCCTCTACCGCTTCACTGGAGGCAACAAAAAGATCACTTCCAGAGACTTCAAAGGGGGTAAGGAAATTCACTCTCAGTGATTTCATGCCACCTCAATTCAAAGAAGCCATGCAGGAGGCATCATACTCTTGCAATTCGGTAGTTGGATTCTCCATTGATGGATACGAATCCAGCGACACTGATGATGGATTTGAATCCAACTACACAGATGAGTGGGAGGAGTCCCTTGAAACAGGAGAATATCTCTCCGATGAAGAATGGGTTCTTGAGTCTCATCTTATGCCAGTAATCTGGTATAACCCCCTACAGCCACAAGGATCCTGGTCTGATGATGAAGAAGACCAAGAAGCTGTACAAGAAAATGCTGCTGACCCAGCACCTCTCATTACTCCAGTGGAAATCAACCATGTTGAGCCACAAAGAGTTGATGAAGAAGAAGATCCGGCTCCCATGCCTAATCTTGAAGAATATGCAAGGATCTTGCAGCGACTCGCTCTAGAACAAGAGCAAGAACGCGTCAACGAACCTCCTCGCAATCCAGAGCCTGAAGTCCCTGAAGACCATCAGGTACATCATCCCTTAACTCCTGAAAATGGAGAAAATTGCTGGATAGACGAACCTCTTACATCCGAGGATGAGTCTGACTCCGATCAGGCAACGTCTCCCGTCAGAGCTTCCTGTAATGTGATAATTCGGGATTATAGCTCTTCCGAAGCATCGTCTGATGAAAGCACTTACACTCCGGCAACGCCTAGCAATGTATCTTCTGAAGCCACCTTGTCTCACGTGACTTTCACTGAGATGACACCCTCTCAAGTTTCTTCTCCTGAGACTGTGACTTCAAAGTTCACACCCTTCCTACTGAAGAATTCCCAGCCATTGATGCTTGGGACGATGAATTAGTGAACGAAGAAGAAAGGTTGCTGGATGCTGTTCAGGACTTGTTCTCGGAAAATGCTCCGTGCAACACGATCACTGAGGATGGCAACTCTGCTGCTGATTCATCCTCAGCAAATGAAAAACGACAGCCTCTTGATCCTGAAGACAATCTTCCAAACGAAGACCCTTCTCAAGAAGCTCTCAAAGTTGGTAGAGGCATCCGCTCTGGCCGGGACTACCACAAAAATTACAACCAATCTTCCTTTACATATGTAAATCCTTCGGGAAAAGATGTTGTAAGCGCCCCTAGTGGTGTAACACCCCGACCCACCTTAATCTCGCTTTAGAGTTAATTAATTTAGATTAAGTGCTTAATGAATGTTTGATTGTGATTGGACTTGATTAGGTAGAATTAGCGGGGTTTGACCATTTACTAGGTAGATTATGATTTTTGGAGTGTTTTGGGTTTTGTGTGTACTTAGAGATTTTTGGGTTTTTAATGCATTGCATAGAGCATTTCATGGGCCTCAACTTTCATGTCTTGACCCATTAAATTCGGATCTATTTAGACCCATTTCCAGCCCACTTAATCACCCCAGGCCCTTTCTTGCAATTTCAGCCCATTTCTGGACTTGCATGCAAGTGCAGGAGAAAAATTGGGATAAAACCCATTTCAGCTATTCTTCTCTTCCTCTTCTTCTTCCTTCATTTCCAACTGAGAGTTCCTCTCTACTCTTCTTCTCCATTTCTTTCTTCCTCATCTCAAGCAACAATCCAAGGATCCTTGCATGTGAGTCTTGGTGGAGACATCTTCATCTTCCTATTCATCTTCTCCAAGCTTCCATTCTCTCTAAAAGTGCTTCATTTCCTCCATTGGTAAGTCTCAACTTCCATTTCTTTTCTCTTGCTTCATATTAGTGTAAGAATGTCCTAAAATTCGTGTATACACTATTTTCTTCCCCATTCATTTCATTCATTTTCATTTTCACCATTTTAGGGCATTTGAGCTTGCATTTTGGGGACTCTTGATTAGAAAAGATTTGGAGTGTGAGAGTTAGCTCAAAGCACCAAGGCAAGTTAAACTTATACATTTGTATGCATGATATCTTGTTTGATTCATGAATATATGCAATCTTGCTTAGATACCCTTCTTCTTGCTCAAAAATGATTTTCTTGTGGATGATTTCTCTTGTTAATGTATATGGGTTTATTGATGGTTTTGATGAGCATTTTGGAAGCTCAAGGATACCCATAGGTAGTGGTTCAAACCTGGAATGAATGCCTTGAATGGCTTGAGAGAAATCAAGAAGTTTCAGATTTTCGGAACCCAGGATTTGACAGTTCGCTCGAGCGAGCGTGAGTGAACGCTCGAGCGAAGGGCTTTCTGGGAGAGTCCGCTCGAGCGAACTTTTGGGTCCGGTCGAGCGAACAGCTCTCTGTCTCGGGTCCGCTCAAGCGAACATCTGGACGCTCAAGCGAACCTGATACTTGCAGTATGTAGATTTTCCAATGACCATAACTTTTCAACCGTAAGTCCGTTTTTGGAGATCTACATACTGTTGGAAAGCTCTGGACGCTCATGATTTGAGGCTTGGAAAATATTATATGTTGGATTTTACATAATTGTGACAAATGGACATTTCCATGAGCCGGACATTGGACCGTAGCTTGTTCTAGATGATTGGCCTGATAGATAGACCTGTAGAATGTGCACCCTGAACTTTTATCATGACCGATGGTTTGTTTAATTGTGGATATGGATTGAGCACCCGTACCCACAAAAAGGGGCATTGTGTTCTTCGGATTGTAACCGTGCCAAATGTGTTCTATTAAGGGTTTCGACATCCAAATTATGTAACGCCAAGGGGTCCTCGTAGCCCGATAATGTCGAACTCTTAATACTACCCTGAGTTGGACGGTGAAGACCACATGTGTTCCCAAGACCATAGGCTTGGCTTGATTTCTGTCTTGACTCCGTATATGATCTGTACGTACATGCATTGCATTCCGTTTCCAGTATTCTAGTGTGACTTGATCATGCTTCTGTTCAGTTTTGTATTTTCTGTTACACATCTGTTACATTACATTAATTTCTGTCTTTGTTCAGTAAGTCCCGATTTGATATTTATATGTCTTGTCCTGTATGTGTCCTGTATCTGATTTACATTGTTCTGCACCTGATCTGTTGTCTGTATATTGCACTCTATGAGTCGGCACCACTTAGCTTCGACCCTATCTAAGACGGACCCGGCTAAGTGTGGGTTTAGTAAATTTATGGCCCTCTGCAGATGGGAATATATTCCGAGGGTTTACCGGCACCCTAGGTCTACGATGGAGAATTCTGGGTACCTCTGTCTCCTAGTAGCACCGCCCTGTTTTGTCCTGATATTCTGCTCTCATTTTATTTCATGTTATATGATTAATTTGAGAGAACATAGCTTATGTGGATGTGCCAACTAGTACTGTTAATATATTTATCTGTTATCTATGACTCGTATGTCTCATGCTAAATTCATGCACTGATATGCCTAGTGATTATTCCTCGATCTCTTATGATTTATACCTGTCTGACTATTCATTTAATACATGTTATATGGACTGTATATGTTTGTCTTGCTTAGCTTAGTCTAATGGTGCTACACTTGGCGTTACAGGTGAATACATTGACGCCATTGCCCCGGAGATCCTTGAGGAAGAGGAACCGCCACACAACGTAGCAGAGTGGACTCCTGATGATGTCTTCTAGACATCCACTCGATGAGAAATGGACGTTTAAATGACCCACTGACCGTGGCTAGGATTGCCACATATTTTGTAGAAACTTATAAACTTGTTTAGCTTTTGGAATTGTAAACTTAACTAACTTACTTCTTCTCTTCCTATCTCTTGAACTTGAATCTTTAAATCTATGCTCATGGACCCATATGCTCTATATTTTGACGATTGTGGTATGTTAATTGGATATCTATTTGACAGATTATACAGGTATATTGAGAAATATAAACCTCACACGTGATATCCTGTGGGTAAATTCCGTACGTGGGGACCTCGAGTCAACGAGTTTGACTCGAATTTCCACGCGGGCGTGTGTCGCGCCTCGAGATGTGTGAAATCTCAGGCTCGGGGCGTGACAAGTGGCAACAATGATGAACATGCAGGCCCTAAGGAGGCTTTCAAGTATGACTTGATTGAACACTTCAAGCACATACCTGCACGTCTGCACATCCTAGATTTGTTGCGAATGTCTCCGCACACTCGTGATAATCTCATCTCGGAATTACAAAAGCTGAATGAGGATGTCGACAAACATGCCCCGCAAGTCCTCCAAATTGAAATGGATTACCGGGTCAAAAACTCAGAAGCCTCCTCAAAGGGAGAAAAGAAGAAAACTGAGGGATCATGCATTGAAAGCCTCTCGGTTAAAAAAGCAGCAAGTGCAACCATCGCCTTCACAAAGGACGACCTCCTACTTGGAGAAACCAGGCATAAGCGACCCCTATACTTCACAGGGTATATCAAGGAAATGCCTATGTACAGAGTTCAGATCGACCCAGGTTCTGCACTCAACCTCATCTCCACATCGGCACTTGAAGAGTTGGGCATCCCACCCTGCAAGCTGAGCCACACATCTGTATCTATCTTTGGATACGATGGGAGTACTCAAAGGCCTATTGGCAAAATCAGGTTCAAGTTGCAGATCGGTGATCTTATCTCTGAGGTCACAGTGTATGCAATAAAAACCCCTTCATGCTACAACATCCTTCTCGGACGCCCTTGGATCCACGAGAATGGTGTTGTCCCTTCAACTCTACATCAATGCATCAAGTTTGTTGGCGACGAAGGCATGATACATCGAGTCTTTGCGGACAGAAAACCCTTCAAAGGTAAAGAAGTCCACCTCGCAGACTCACAGATGTATGAAGGTGAAAAAGAAGAAGAGGAGAAGCACACAGCATCCTTTGCCGAAAATCTCCAGAAAGATAAAGGCAAAGCTCCTCAACAATCACTGGAAGAAAACAAACCATCCGGTAAATCTGAAGAGAGCATTCAAACTCCCTTCATCATCTCCCTCAAACCTTCAAAGCCTTTGGTCATCACAACTAAAGTGAAGAAGGCAAAGCAAAAGCCTGGGGGCAAATTTGTTGTCTCTTTCGTGTCTATCATGCAAGACACGGACTCGGATTCAGAGCCGGAAGACGACACATCGTTAAGCCAAGCTGACACTGAGCAAGTTCAGCCTGCTCTCACTCCAATGGAGATAACTTCTGACATAGAAGATCCTACGTCAGCTTCCTTCGTTGTTCCAGCAACTTCAGCAAAGGAAAAGCCGATCTTCTTCCATAGATCGGATGCTTCTTCATCAAACTCCATGCTTGAACCTTTCCAAAATGAAGGTTGCCTCAACTATCCTTATATAGTTCTGTGGCACAAGTTATTATGAAGAAAATGGGCTATGACGCTCAAAACCCAGTCGGTTTGGGAGAAGGACGCGGTATTCTCACGCCATTGGGGCTCGTCTTGACCAAAAGCCAGCTGGAAGATTGGAGACTCTACGGCTATGTAGAAAAGTCTTCACACGGGTTAGGGTATGATCCCGACACTCCCTTGAGACAGTTGACACAAAGGCTTAATAGTCAATATACTGACCAAGCCTCAACTTCTCAAGTCCATGAAGACATCGATCTCCCTGGATATCTCTTTAATGAGTCACCTGACAAAGATCCAGGAAGCTCATCCAATTGGCACAATTTCTCCGAAAATGAAGAGGAGTTGTCCGATGGAACAGACGTGTGGTCTTCTGACCCAGAAGAACCCTCATCTCCAAAAGAAGTAGCCTACTTCGACCCGATTTCAACAGGCGATTGGGATCATCTCATAGCAAGCCTTGGGAAAATTACCGATCAAGAAGACCCGTGGGAAGGAACAAAACCTTGGTCTGGAAATGCCTTTGAAAACCCAGAAGGTTTCGTTGAGCTGGAAGCCTCCGAAAATATTGTGGAGGAACCACCTTCGAACCTTCCAACAGAAGATCCTGTTCAAAAGATAGACTTGAGAACACCAGATAACCCACGTCCTGTATTCATAAGCAAGAATATAAAGGATGATGAGTTACCCGAGTATATCGCCTTTCTTCATGAGTTCGTTGATTGCTTTGCATGGTCTTACGCTGAAATGCCAGGCTTAGACCCCAAAATAGCGGTTCACAAACTCAATCTTCAAGAAGACATCAAGCCTGTCAAGCAAGGCCAAAGAAGATTCCGTCCAGATGTGATGGATAAATTGAACAAGAAGTTCAAAAACTCAAAAGCGTCAGCTTCATCCGTGAGGAAAAACATCCTGAATGGTTGGCCAACATTGTCCCCGTGACAAAGAAAAATGGGCAGATCAGGGTCTATATTGACTATAGAGACCTGAATGGCGCATGCCCTAAAGATGAATTTCCTCTCCCCATACCAGAGGTAATGATCGATAATACCTGTGGATTCGAGCGAATGACATTCATGGATGGTTTCTCTGGCTACAATCAGATAAAGATGCATCCTGAAGATGAAAAACATACATCTTTTGGGACCCCATTTGGCGTGTATTGCTACACTGTCATGCCATTTGGTCTGAAAAATGCTGGTGCCACATATCAGAGGGCTATGATGAAAATATTCCAAGATATGCAGCACAAGACGGTTGAATGTTACGTTGATGACCTCGCTGTCAAAAGCAAAAGAAAAGAAGATCATCTCGGAAACCTTCGAGAAGTCTTCCTCCGGCTTCGCAAACACAAACTGCGAATGAATCCTTTGAAATGCTTCTTCGGCGTCTCGGCGGGTAAGTTCCTCGGATTCTTAGTTCGGAAAGCTGGAATAGAGCTTGACCCCATAAAAGTCAAAGCCATTCTAGAAATGCCCTCTCCAAGAACCTTGAGAGAACTCAAAGGGCTTCAAGGGAGATTGGCCTACATCAGACGGTTCATCTCCAATCTTTCGGGGAAATGCCGTCCATTCTCCCGATTGATGAAAAAAGGTGTAAACTTTGTCTGGGATGCTGACTGTGAAGCTGCTTTTCAAGACATCAAGTCATACCTGACAAAACCTCCAGTGTTAGCTGCTCCTACCACTGGAAAACCATTCATCTTGCACACAAGAGCCCTTGATCACTCCTTGGGAGCTCTGCTTGCACAAGAAAATGATCAAAGAAAAGAAGCTGCTCTATATTACCTCAGCCACATGCTAGTAGGTGCAGAGCATCGCTACTCTCCAGTCGAAAAAGAATGTCTTGCAGTGATGTTCGCCGTACAAAAGCTGCGTCAGTACTTGCTTTCCAACACAGTATACCTGGTCTCGAGGGTCAACCTCTTGAAGGTCCTTTTCACAAAGGCAGGTTCTCTCAATGCTCGACTGGCAAAATGGTCCATCCTTCTGTCACAATTTGATATTAGGTATGTACCACAAAAAGTAATCAAAGGGCAAGCTCTAGCGGACTTCCTCGCAGAGCATCCATTGCCTAAAGATTCTCCGCTCAGAGATGATCTCCCAGACGAACCAGTCTACAATGTGGAGACTTTCTCACAAAGTGCCTCCTGGGACATGTACTTTGACGGTGCAACCAGGACAAATGAAAAAAGACAGCTGATCTCGGGAATTGGCATCCTCTTTGTTAGCCCCGACAAATACATGATTCCACACGCTTTCTCGCTACTGGAACCATGCACAAACAATGCAGCTGAATATCAAGCTCTGATCTTAGGATTGGAACTCGCCATCGAATCCGGTATCACCATGCTGGAAGTCTTTAGAGACTCTCAACTGATCGTCAACAAGATGAATCAGAAATTTGAAGTCAGGAAGCCAGATTTGTTGCCTTACTACACAAGGCACAATCACTTCTGCAAAAATTTGACATCTGTCACATCACCCACATTCGTAGAGGTGAAAACATACGTGCAGATGCCCTAGCCGGACTTGCCGCATCCATGGCAATCCAGGAAGGGGAAAACATGCAAATCACAGTGCGCGAAAGAAGAATCCTTCCTCCTCTTAACACACACCAAGCAGTGGCTGAATGCCACCAAGTGGTCGGAAGTCGGATTTCAATCCTTCAAACTTTAATCGGCGACTGGAGGGATCCATTCATTGATTACATTATGTTCGGAATCCTACCTGAAGATCCAAAAGAACGGGTAAGCACCCAAAGGCGAACCCCAAGCTTTCATTTGGATATTCCTTCAAAAATCCTTTACAGGAAATCCTTCAATGGAGTACTTCTATGCTGCTTGTCACAACAAGAGGCTGAAAAAACACTCAAAGAAGTTCATGCTGGTCTTTGCGGAGCTCATCAGGCTGGTCCCAAGCTCTATGATCAGATAAAAAGGTTAGGTTATTACTGGCCTACCATGGTAGCTGACGCAATGCAATTTGCTAAGCGCTGCCAACAATGCCAAGTTCATGGAGATTACATTCACATGCCTCCAGAATGGCTGCATCCTACAGCGATTTCATGGCCTTTCGAAGCCTGGGGTATGGACATCATAGGTCCTATTTCTCCCCCTTCGAGCAATGGTCATCGCTTCATCTTTGCCGCTACGGATTATTTCTCCAAGTGGTCGAAGTATTTGCGTTCAATGAAATGAAGACCTCATCAGTCCTTCAGTTCCTGCGCACCGACATCATTTGTCGTTTCGGCATACCCAAAAGATTCGTCCATCATAACGGACCACAGTTCCGGGATCATCGATTCTACAGGTTCTGCGACAAATACAAAATCCAAAGCTGTCCTTCGACTCCATACAATCCGGCAACAAACGGGTTAGCAGAAGCTTTCAACAAGACACTCTGCAAAATCCTCAAAAAAATGGTCTCTAGTCACAAAAGAGACTGGAGCGACAAAATGTCTGAAGCTTTGTGGGCCTATCGAACCACCGTTCGAGGACCAACCCATAGCACACCATTCTCCTTAGTCTATGTATGCGAAGCTGTCGTGCCCTTGGAAGTACGAATTCCTTCCTTGAGGGTATCCTTGCAAAATGACATGACTCAAGAAAGCAATGTCAAATTGTGACTCCATGAGCTGGACAATCTCGATGAGAGACGGCTCGAAGCACAACAAAGCATTGAACTTTACCAAGCACGCATGGCAGGATCTTTCGATAAAAAGGTCAGGCAACGCGCTTACAAAAAGAGTGACTTGGTTCTTGCGGTAAAAAGACTAATGGTCTTCGCTCACAAGTCCAAAGGCAAATTTGAGCCAAAATGGGAGGGACCCTACGTCATCGACAAGGTTTTCTCTAATTGCGCATACGCACTCCTAAACATGGAAGGTGACAGATGTATGCTGCCCATCAATGGCAAGTTCTTAAAGCGGTACTACCCTTGAAGACTTACCCAACTGGGTAAGAGCAATGCCTGTATGGCCAAAACCGGTTTCCAGGTACACGCTCGCTAAACCCACCCTTTTTTCAGAATTTTCATATCAAATGTTGAAATTTCTAGAAATTTAAAACAATGCTTACTTTCATCGTTTCATTGTTCAAAAAAAAATCCAAGTTTGGGAACCTTTCCCTAACTTGACCAAAATTTTCAACCCTTGAACCCAAAACTCATGGTTTGAAACAAAATCCGGATTCAGGGATTTCCACCCTAGTCCACCCTGCCTTTTACCGCCAAAATGGTTTTTGGTCAAAACTTATGACCCTTGTGTCTTTAAACAAAAAAATGGTTTTTCAAAAAAAAAAAAACCGCGGGGAAGCGACGCTTAGTCGATACTCGCACAAATCGGAAGCATACGAACCACGTTCGACACTTCCAAAATTGCAGGGAAGTGACATTTCGTCGATACTTGCAAAATTCAAAAACCGTGGAGACGCAACATTTCAGTTGATATCCACAATCCAAATTTTAAAAAGGTTCGAAAAAACCTAAAAAACCATGGAGACGCAACATTTCAGTTGATATCCATAACTCAAAGGTTCGAGAAAACCACAAATTTCAAAAATCGTGGGGAAACGACATCAAGTCAGTACCCGCAAAACCAAAATTTTTTAAAAGCAAGGACTTGACATTCCATCGATACTTGCACCCAAATCCGCGAGGATGCGACATTTCATCGATACTCGCAACCGAATGAGCAAGGATGCGACATTCCATCGATACTTGCAAGAACATTCAGCAGGGAGGTGACTTTTAGTCGGTACTTGCATTTTTGAAAACCAAACCGGCTATCAATGCCACCAAAACAAAACAGGCTATAAATGCCACAAACCGGCTATCAATGCCACCAAAACAAAACCGGCTATCAATGCCACAAACAAAAACTTGGATTTCAAAAAAACCGGCTATCGATGCCACAAAACAAACCGGCTATCAATGCCACCAAAACTGGCTATAGATGCCATAAAAAAAAACTCGGCTATCAATGCCACAAGAAAAGCTGGCTCTCATGCCAAAATTGGCTTCCATGCCACAAGCAAAAATCTGGCTTCCATGCCAAAACAATCATTTGACAAAAGATTTTCACAAAATGACAAGCTTTTGATCAAATCCCATTTAGCAATTACTTTTATCACAAAAAGATTCAAGTGAGCGTAGGGATAACAAAACAAAAAAAAGGAAGAGCATCCCATTTAGCAATTACTTTTATCACAAAAAGATTCAAGTGAGCGTAGGGATAACAAAAAAGAGAGTACCAAAAAAAAATATACATGTGGTACCAAAAAAAAAAAGAAAGTGTTCACAAGCACTACAAAAAAAAATAAGTAAAAAAAAAATACAAGTGGTGCCAAAAAAAGAGAGAAGGATGGTTTTTGTTAAAAAAAATATACAGGAGCTCAATCAAAAATGGTCTCCTGCCAAGAGTTCAGCTCCTCAAGCAAACTTTTAGCCTCAGCCGTCAAGGATTCCAAGGCACGCTTCTTCAGGAATTTGCCATGAGATGCTGGAGTGGGCTGTACCCCTTCTTTCGCACCAGGAAGCTTATCTCGAGCAGTTCGCCATTGTTTGTTCTCATCAGACTTCCTTTTGAGAACCCGATCGGCATCTGCAACCCGATGAATCAGAGCAGTCTCCCTTTCACGAGCCTCTGTTATTGCACTCCACTTGGCAGCGACTTGTGCCTGGAGATGCTCAAGACGTCTCCTGGCCTCATCGACCTCCCTATCAAGGATGTTCAGGTCATGTGTCAGCCCAATGATGTTTAGCTCTTCTAAGTTCTTCTCTCGGACTACCTGCTTCCTGCTTTCTGTAGCCTTATTCAGGTTAGACTGAGCCATATTCGCAGGGTCCAGGAACATCTCCTTGAAGAACTGATCATCAGGAAAACCAATGGTCTTAAACCACCTGTCACCCAGCTCAATGATCCTATCAACGATCGCCCTGGCACTTGTGACATCTAGACCAGCCTCTTCAGCATCACCGAGAATCTCACGCACATGCTGGATCATCCCAAATCCGGCATCTAAGTGCCCAGAAAGCAGAGTCTCAATCCAAGAGCTCAGAACTCGCACCACCACCTTCTTCGCAAAAAGAAGAGATGGCCCAGCTGAAGATTCGCCCAACTCCGTTGGTCGGCCGCTCATATCATCATCTGTTGGAAGAGTAACAAAAGAACTCTTTCCAGTTGAAGCTGCTCCTGCTCGGGAAGGAATCTCAGCACGAGGTATCTCCTCAACATTGTCAGAACTGGTCCCAGGAGTCTCTACCTCTGGCATCCCTTGCTCTGGTTCTGAAGGAAGCGATGGACCCTCCTCTGTCACTTCAAAACCTGCCAAAGAAACACAAAAAGGTATGAATATGATCCTGTTTGAAAATCATTATCAGGGTTATAACTACAAAATACCTTCTTCGACGACTGGCGGAACACTTTCCTCCTCCATGAACTCATTGGAAGCATCATCAACATTTGCGTCCATCGAGGGTTCAAAGTCATCAGAATCCTATGGAAAGTCAGCTGGCAAGAAATTTGTTAGCAAACCAAGTCACAGACAAAAAAAGAAAAAAAAAGGGAAGTCGTACCAATTGGAGATTCTGGATTCACTCCAGAGTCCCTCGGTTCTTCTTCAGGTGCCTCAACAGGATCCGTCACCACCTCATTGACTGGAACCTCAGGCATCGCCAAGTCTTCCTCTGCGAAAAAAAAAAAGCAGAAACAAGAAGCAAATCAGAACATGGAAAAATCCCATGAAAAGAAATGGAAAGAGAAAAAGGAAGAATCATACCTTCACCGACGGTCTCTTCTTCTCGGCTTCTCTTCTTTGGAGGCTCGTCAGCATCCACTGGCACATCCTCATTGATAGTAAGAGGAACTTCCAAGTCAGGAGAGTCCTCATGCTGCCCCTTGCTGCGATGATGACTCCTCCTCCTCTTACACCTGCGGGCTCGCTTCTTGGAGGAACCTGCCCCGCTGTCAGAGTCAGGTTTCCCACTTGACTCCTCACTGGATGGTCTACTCTTGCCAGTAGACCCCACGGAAGCTTGCCTCTGTGCCGCTTGCATCCAAGCGCCAAGTTCGGCTTCCTCCTGTTCTAGCTGCTCTAAACCCTCATCAGGTATTTCTCGAACAGCTTCAGAACCAATGACGCCCTGGTCACCGAGAAAGCCTATCTTGTGCTTCTCTCCAGAAAGGAAGGCCCAAACTTCCTCTCGCCGGACGCCATCCGACTTTCCAAGGCCCTTTCTAGATGCCAGCTTCACATCAAGCTCCTTCTTGGAAAGCCCCCGATATGCCGAAAAGCTCTCCGCGAACCACTTCGCAAAGCCGGCAGTCCGGGAAGTCAGCAACACAGGATAAGAAATCATGGCTGTAGTGTCTTCAGCACTATAGAAAGCCCATCCATTTCTCCCATCCTGTAAGCCTCCAAAGCGCTTCACCATGCTTGAAGGCGCTCCAACAATGCCTTGAGAAAAGCCCAGCTGCAAAGCAAAGCGAGAGGGTACATACGGCTGGATGTCGACGAAAAGATGTCTACGGTACACCATCGTGCCGACACATATGCTGAAAAGCCACACTCTCTCTGCATTTGTCAAGGAATAATGCCTTCCCGACCCTGCCCTGGTAGAGTCTCGGGAGGCACCAAAATCAAAAGCCTTCTTCGGCAACTCTGGAGAAAGCTTCACTGAAGACTGCCCCATCTCGACGTCCCTGAACCGTCGGATCCTCATGCGGGTAAACAAAAGTGATTCGGACACGGCTTTGCCCTTAGCCAGTCGAATCATCAGAGGATCATCATCCTGTGCAGCACCCAGCCGGTGGAAGCCAGGACAATGGTATACATACCACGAATAAAAGATGTGGGCTGAAAATACCCTATTCATGGGAAGCCCAAGCCGAACCAAAAAAGCAGCAGCCTGTAGTTCGGTACACAGGTAGGAGTAAAGAGCTGGCACCAAAGCAAGCTGCTTTCCAAATGCCATCTGATAAGCCGGAAAAATACAATGCGGCCTGATGTGCATTCCATCTCCTCCAGCAAAAATAGCCTCACCAAGCCAATAAGTGAGGTAAACAGCGAGATCTCTCCGCAGTGCAATGTCAGGACATATGGCGTTTGTACTGGCACAGAAATCTCTCAACTCTTCTTGCATGGCCAAGATCTTCTTTGAACTTGGATCCTGAGCTCCGGCTTCTTGGGTCACGCTATCAGAAGACTCCCTGCTATCAAAAAAGTTAGGGAATGAAGAGCTAGAACTCTTCCAACTGCTGGATCTAACTTTCAAACCCTCCTTCTCCTTCAAAAAATTATAGAAGGCGACGAGCTGAAAGTACAGAAGCCTGAACTCCTCAGACTGCCCCTCGAGGACGCTGTCAATCAGCATAAACTCCTCATAGAGTTTGCCGAGGATGGGCAATCTAGTAATGAAGCTCAGCTCCTTCAAAGAAAAACCAATCTCACCATTCGTCACAACGAAGGTATTGGTTTGTGGGAGGAATGATTCCAGCATAGCCATGAAGGCCTCGTCGGAAAAGATCACGGTCTCCCTAAAGGCGCGGACCGCATCAAATATCCCGGCTTCCTTCAAAACGGCGCTACCAATCAGCAGGGCGCGATCAGTCCACGACTTCCACTCGGAGTCAGCATTGAAATGGCCACGAAGTCGAAAAGGCTTGATCCAATTGCTGCCGTCACCGCTGAAAATACCAAGGCCCACCGGTCTCAAATCGACCGACGGATAATCAGAGCCCTGGTAGCCGCTGGATGGCATCAACAGGTCCGTGTCAACAGGCAACCTCTCCGTATATCCAAGAGAACCGCCAACAAAAACCCCGGTCTTGATTACATTTGTCCTTCTCACCCAGCTTGGAGGATCTTCCCTCTTAGAGCACGTGGGGCCAAGGCTCAGAATCGAGACAGTGCGATCAAACGTCGACCAGGTAACAACAGTCTTCTTCTCACCATTTGCTGTGAAAGAAAACTGAAAACACCTCCTCTGGTATGTCATGTCATCAGGGACTGCATCACCAAAAAAGAAGGTAGGCTTGGGCAAAACGCTCTGATCTTCCATCACCCATGGACGACTGCTTACCATGATCTTATAGAATTCCTCTCCCTTGAGAGCGATCAGTCGCTGCCTCATCTCATCTCTGTTGAGGCAGTCGCACTCTTCCGGATTTCTCTCAACATACTGGACCTTCTCAAAGGCCTGCTGAACAGCCGGATTAGAAGATCTAGAAGATCGACGAGGTACGCTTGTAGCAGGCTCTTTACCCTTGTTCGTTCTAGAGGAACCATCTGAAAAGGATGGAAAAGAAAAAGATCAAACATCAAAATGACAGAATCTCGCTAAAAAAAATCTGGCGAAATTTTGACATGATGACGGGGCAATTCCGAAGAAAAGGAACTATCCCGAAAGAAATAGAAAGCTTGAAGATGGGCTCAGCATCGCTGCGAGCTCCGAAACTCCAAACTTTCGAAACCTTAAAGTCTCCGTAAAATCAGGAAGGGCTCAACATCGCTGCGAGCTCCAAATTCCCAAATTTGCGAAAACTTTCAGGTATGCTATCACATCATGCTACAAATTTAATTTACAATTGAATGCATGCATGAACATCTAGGTTTGCCAAAAAGGGGGCATTATCATGATGAGCAAAAGAAAACAAAAAAAAAAAGAAACTTTCTCAAAAAAAAAAGAGGGGAAAGAAAACAAAAAAAAAAAGAAAAAAGAAAAGAAACTTTCTAAAAAAAAAAAGAGGGAAAGAAAACAAAAAAAAGGGGATGGCCCACAGGCCACGTGGCCGTACGGATTTGTCCGTACGGCCCACAAAAAAAACACATGCAAAAAAAAAAAAAAAAAAAGCAAAAAAAAAAAAAAACGTGTAAAAAAAAAGGGAAGCAAACACGTGTAAAAAAAGAGAGAGGAAAACACGTGGAGAAAAAAAAAAGAAAAGAAAACGAAAGAAACGAAAAAAAGAAAGAATAACTTTTTATTTTTCCTACAATAGAGTTTTCTTGAAAAAGGGAACTTACTTGAAGCCATTAATGGAGAAGAAGAAGAAAGGTCTTGAAGATCTTGAAGAAGAAGAACTCTTGGTCTTGAAGCCCTCTTGAGATTATTGCAAAATAAAGTAATAAGAGCAAGAGATCCAACCTCCTCCTTGCTTTTATAGAAGAGAGCAAACCAAAGAAGGAAAGAAGAAAGAGATAAATGTTACTAATTAGTAACCTTACCAAAAGAAAGAGATTAGAAAGATTCTTTCCCAAAAGAAAGATATCTTGAAGGATTTTCTCACAAAAAGAAATCAATGAGAGATTTTCTCCTAATAGATAGGATCAATGAAGGATTCTTTCCCAAAAGAAAGATATCTTGAGATATCCTATCCCAAAATAAAGGGAATATGACAGATTCTCTCCAAGAAAAGATATTCTTAGATATTCTCCATCCAAATGAGATATTTTTGGATATTCTTTACAAAAATGACACCATATGAGATCTAAGCCATTTCAAAAGCTTAAGGTCCCATGGGTTAGCCCATATGAGCCAGGTTTGTAACGCCCCAATTTCGGATACCGAGAAAGCCGTCAAAGTACCGAAATTGGCGCGCTACTTCCCGGAAAATCCGAGAACTTCCAAGATCGTAGGTCCGCAGTGAGGTCCAATTTAAAACTTTTTCATCAACATAGTAACAATGGTTAATTGCGGAAGCATGATAGTATAGCGGAAGCCATATCAGAGATAGCGGAAGCATAAGGTATCATCCATATATCAAATATAAATGGGCTGAAGTCCAGCCTAAATGTGACAATGATATAAAACCAAAGTTAGTTACAATAATACCCTCTCACTACAACAGACTCTCTCAAAAATCCCAAAACAAAGATATCACTCAACCCCAGGTGTAGGCTCTCCAATCACCGGCTCGACCTCATGGTCGGCCTGTCCCCATCCGTAGTCGCCTGCTACGGGCACCTCAACGAGTGCGAACGCATCGCCCTCGAACTCTGGGTCAAGACCTAAGCACCAAGAGTGGGTCAGATCTAAAGATCTGGCAAGTCACAATATGCAGATAATATAGAATGTATGCATCAAATGAGTAGAGACATGTATAAAGTTAAGAGAGTAACAAAGGTACGTATGCTATGCAGTCGTTTAAGATAACAATGTAGAATCATAATAAGCATAACAGTAATAGACCTACACAATATGGCACATCCACATAAGCTGGTCACCGCGGGATATTATGCCGCGGCCCTCCCATACTAAACACAGTCGCGGTAGGGATCCTAAGCTAATGCTAGGGATTACTAACCCTGCAAAATATCACCAACATCATCCACAACGACCGGAACCGGCATCACACCGTCCGTCCCAACAGTGCTCATCATGATAGCCACACAACAAATCTCAATAGCTCCTACCAGTGATGATCAGTCCAACTGGCTGAGCTTAAATCAACTGAGTGAATGTCTATGCCGACTCGGAAACAATAAAGGTCTGTGTCTGTCTAGGCTTTGCCTTGCGTGAACAAGGTCCTAACAAAAGTCCCTAAGAGGTCTAAGTACTCAATACAGATTATGGATCATAGTCCAAGTCCAATTCCAATCATTGGATCCGTACCAAGGCCCACCAAATACTTGGCCTGGTCTATAAAAATCCATATGAGATACAAGCCCATGTTCAATGACATATGATCCATCTACGTCCATAATGGGTCACAAGCCCATACAATCTAACCTCTCCATTCTAGGGTAATTCACATCCAACTTAGGCCATAAAAAGGGCCCGCCTAGCCACAGACACGGGTCAATGATCCACCAAATCAGATTACCGGGTCACCTCTAAGTATTCCTAGGTTTAAGTCCTCCATTTTCCATTTAATTAACAGGTATGAGCAATAATAAGGACAATAGAGTGATAGTCATAGTATGAGGGAGATGAATCTCCAAGTACACGAATCATAGGGAGATAGCAACAGTCCAACCTAGGTAAATGGTCCACTTTCGGATACAGGTCCATCTCAGGTAATTCGATCTTTAAGTGAAACCACAGATGCTAAGGAATATTGTGTTTGGTGCTTAGAAGT
This sequence comes from Litsea cubeba, assembly GCA_012931725.1. Lineage (NCBI taxonomy): Eukaryota > Viridiplantae > Streptophyta > Magnoliopsida > Laurales > Lauraceae > Litsea > Litsea cubeba. Next base: position 38,713,794 of record CM022950.1, read on the forward strand.
TATGTGCATCATTTGGTAACGTATAAAGGTCGAATCATCTTAGATTACATAACCTGGACTTTAATTAGTGGACCCCACGAGTCAAGGTTGAGCCACACCATTTACTCGTGGTTGGCACAGTGATGGAAGTCTATTTGAATGGTCAATGGGTTCTACATATGATTGCAACAATGGAATTTAGAATCTGGGAAGTGTCACTGTACACAGTGTGCTCAGCCGACCTCTTGGCCTGAGCGGTCAGCTCGGCACACTGGGACCAGAGAAGGAAAAACACCCTACAGGCAAAGCCTGTTTGTCCAGAACTTCCTGTGAGTTCGGCTAACTCCCTGGCCTGGGTAGTTGGCCGTGCACACTAAGAATTCTGGCTGAAGGGAATGTCCCAGGTTCTATTCTCCTTTATTGGAATCCGGCCTTTTCGGAATCCATCTCGGAGTTCGGCTAAACACTGGAGCTCAATTACACACTCAGCTGGGTCACTCAACTCAGCTCGGCAAAGGCCTAGCTCAGTTCGGCCACCCAACTGAGTTCAGAAAAATGCATTGAGTTCGGCTAGGCATTGAGGTTGGTTAAGCTCTTAGCTTGGTTAAGCACTGAGTTCGGCTAAGCTCGAAGTCCGGTCTGGCACGGAACCCGGTCTGGCACTGAGCTCGGCAAGACACTGAGCTCGGCCATAACACTGAGCTCGGCCACAACACTGAACTCGGCTTTGAGCACTGAGCTCGGCCTAGACACTTAGCTCGGCTAAACGCGAATCTCATCCTAACCATTATGCTCGGCGGAACTCTGAGTTCGGCTAGTGCTGAATCCAGCCATCGCTGAGTTCGGCCAGCACTGAGCTCGGCAGTTGCTGAGCAGCGCTAACGCTGAGCTCGGCAACCGCTGGGCTCTGCAAGTGCTGAGCTCGGCCATCGCTGGACTCTGTCCCATCTCTCCCATCAGTGTTGTGTTCTGTTACAGAACCCAGTTCTGCGACAGGACACAACTTCTCTTCATTAGGCACAGGAATGGTGGTCCACCTCTGATCAAAATCCAGATCAAGTCGCACCCCAGGGTCGCACAGGGCCCCTCGCATAGACGTAGGGTCCTGATCTACCAAGGGTGGTCCTACGTCGATTCCGATCTCAACACTGCGAGATGGGTTCTTGTCATTCCATCTCCGGAAACTCATTCCCATGACCCAATTCTTCTGGGATTCTCCATAGACCATTACAGAAGCAAAATAAATCATTCCTACATCATCCATCCATCATCAACCGGCCATTGATCGTCCAAATGAGGTAACCCCATCCATCAATGGCCAAAGGAACCAAACAAACATGCTCAAGGATCGATCTAAACATATATATTACGGATTGGAATTCTACTGCAAATCAAAGGAAGGAAACATGCAATCTAGACTACCAGCACAGTGCACTTGCCTTGATCGATTGAAGGTAGAAGGAAAAGAGAGAAAACCACAGGGAAACCAAAAGGCAGGGTCTCGGCAGTTGCTCCTATGATGCAGGTTGGTCTCGGCTGGCCTTCTGTCAAGGATTTCTGGGGCGAGGGGAGAAGAAGAGAGATTGGAGGAAATATGAGGGTTCGTTGGAGAGAATTGGGGAAGAAGAAGAAGAAGAGAGAAGAGATTGAAACTTGAGAGAAAGGAAAAAGGAGATGAACAGTAGTTGTTTGGGCAGGGGAGGGTTTTGTTTATATAGGTTGGGTTTTTGGGTTAGGGACAAAATTGCCCTTGGGGTTAGAATAGGATTAGGGTTAGGGTAGAGGGTATTTGGGTCTTTAGGTGATCTTCTAGAAGATTCTTTGGTGCAAACCCCCTATAGTAAATACGAATTTCTAGCTAGGGCCTCTAACAAACTAGCTAACTCTAAGAATAACAAAAGACACCCTATTGACTCTACTAATTACACCACTAGTCTAACCCTAGGAAAATACATAACTACCCTCACTAAGCCCCATAATTAGTATAACTAAAATACTTAGGCTAATATATAGTATTCAAATTCACATTGAGGGCCCACCAGGGGTGGGGTCTCACAAGGTTTGACCACCTAGGCACTTGAAAAAAAAAAATTTTGGGCTTTTAGTCAAAGAGAAATCCCTCTTACCAAGAGCATACAAAAATGGTTCCATGCCTCTTTTGAGTTGATTGGACCATACAAAGAAAATTCCAAGCCCCATGAGCTTCCAAAAATCAAACCATCCAGCCTCATATACCAAATTGAGCCAAAATCTTGAAATTGACATTCCACAAAAATCAAACCAAATCCTGGTCCCCTAACTTGCCACATATAGCTTTTTGGGTCACAAGACCAAAACCAAAAACCAAAACCTGATCCCCTAACTTGCCACATATAGCCTGTTAGGTCACAAGATCAAAACCAAAATTGATCCCCCAACATTCCACATACAGCTTGTTGGGTCACACGATCAAAACCAAACCCGACACCCTAACCTGCCACATACAGCCTGTTAGGTCACAAGGTCAAAACCCAAATCCACATCCCTGATGTCATCTTCAAAACTTTGCCTCGAGATGGTACGTGATCCCTTTCACTACCATAAAATTCCCCTGGAAGCTTAAAAGGCTACAAATACCAAAAAGAAAGACCGCTCAAAGACTCTTGGTCCAGTCACAGAGTCTCCTTCAAAAATCTCTTCGAGGCACATCGACTACAAAAGTTAAGCAACTCGTCGCTGTACCTCGAGGGGGCATTTGTTGACACCAAAAATGTCACTTTACCTCTTCAAGATCCAAAGAGCTACATGAAGTCGCAACCTGCCATAAATAGGCAATGCTACTTCCAAAAAATCAAATCTTTTCAGAATCAAACAAAAACTGCAAGATCCTTCAAGACAGCCAAAAGAGGAGTACACAAGAAGTTTCGGGCCATTACAAAATCATTTGGCCTAACTTCGCTTCTTCGACAGCCAAAAAGGAGCTCTCGGCGGCGAAAGCATCGGAGACACCAAATCCTCGATCAGAGCCGATGGATGGTCTCAAAATACTTCCAAAAGGCTCCACGTCAAGTTCCGAGTCAAACCGACAACGTTTGACCCTACATCAACCCTCGAACAGCTAAATCAAGCCTCTCGGCGGCTAGAACCACCGAGGCCATTACTCATCAGATAGAGCACATGGACGGCTTCAAAATGCTTATAAAGGCCTACACGTCAAATTTCAGGTCATTTCGACAACATTTGACCATAGTTTGACACTCGGAAGCCAAATCAGGCCTCTCGGCGGCAAAGCTCTCTGGGACCATGGTTTCCGAGACAGAGCCTATGGATCATCTTAAAATGACTCCAATAGGTTCCCTGTCAAATTTCAAGTCAATCGGACATCGGTTGACCGCACATCAAACCGCGACATCTTCATCGCAACAAAAGCGAGTCTACTGGTGATAGGACCCCAAACGGCTTCAAAACTCAAACAAAAGCCTATGTTGGTCTTATTTATTGCTCAAGAGGCTTCACACCAAATTTCAGGTCATTCCGACATCGTTTGAGCTAGTTTCAGCTTCTGACGGAAAATCGGCAGCTCTGCGCGACAAAGTCTTCGGCTTTCTCAAGAAATTGGAAACTTTGCAAAATAAAATGCAAGGATTCTTATCAGGTTTCCTACAGGGAAATCAAGCCAATAAATGGTCAAAAATGTCAAGGAAAAATACAGAGGAGAAAAGAATCGAAAAACAACAAAAATGGACACAAAACGGGACAAAAAGGGGGAAAAACCCCCAGGGTCGCAGACCCATGCGACCCTGGGCCCGGGTCGCCGGCGACCCTGGAGCCCGGGGTCGCCGGGAAGGCCCCGGACACCCCGATTTTTGCCGTTTTTTCGCGATTCAAAGCGCCCAGCCTCTGGTATTTTCCAAAATTCATACTTTTGAGACACCAAATCCTCTGACATCCGTCCAAAACACGGGTCAATCATCAGGAGTATCGAAAACAATATTGATCGCCACCCGGTCAACCAAAAAAAGTGTGCTTTCTACCCAACCGATCGAGAAATCGACAGGACAGATGGCACCGACCTGCTGTTGGCAACAAACACCTGAAATTACATGGTCATCCGATGTCGATCTACATGAAGATCCATCGATGATCATCGCCAGAAGAATCCCAAAAGACACGGCACGGCCCGCGACTCTTCAGATGCTCGGCGACCACTTAATGCGATTAATTGACTAGCTTTATTACAGTCATTAATCCATTTCTTTGGATGGACCAATCAGAAGCAAGCATCCAGGAGTTAGAAGTCAAGAGATTCATGGCATTTAACCCATGAAACTCCTCCCATCATGGCGATTAAAGGCGATTAAATGCCCTCAATCTCATCCGGCCAATCAGAAGCCAAGAAAAAGGAGTTACAAAATAAAGAATTCAATTTTGTAACTCCTCCCTTTATGTAGCTTTATGACAATCAAGGCTCATAAACCCTCCTAAATGGCTACCTAAAAGGCTATAAATAGGAGAGCTCTCCAAGAAGAAAGAACAGCAGACACACAGACAATAGACTGTAGAAAATCCGGAAACTCAGACAGAAATAGAATCAGAAATCTAAGAGAGAAAACTGCGGAAATCCTACACCAACCACCGCTACAAGGTGACAAAAGTCCCTTGGGGGTGTTGGGATTGGTGTATGCCCTAAAGCCCACTAGCTGCATTCTCATCTTTTGTTACTGGATATTTAACTGGTTATTTAATTGAAAGACTCTTTTATGCTTAAACATGTATATATGTATGGTTGCGTAAGGCCCATTGTTTCTAGTAAATGAATTAGGTGTGTAGTGTCTACACACAGATAGGTCTAATTCATGGACAACTGGAAATATCATATTTGTTCATAACTGAAAGATGGAGCTGGGCACTTCATCTTGGTAGAAGTTATAATGAGATACTCTCCTATATAGGGTGACATACCTAAGTCACGGGAGGGCTTTCCCGGATCTATCTCATTAGTGCATGTGTCATGCATTGAACAGGACCGTTGTAGGTGTGATCTCTAAAATAGTACTATCACAGAAAAGAGATCAAGTCACCTCATGCTACTGAGTAACCGGTGCTCTTAATCTTGAGCATTTGTGGATGAACTGACAAAGTCAAGTTCTTGTGCTTTAATTCACTATGGGTGAGATTCTATTCATGGGTCAACAGCTCTGTGTTTTGGGTACTCGGGCTTGATCAGTTGGGACGTGCAGATGCAATATAGAATCTATGCCATCTGATGATGGAATAATCGTCCCCTTAGAATTATCCGATTAATCATCAAAATCTAAGATCTTAGTATATGGATGTTCCATATGGATATTGAACTTGTGGGTCGCTCCCTGGATCAAGAGAATGATATTCGAATGATGATTATGTTTAAGGATATGAAGTTCTAAGGTTTAGATGTAATCGGGAAGGTTGATAGTACATATGATAACCTGACTCGATTATGGATGTTACATAGAGGGGCATTCAGGTCATTACACTTAGTAGGTCGAAGACAACCGTCATCTTATGACGAGCTTATTATAATATATATTTGTCCTTGGAGTTCAACTATAACTCTTTAGTGGAATGAGTTAAGGTTAAAATGGTCTTTATGTTGCTATGGGTTTAGCATGGACATTTTGGTCATTTTGGGAGCCAATGGCAAATATGTCTTTTGGTCCCTTCTCTAGTCACTTACCAAGATTGGCATGGTTTCCTAAAATGTTTAGATAACATAAGGATGAATTATTTTAGTGGAAAAATAATTTTGAGTTTAAATTCAAATAGGCCTTTGATGGCATACATGAATTTAACTCTAGATAAATTGTATGTGGGCCATGGTGTGCATTGATATGTGGGACGTCCATAATAGGATTTCCATGGGTAAGGTTTCCAACTTTGAGTAGGACTCTACTTGGAAAGTTGGACTCCTCTTTGGATTAGTATTCCTATGAGTTAGTTTCCTTTTTGGATTAGGAACTTAAAATTAGTAAGTGTTCTACAACTAGTATTACTAATTGTATGGAAAGTTCCTTTTGGTTTCCTTTTCTAATTAGAGTGTTTCTTAAAGGAAATAAGTCTTTCCTTTTTGGACATAAATTAGAATAAGGAGAGATAACTAAATAGGAAAGGCTTCCCATAGTTTCTATAAAAGGAGAACCATCCCCTTTGGACGTCCATAATAAGGAGAGTCATAAGAGAGGCACACGTCCAACACTTTGTGAGACAAAAGGAGCTCCCACACGTCCAGCCTTGGTTGCTTCTCTTCTTGATTGAAGAAGGCTTAAGGTCTGAGATTTTTCATGAGAAAAATAGTTCTTGTTTCCTAGATTAAGATCCCACCATCTTAGCCAATCAGATTTGGAAGTGAGATAGAGGAGAAGATCAAAGGCAATACTAGTGCAAGAAAATTCCAGCAACTTGTTTGCAAATTGCAAGTCTGAGTTCGCGCCTTTGGATCTATTTTTTCAGAGATTTGAAGTCTACAAATCTTCGAGGTAATAGTCTTCTATCTTCTCTATTAATTAGACACATGTTGGTCATGATTTAATGGAGTTTCTATGCGATTCTTTATGGCTGATTTCCGCTGCATAGTGCAGAAATCAGATTTTTTTAAAATCTGTCATGCTTTGCATCAACCATAGTAGTCTCTTTATGAGAAGTTTCAGATCTGAATCGCGATTTCTTTCAGTGGTATCAGAGCCACTCCATGTGAAATCATGATCCCATGTTGTGTGTAATTAATCCTAGATTGATTATTGGTATGGTGGCACCCTATTAAAGTTATGTTGTGATGCATGTTGTGAGCAAGTTTCATTAACATTGCTGGAATTTATTTTCCAGATTTGTTTAATGATGCACATAGTGAGTTTGCATGCACTAACCTCTTTGTTTGCAGCCATGTATTGCATCCTTGATGGTTCGCATGATTGTTATGTGGATTTGGATGTTTTTTAATTAGTTGGAAAGTGTACGATTGCGCGGTTAGCAATCATAGGAAGTTGTAAAGTTTCCTTAATTTTATTCCAACTAGTCTTGATGTAAGCTTTCTTGGAAAGCATAGGAATCTCCAATGTAATTTTGGTTTTGTTTCAAGACAAGAAGGTTGCAAGAAATTGGAGTCCTTGGAGATGAAGGAGTCAACACTTCTAGATGCATGAGGAGTCCTAATTCGATTAGGATCTGAAATCCTAAGAATAGGGAGCCATCAAGGAATGCATACTTTTATTTGCTTTTATATATGGAATGCATGGTTGAATGCTTTATATAATTGCTATAATTGTCACCTAGAAACATGGCCACCATTAGGTTCTAAAATTGGCATCTTTATTGTATTAGATTGTTTTTAGTTTGGCAAATTGTTTTAAACGGAACTTAGACCAGCACCTTCTATTTGTCTAAGGTTTAAAATTGGATAGGGTTTAGTTTATCTTGGTACCCTTGGTTTCCAAAGGAGGCTAAACTAAAATCTAATTAGATGCTACCTATGGGTTTTCATAACCCAAGATAGGTTTTTGACTCTTTGAAGGGATTTGCTCAAATGTTTTAAAGCAAAGGTTATTTAATTTTAACATGACTTAAGTCATGAATTTAATTAACCAAGTTTGCTAGATTTAAAAGGAGCTTTTGAGTAAAACAATGTAAAGGTAAAAAAAAAAAAGTATAAACCCTAGCGATAAATAATCAAGTGGGAGAGGGGTTTTAGGAAAGACCCCACGGCCTTCCATTTTCGGTTCATGTTACCTCATTAAAGTGTTAGTGGGAACGGCCATCCCTTCGGTGGAGTTCTTTAACTAAAGAACGCTTTGATGGGTTAATGGGTGAACTAATGTGAATATTCATAATGAGGTGTTAATAGGAGCGGCCATCCCTTCGGTGGAGTTCTTTACTAAAGATCACTTCTATAGAATGTCAATGAAGTGTTGGTGGGAGCGGCCATCCCTTCGGTGGAGCTCTTTACTAAAGTTCACTTCTAGGAAGGATAAAAGTCTCTTCCCTTCGGAAGACTTAATCATAGACATTCTGGGAATTTCATAAGAGATGGTTATACACTTGACATAAGATGGTGATGACCTCTCCTTCGGAGTTAAGGGTTATTTGTCATATGAGGCCAAACCAATTAGTGATTGGACTACCACTGGATGTGTGTCCAGATAGTGATAATCCAAATAAGTTTGCCTTAATTCAACGTGACTGTAGGCTCGGCCATCCCTTCGATGGAGGGTCTATGAGGAGGTTGAAACACTGATACATTATAATTGGGGTTGAATAATGTAAAAAGTTTTGTGCTTTGTTTTTCCTTTTATAACAAGCACCATATGCATATTACATATACTGCATGTCTAATTATAAACCGTTTTATATCCAGAAAGAGATGGGTAGAGATTCTTTTAGTCCGTTGATGTGCATTCTTCGTGAGAACAAACTGACTGGCCCTAACTACGTAGACTGGAAAAGAAATCTTGACATAGTACTCACAGCCGAGGAGTACAAGTATGTCTTGCTGGAAAACTGTCCCGAAATTGATGCTAATTCTACTGATGACCAGCGAGAGGCTGAGAGGAAATGGAAGAAAGCGAATAGCATGGCTAAATGCTACATGCTCGCTTCCATGTCCAACGTGTTGCAAACACAGCACGAGCAAATGGACACAGCCTATGAAATCATGATGTCCTTGTCTGAGATGTTTGCAGACAAGAGCAGGCCAGCTAGGCAAGCTGCTATGAGGACCATCATGAATGCTAGGATGGCTGAGGGAACACCTGTCAGAGAGCATATGCTCAAGCTGATAGATTGTTTCAATGAAGCTGAGATTCTAGGGGCTGAGATTGATGCAGGGAGTCAGACTGACATGATTCTCGAGACTCTGCCGGAATCTTTCAATCAGTTCAAGCTCAATTTCAATATGAGCAAGATGGACATGACTCTACCTGAGTTAATGAAAGAACTCCAGGCGGCAGAGGCTATCATGAAGCCCAAAGCCCAAGCTCATTTTTTCCAGTCTTCCTCTAAACTGAACCCGAAAGGGAATAAGTCCAAGAAGAAGCAGAATAAGGGAAAAGGGCAGAAAAAGAACAATGCTGGTAATCAGAAGGACAAGGGTACAGATGGAAAGCCCAAAGGGAAATGCTTCAAGTGTGGCCTGAAAGGTCATTGGAAGAAAGATTGTCCCAAGTTCCTGGCCTCAGTTAAGAAAGGTACATCTTTTTCATACTACATTGAAACTTGTCTAGTGGTTGATTCTACTGACTCATGGATAGTAGACTCAGGAGCCACTAATCATATCTGCAATTCATTGCAGGGGTTTCAGATAATGCAGAGAATTGAGAAAGGAGAGTTTGCCTTTAGAGTCGGAACTGGAGCTAAAGTTTGGGCAGTTGTAGTAGGAGTAGTTACCTTACATTTTCCATGTAATAGGATATTAGTTTTAAATAATGTTTTCTATGTTCCGGACATGAGGAAGAATTTAATTTCAGTTTCCAGATTAATTGAATTAAATTATTCAGTTTCTTTCCATTCTGGTATTGATATCAGTAGAGATGGAAATATTATATGTTCCGGTAGAATACATGACAACTTATTTTATATATATCCTATTGCTCCTACACTGCATAATGTACAACAAGAAAGCTCAACTTCCCTTAAGAGGAAGGTATCTTCAATCAATGACACATATCTTTGGCACTTACATTTGGGTCACATTAACCCAAAACGGATTCAGAGGTTGGTAGAAGATGGGCCCTTAAGCTCATTAGTTTTCGAACCTTTTCCTCAGTGCAAATCTTGTCTCAAGGGAAAGATGACCAAACGGTCATTCTCTGGAAAGGGACTTAGGTCAAAGGAGTTGTTAGAATTGATTCACACTGATGTGTGTGGTCCTATGAACAAACCGGCTCGAGGAGGGTATGAGTATTACATCACCTTCACCGATGATTACTCTAGGTATGGATATGTATACCTAATGCGACGCAAGTCTGAGGCGTTTGATAAGTTCAAACAATTCAAGGCTGAGGCGGAGCTACAACTAGGAAAACATATCAAAGCCCTTCGATCTGATCGAGGGTGGCGAGTACCTCCTGGGTGAGTTCAAGGAGTACCTCACACAACATGGGATTGTGTCTCAGTTGTCTGCACCGGGTACACCCCAGCAAAATGGTGTAGCAGAGAGAAGAAACCGTACCCTTCTTGATATGGTAAGGTCCATGATGAGTCATGCAACCCTACCTATATCTTTTTGGGGATATGCCTTAGAAGCAAGCAGCATACATTTTAAATCTGGTACCATCTAAGTCAGTACCTAGGACACCACAAGAAATATGGACAGGTCGAAAACCTAGTTTAAATCATATCCACATTTGGGGTTGTCCAGCCTATGTACTGAATGATAAAGCTACCAAGCTAGAACCCAGATCGGAAATGTGCTACTTCATTGGGTATCCTAAGGGAACGAGAGGTGGCATCTTTTATCATCCAAAGGAGCAAAAAGTGCTCATCAGCACTCATGCTAGGTACTTGGAGGATGACTGTATGATGCACCAAGAGCATAGTTGTAAATAAACCCTTGAGGAGATACTTCCGGGATCTCCTATAACATCTGTACCAGATCCTGAGGCAGTAGATGAACAAGATATTCCTTTGAACACTCCGGAGCCTCGTCGTAGTGGGAGAATTCCTAGACAGCCAGAAAGATATGTAGGAGTGTCTTTTAAGACAGACTCTGAAGATCTGGTTGAGGATCCTACTAGTTATGATGAAGCAGTAACGAATATAGATGCTGACATGTGGCAGCAAGCGATGAAATCTGAAATGGATTCTTTGTATTCCAATCAAGTCTGGGAACTTGTAGATGCACCTGAAGGGATTAAACCCATAGGGTGCAAACGGATCTACAAGAGAAAGAGAGGAGTGGATGGGAAGGTGGAAACTTTCAAAGCAACACTGGTGGCAAAAGGATATACTCAGAAAGAAGGCATCGATTATGAGGAAACCTTTTCACCAGTGGCTATGCTTAAGTCCATAAGGATTCTCTTGGCCATCGCATGTCATTATGACTACGAGATATGGCAGATGGATGTCAAGACAGCTTTTCTTAATGGAAGTCTTGACGAATGCATCTATATGATGCAACCAGAGGGCTTCATTGCTAGTGGCCAAGATAACATGATTTGTAAACTTAAGAAGTCCATCTATGGACTTAAGCAAGCATCTAGAGCATGGAACATCAAGTTTAATCAGGCAGTCAAATCCTTTGGCTTTGATCAAAACATTGATGAACCATGTGTGTATAAGAAAGGAAATGGGGAAAGCAGTTGCGTTTTTGGTTCTATATGTAGATGACATATTACTCATAGGAAATGATGTAGGTTTATTGTCATCCACAAAGGTTTGGTTATCCTCTCAATTTCAGATGAAGGATTTGGGTGAGGCCAGCTATATCTTAGGGATCAAGCTTTTGCGTGATCGCAAGAATAAGATGTTAGCCCTATCCCAATCTTCTTATATTGAGAAGATATTGGTCAAGTTTAACATGCATGACTCCAAGAAGGGCCTTCTACCTTCTAGACATGGAGTACCACTATCCCGAGATCAATGTCCAAAGACATCTGAAGAGATAGAGACCATGAGGAGAGTTCCATATGCATCCGCTGTTGGAAGCCTCATGTATGCTATGTTATGTACTAGACCAGATATTTGCTTTGCCGTTGGCATGGTTAGCAGATATCAGTCAAACCCTGGACCTATGCATTGGACAGCAGTTAAGCATATATTCAAGTATCTTCGGAGAACGAAAGATTATATGCTAACCTTTCGAGCAGATGATCTAACGCCATTGGCATATACAGACTCTGATTTCCAATCTGATAGTGATGCCAGAAAGTCTACCTCAGGGTACGTCTTTACTTTGTCAGGAGGGGCTATATCATGGAGAAGTGTCAAGCAATCCTGTATAGCTGATTCTACCATGGAAGCAGAGTATGTGGCGGCATCGGAAGCTGCGAAGGAAGCGGTATGGCTCAGAAAATTCCTGTTGGAATTGGGAGTTCTTCCTGCAGTACAAAAACCGATTGTCATGTACTGCGATAACACTGGTGCTGTAGCACAGTGCAAAGAGCCCAGGAATCACAAGAAAGGCAAGCACATTCAGAGAAAGTACCACTTGATCCGGGAATTCATTCAGGATGGAGAGATAGTGGTGGAGCATATTACTTCAGCAAATAACTTAGCTGACCCATTCACTAAGACTCTTACTGAGAAAGTCTTCACTTCTCATGTTGAGTCTATGGGTGTTAGGTTAGGAAGCAGTGATCTTTAGTGCAAGTGGGAGTTTGTTGGGATTGGTGTATACCCTAAAGCCCACTAGCTGCATTCTCATCTTTTGTTACTGGATATTTAACTGGTTATTTAATTGAAAGACTCTTTTATGCTTAAACATGTATATATGTATGGTTGCGTAAGGCCCATTGTTTCTAGTAAATGAATTAGGTGTGTAGTGTCTACACACAGATAGGTCTAATTCATGGACAACTGGAAATATCATATTTGTTCATAACTGAAAGATGGAGCTGGGCACTTCATCTTGGTAGAAGTTATAATGAGATACTCTCCTATATAGGGTGACATACCTAAGTCACGGGAGGGCTTTCCCGGATCTATCTCATTAGTGCATGTGTCATGCATTGAACAGGACCGTTGTAGGTGTGATCTCTAAAATAGTACTATCACAGAAAAGAGATCAAGTCACCTCATGCTACTGAGTAACCGGTGCTCTTAATCTTGAGCATTTGTGGATGAACTGACAAAGTCAAGTTCTTGTGCTTTAATTCACTATGGGTGAGATTCTATTCATGGGTCAACAGCTCTGTGTTTTGGGTACTCGGGCTTGATCAGTTGGGACGTGCAGATGCAATATAGAATCTATGCCATCTGATGATGGAATAATCGTCCCCTTAGAATTATCCGATTAATCATCAAAATCTAAGATCTTAGTATATGGATGTTCCATATGGATATTGAACTTGTGGGTCGCTCCCTGGATCAAGAGAATGATATTCGAATGATGATTATGTTTAAGGATATGAAGTTCTAAGGTTTAGATGTAATCGGGAAGGTTGATAGTACATATGATAACCTGACTCGATTATGGATGTTACATAGAGGGGCATTCAGGTCATTACACTTAGTAGGTCGAAGACAACCGTCATCTTATGACGAGCTTATTATAATATATATTTGTCCTTGGAGTTCAACTATAACTCTTTAGTGGAATGAGTTAAGGTTAAAATGGTCTTTATGTTGCTATGGGTTTAGCATGGACATTTTGGTCATTTTGGGAGCCAATGGCAAATATGTCTTTTGGTCCCTTCTCTAGTCACTTACCAAGATTGGCATGGTTTCCTAAAATGTTTAGATAACATAAGGATGAATTATTTTAGTGGAAAAATAATTTTGAGTTTAAATTCAAATAGGCCTTTGATGGCATACATGAATTTAACTCTAGATAAATTGTATGTGGGCCATGGTGTGCATTGATATGTGGGACGTCCATAATAGGATTTCCATGGGTAAGGTTTCCAACTTTGAGTAGGACTCTACTTGGAAAGTTGGACTCCTCTTTGGATTAGTATTCCTATGAGTTAGTTTCCTTTTTGGATTAGGAACTTAAAATTAGTAAGTGTTCTACAACTAGTATTACTAATTGTATGGAAAGTTCCTTTTGGTTTCCTTTTCTAATTAGAGTGTTTCTTAAAGGAAATAAGTCTTTCCTTTTTGGACATAAATTAGAATAAGGAGAGATAACTAAATAGGAAAGGCTTCCCATAGTTTCTATAAAAGGAGAACCATCCCCTTTGGACGTCCATAATAAGGAGAGTCATAAGAGAGGCACACGTCCAACACTTTGTGAGACAAAAGGAGCTCCCACACGTCCAGCCTTGGTTGCTTCTCTTCTTGATTGAAGAAGGCTTAAGGTCTGAGATTTTTCATGAGAAAAATAGTTCTTGTTTCCTAGATTAAGATCCCACCATCTTAGCCAATCAGATTTGGAAGTGAGATAGAGGAGAAGATCAAAGGCAATACTAGTGCAAGAAAATTCCAGCAACTTGTTTGCAAATTGCAAGTCTGAGTTCGCACCTTTGGATCTATTTTTTCAGAGATTTGAAGTCTACAAATCTTCGAGGTAATAGTCTTCTATCTTCTCTATTAATTAGACACATGTTGGTCATGATTTAATGGAGTTTCTATGCGATTCTTTATGGCTGATTTCCGCTGCATAGTGCAGAAATCAGATTTTTTAAAATCTGTCATGCTTTGCATCAACCATAGTAGTCTCTTTATGAGAAGTTTCAGATCTGAATCGCGATTTCTTTCAGGGGGGTACCCCACCCCCCCAAGGTCCTTGCCTTCTCCTTCTGCCGCTAATGGCTTAGACATGGCTTTTCAAGCCCGTCTACTCGGCTTTTTATTGGACATATGACCTTCTTTTGGTCTTTGTTCTCTAAAAACCTGAGGTTATAGCCAAGCCAAGCGAATCAATAGCATCCTCTATTCTCATCTGCATGGATGATGGCGAAGCCCACATATGGCTTGCGACCGTCAATCTAAACGGGTCCCCCACAATCTCCTGAGAAGTTAGATCCTCCTTTTCTTGCTTTTCATTGTAGTTTGTATTTTTTCAAAAGAGACAAAAATCACAACTCTTGTCTTTCATTATTGATAAGGATTGTAAATCGGCTATAAACGCCAAAATCGGCTATAAACGCAAAAAATCGACTATAAACGCCAAAATCGGCTATAAATGCCAAAAAAATCGCCTTTCACGGCAAACCAAGAAAATGTCTCTTTTCTTAAATATATGTGCAATGGAAAACTTGAAAGAAGTTGATTTCCTTTTTACTTGCGAAGGTTGATCTCCAGATCACCACTTGCAATTCCAAGTAAAATAGAAAATCTGGCACACCCACACAAAAAAAGAAATGTTGATGCACGCCCTTGCCCCCCGGTTACGAAAGGGTCGGACCCGACGGACTCCCACGTCCGCCGACCTCGGTAGAACCGAGCAGGAACGCGGTCCATCAGCATCACTGTCAGATTGGAAATCAGAGTCTGTATACGCCATTGGCGTTAGATCATCTGCTCGAAAGGTTAGCATATAATCTTTCGTTCTCCGAAGATACTTGAATATACGCTTAACAGCTGTCCAATGCATAGGTCCAAGGTTTGACTGATATCTGCTAACCATGCCAACGGCAAAGCAAATATCTGGTCTAGTACATAACATTGCATACATGAGGCTTCCAACAACGGATGCATATGGAAATCTCTTCATGCTCTTTATCTCTTCAGATGTCTTTGGACATTGATCTCGAGACAGTGGTACTCCATGTCTAGAAGGTAGCAAGCCCTTCTTGGAGTCATGCATGTTGAACTTGATCAATATCTTCTCAATATATGAAGATTGGGATAAGGCTAACATCTTATTCTTGTGATCACGTAAAAGCTTGATCCCTAAGATATAGTTGGCCTCACCCAAATCCTTCATCTGAAATTGAGAGGATAACCAAACCTTTGTGGATGATAATAAACTTACATCATTTCCTATGAGTAATATGTCATCTACATATAGAACCAAAAATGCAACTGCTTTTCCACTTCCTTTCTTATACACACATGGTTCATCAATGTTTTGATCAAAGCCAAAAGATTTGACTGCCTGATTAAACTTGATGTTCCATGCTCTAGATGCTTGCTTAAGTCCATAAATGGACTTCTTAAGTTTACAAACCATGTTATCTTGGCCACTAGCAATGAAACCCTCTTGTTGCATCATATAGATGCATTCGTCAAGACTTCCATTAAGAAAAGTTGTCTTGACATCCATCTGCCATATCTCGTAGTCATAATGACGTACGATGGCCAAGAGATTCCTTATGGATTTAAGCATAGCCACTGGTGAAAAGGTTTCCTCATAATCGATACCCTCTTTCTGAGTATATCCTTTCGCCACCAGTCTTGCTTTGAAGGTTTCCACCTTCCCATCCACTCCTCTCTTCCTCTTGTAGATCCAATTGCACCCTATGGGTTTAATCCCTTCAGGTGCATCTACAAGTTCCCAGACTTGATTGGAATACAAAGAATCCATTTCAGATTTCATCGCTTGCTGCCACATGTCAGCATCTATATCCGTTACTGCTTCATCATAACTAGTAGGATCCTCAACCAGATTTCCGAGTTTGTCTTAAAAGACACTCCTAGATATCTTTCTGGCTGTCTAGAAATTCTCCCACTACGACGAGGCTCCGGAGTGTTCAAAGGAATATCTTGTTCATCTACTGTCTCAGGATCTGGTACAGATGTTATAGGAGATCCCGGAAGAATCTCCTCAAGGGTTTCTTTACAACTAAGCTCTTGGTGCATCATACAATCATCCTCCAAGTACCTAGCATGAGTGTTGATGAGCACTTTTTGCTCCTTTGGATGATAAAAAATGCCACCTCTCGTTCCCTTAGGATGAAGTAGCACATTTCCGATCTGGTTCCAGCTTGGTAGCTTTATCATTCAGTACATAGGCTGGACAACCCCAAATGTGGATTTGTCTTAAACTAGGTTTTCGATTTGTCCACATTTCTTGGGGTGTCCTAGGTACTGATTTAGAAGGTACGAGATTTAAAATGTATGCTGCTGCTTCTAGGGCATATCCCCAAAAAGATATAGGTAGGGTTGCATGACTCATCATGGACCTTACCATATCAAGAAGGGTACGGTTTCTTCTCTCCGCTACACCATTTTGATGGGGTGTACCCGGTGCAGACAACTGAGACACAATCCCATGTTGTGTGAGGTACTCCTTGAACTCACCCAGGAGGTACTCGCCACCTCGATCAGATCGAAGGGCTTTGATATGTTTCCCTAGTTGTAGCTCCGCCTCAGCCTTGAATTATTTGAACTTATCAAACGCCTCAGACTTGCGTCGCATTAAGTATACATATCCATACCTAGAGTGATCATCTGTGAAGGTGATGTAATACTCATACCCTCCTCAAGCTGGTTTGTTCATAGGACCACACACATCAGTGTGAATCAATTCTAACAGCTCCTTTGACCTTAGTCCCTTTCCAGAGAATGACCGTTTGGTCATCTTTCCCTTGAGACAAGATTCGCACTGAGGGAAAGGTTCAAAATCTAATGAGCTTAAAGGCCCATCTTCTACCAACCTCTGAATCTGTTTTAGGTTAATGTGACCCAAACATAAGTGCCAAAGATATGTGTCATTGATTGAAGATACCTTCCTTTTAAGGGAAGTTGAGTTTTCTTGTTGTACATTATGCAGTGTGGGAGCAATAGGATATATATAAAATAAGTTGTCATGTATTCTACCGGAACATATAATATTTCCATCTCTACTGATATCAATACCAGAATGGAAAGAAACTGAATAATTAAATTCAATTAATCTGGAAACTGAAATTAAATTCTTCCTCATGTCCGGAACATAGAAAACATTATTTAAAACTAATATCCTATTACATGGAAAATGTAAGGTAACAACTCCTACTGCAACCGCCCAAACTTTAGCTCCAGTTCCAACTCTAAAGGCAAGCTCTCCTTTCTCAATCCTTTGCATTATCTGAAACCCCTGCAATGAATTGCAGATATGATTAGTGGCTCCTGAGTCTACTATCCATAAGTAAGTAGAATCAACCACTAGACAAGTTTCAATGTAGTATGAAAAAGATGTACCTTTCTTAACTGAGGCCAGGAACTTGGGAGAATCTTTCTTCCAATGACCTTTGAGGCCAGACTTGAAGCATTTCCCTTTGGGCTTTCCATCTGTACCTTTGTCCTCCTTTTTGCCAGTATTATCCTTTTTTCTGCCCTTTTCCCTTATTCTGCTTCTTCTTGAACTTCTTCCCTTTCGGGTTTAGTTTAGAGGAAGACGAGAAAAAGTGAGCTTGGGCTTTGGGCTTCATGATGGCCTCCGCCACCTGGAGTTCTTTCATTAACTCAGGTAGAGTCATGTCCATCTTGCTCATATTGAAATTGAGCTTGAACTAATTGAAAGAGTCCGGCAGAGTTTCAAGAATCATGTCAGTTTGACTCTCTGCGTCAATCTCAGCCCCTAGAATCTCAGCTACATTGAAACAATCCATCAGCTTGAGCATATGCTCTCTGACAGGTGTTCCCTCAGCCATCCTAGTGTTCATGATAGTCCTCATAGCAGCTTGCCTAGCTGGCCTGCTCTTGTCTG
The DNA here is from genome assembly GCA_012931725.1 of Litsea cubeba. Lineage (NCBI taxonomy): Eukaryota > Viridiplantae > Streptophyta > Magnoliopsida > Laurales > Lauraceae > Litsea > Litsea cubeba. The sequence continues at coordinate 38,732,014 of CM022950.1, forward strand.
CGAACATCTCAGACAAGGACGTCCTGATTTCATAGGCTGTGTCCATATGCTCGTGCTGTGTTTGCAACACGTTGGACATGGAAGCGAGCATGTAGCATTTAGCAATGCTATTCGCTTTCTTCCATTTCCTCTCAGCCTCTAACTGGTCATCAGTAGAATTAGCATCAATATCCGGACAGGTTTCCACCAAGACATACTTGTACTCCTCAGCAGTGAGTACTATGTCAAGATTTCTCTTCCAATCTACGTAGTTAGGTCCAGTCAGTTTGTTCTCACGAAGAATGCACATCAGCGGACTAAAAGAATCTTTACCCATCTGTCTCTAGATATGAAATGGTTTATAATTGACATGCAGTATATATGTAATATGCATATGGTGCTTGTTATAAAAGGAAAAACAAAGCATAAAACCTTTTACATTATTTAACCCCAATCATAATGTATCAGTGTTTCAACCTCCTCATAGACCCTCCATCGAAGGGATGGCCGAGCCTACAGTCACGTTGAATTAAGGCATACTTATTTGGATTATCACTATCTGGATACACATCCAGTGGTAGTCCAATCACTGATTGGTTTGTCCTCATATGACAAATAACCGTTAACTCCTAAGGAGAGGTCATTACCGTCTTATGTCAAGTGTATAACCATCTCTTGTGAAATTTCCCAGAATGTCTATGATAAAGTCCTCCGAAGGGAAGAGACTTTTATCCTTTCTAGAAGTGAACTTTAGTAAAGAGCTCCACCGAAGGGATGGCCGCTCCCACCAACACTTCATTGACATTCTATAGAAGTGATCTTTAGTAAAAAACTCCACCGAAGGGATGGCCGCTCCTACTAACACCTCATTACGAATATTCACATTAGTCCACCCATTAACCCATCAAAGGGGTCTTTAGTAAAGAACTCCACCGAAGGGATGGCCGCTCCTACTAACACCTTAATGAGATAACTTGAACCGAAATTGGAAGGCCGTGGGGTCTTTCCAAAACCCCTCTCCCACTTGATTTTTTATCACTAGGGTTTATACTTTTTGACCTTTACATTGTTTTACTCAAAAGTTCTTTTTAAATCTAGCAAACTTGGTTAATTAAATTCATGACTTAATGACTTAAGTCACCTTAAAAATAAATAACCTTTGCTTTAAAACATTTGAGAAAGTCCTTTTAAAGAATCAAAAACCTATCTTGGGTTATGAAAACCCATAGGTAGCATCTAATTAGATTTTAGTTTAGCCTTCTTTGGAAACCAAGGGTACCAAGATAAACTAAACCCTATCCAATTTTAAACCTTAGACAAAATAGAAGGTGCTGGTCTAAGTCCCGTTTAAAACAATTTGCCAAACTAAAAACAATCTAATACAAAAAGATGCCAATTTTAGAACCTAATGGTGGCCATGTTTTTAGGTGACAATTATAGCAATTATATAAAGCATTCATCCATGCATTCCATATATAAAAGCAAATAAAAGTATGCAATCCTTGATGGCTCCCTGCTCTTCGGACTTGTAGTCCTTATCGAACTAGGACATCAAAAATAGATCTCATCTTGCACCAAGAAGTCTTGTCTCCTCCACCACTAAGGAGTCCGGTTACTTGCAACCTTGCTTGAAACTTTCTTGTTCTTGCTTGTTCCAATAAATTAAATTTATACAAGCAAACCCATAAAAAACAAAAACCCAAATTACATTGGAGATACCTATGCTTTTCAAGAAAGCTTACATCAAGACTAGTTGGAATAAAAGTAAAGAAAGAATTACAACTTCCTATGATTGCTAAACGCGCAATCGTACACTTTCCAACTATTGAAAAAACATCCAAATCCACATAACAATCATGCGAACCATGAAGGATGCAATACATGGCTGCAATCAAAGAGGTTAGTGCATGCAAACACACTATGTGCATCATTAAACAAATCTGGAAAATAAATTCCAGCAATGTTAATGAAACTTGCACACAACATGCATCACAACATAACTTTAATAGGCTGCCACCATGCCCAAAATCAATCTAGGATTAATTATACACAACATGGGATCATGATTTCACATGGAGCGGCTCTGATACCACTGAAAGAAACTGCGATTCAGATCTAAATTAGCGGAAGACATACATAGCTAATTTGTAACATGACAGATTTAAAAAAAAATCTGATTTGGGCAGCATAAATCAGCCATAGAGATCGCATGAGAACTCCATGAATTCATGACCAACAAGTGTATAATTTAAGGAGAATGAAGAAGACTATTACCTCGAAGATTAGTAGACTTCAAATCTATGAAAAAATAGATCCAAAGGCCCGAACTAAGACTTGCAACTAGCAAACAAATTGCTGGAATTTTCTGCAATAGTATTGCCTTTGATCTTCTTCTCCATCTCACTTCCAAATCTGATTGGCTAAGATGGTGGGATCTTAATCTAGGGATTTGAGAACTATTTTCTATGGAAAAATCTCAGACCTTAAAGTTTCTTCAATGAAGAAGAAAGAAGCCAAGGCTGCACGTGTGGACTTATGCTTCTCTTTGTTATGGACGTCCAAAGGGGGAGAGCACTTCCTTTTATAGAAACTATAGACCCCTTTCCTAAAAGCTTATCTCTTCTAATTCTCATAGATGTCCTAAAAGGAAAGTATAATCTAAAGATTAATTTCCTTTTAGAAACACTCCAATTAGAAAAGGAAACTAAGGAACATCCCACAAACTTTGGCAATTAGTAATCCTAGTTGTACAACACTTACTAATTTAAGTTTTTAATCCAAAAAGAAAAATTTTCTCGGAAATACTAATCCAAAGAGGAGTCCAACTTTCCAAGTAGAGAGTCCTACTCAAAGTTGGAAACCTTACCCATGGAAATCCCATTGTGGACGTTCCACATATTAATGCACACCATGGCCCACATACAATTTATCTAGAATTAAATTCATGTATGACATCAAAGGCCTATTTGAATTTAAACTCAAAATTATTTTTCCACTAAAATAATTCATCCAAATATTATCTAAACATTTTAGGAAACCATGCCAATCTTAGAAAGTGACTAGAGAAGAGACCAAAAGACATATTTGCCATTGGCTCCCAAAATGACCAAAATGTCCGTGCTAAACCCATACCAACATAAAGACCATTTTAACCTTAACTCATTCCACTAAAGAGTTATGGTTAAACTCCAAGGATAAATATATATTATAATAAGCTCGTCATAAAATGACGGTTGTCTTCGACCTACTAAGTGTAATGACCTAAATGCCCCTCTATGTAACATCCATAATCGAGTCAGGTTATCACATGTACTATCAACCTTCCCGATTACATCTAAACCTTAGAACTTCATATCCTTAACATAATCATCATCCGGATATCATTCTCTTGATCCAGGGAGCGACCCACAAGTTCAATATCCATATGGAACATCCATATACTAAGATCTTAGATTTAAATGATTAATCGGATAATTCCAAGGGGACGATCATTCCATCATTAGATGGCATAGATTCTATATTGCATCTGCACGTCCCAACTAATCAAGTCCGAGTACCCAAAACACAGAGCTGTTAACCCATGAAAAGAATCTTACCCATAGTGAATTAAAGCACAAGAACTTGACTTCGTCAGTTCATCCACAAATGCTCAAGATTAAGAGCACCGGTCACTCAGTAGCTTGAGGTGACTTGATCTCTCTCTGTGATAGTACTATTTTAGAGATCACACCTACCATGGTCCTGTTCAATGCATTGCATATGCACTAATGAGATAAATCCGGGAAAGCCCTCCCATGACTTAGGTAAGTCACCCTGAATACAGGAGAGTCTCTCATTATAACTTATACCAAGATGAAGTGCACGGCTCCATCTCTCAGTTATGAACAAATGTGTTGTTTCCAGTGTCCATGAATTAGACCTATCTGTGTGTAGACACTACACACCTAATTCATTTACTAGAAACAATGGGCCTTACACAACCATACATATATACATGTTTAAGCATAAAAGAGTCATTCCATTAATTAACCAGTAAATATCCAGTAACAAAAGATGAGAGTGCAGCTAGTGGGCTTTAGGGCATACACCAATCCCAATATTTTATTTAATCCCAAAATTTCGCACCCCGAGGTCGGATCACTGCAGGACCCGGTTTCGGGGTGTGACAGGTTTGGTATCAGAGCTGGTTAGTTTCTAGGAAATAAAACACTCTAGAGACATTAAGACGTGTGGTGAGGATTCGTTAGATTGTGTCGATTTGTTTTCTCTTGTCTTTGTTTCTTTGAATTTGAGTCTGCCTTTCTTTCAGTTCGGGAGACTTTTCTTGTCTTTTATGTTGTTCTTATTGTTAGGGAATTTGGACAACCAAATTTCCTTTTTCGTGGGGGAGAATTTAAAGTCTCCATACCCACATTTAGTGTCGTTTGCTCGTGTTCGTGTTGGAGACCGAGAACATTGTAGAATTAGTATGTTGTTTTCGGAGAACATCAGCAGACTTTTAGCCTTCAGCATCTCCATTGTGGTTAATGAGAGAAGACATGTGCATTTGCCCGCCAAAGTTAAACTTGAGCAGTATTTGAAGATCCCCTCTCAGCTAATCGAAGATCATCATGCAGTGTACCAAGGTAAGTAAGTGAGGAATTTTGGGTGAACTCAGCCCATCTTTCCAAGACGAAGGACTGCAAAAGGCGTATTAGCTACTGAATCTATGAAGGGAGAAGTGATTTTAGTTGGTAAGACTAGAAGTTAGTGCCAGAGACTCAGGGATTTCCCGGATTCAATGAGCATTGTCATAGTTTTGGCTGAGAATTTTCATGACTTGCAGCTTAACCAGTGTAGTTGATTCAGCAGGAATACCAAGTGGATGGTTAGTTATAGCCAAGATAATTTTCGGCAGCAGAGAAAACCTCGTGGATTTTACCGACTTACAGGATAATGGATTGGAGAACGTGTTGGTGCAAATGAATCAACTGATTGGAATGTATGCTAGTGGATTTATGTTTCTTCTTTAAGGCTTATTTTTGAAATAACTATGTCATTCTACTCTTTTTCATGAGTTACATAATTTTGTTTTCATAAGGTTTTGTGTTTCGGATTTTTGTTTAACTTCTACCGGATTTTATGTTCATGGTTATATGGAAAAAAATCTCTGATCAGGGATGGTTTTACAGCTGAACTTTAAATCTGAAAATTTTGCACTGTTTTAATGATCAAATAGGTTCAAATTTCTACAGGATTTTTATGAACAAACGAGTTCAGATTTCAACAAGGTTTAGTGTTTAATTAACACTCAGATTTCAACAAAGTTTAATGTACAATCATGCTATATGAACCTAATTTATTTTTGAAGTCTTGATTTGAAAATTGTTAGGTGTTTTGATGGTTTGTTTGGTTATGAAAATATGCATTTCAAAATGGATGATGTTATTTCATACTCAAACTTTGATAAACTTTAATTATTTAAGCTTTATTTGATAATTTGGAGGTTTAGTTTTTACTATGTTTTAAAATGATGAAATTTAGCTAAAAAATTGTTTTAGTCATCATGTTTAAAACTTTAAGATTTGTTTTGCATTGAATGGAATGAGTTGTTCTAGCCTTTGGTTGAAGTGTGGAAGTGTATGAATTGAAGGGTTGATGGATGTTAGGGGGTGTACTGGTTCAGTTGGAGACAAAATTGGATTTATGAGAGAGTAAACATCATTCGAGACGTGACCTTCGGAAGTGATGAGACAATTGTTCCTGCAAGAAAGGTAGGGTATAAGGCAGAAACAGACGATTGAGCAGACTCCAGATTGTGGAAAATTTCAGTCAAGCACCATTCAAGAAAATGACTCTACCCACTCTTGCAACGATTTAGTTAATCAGTGAACCTTAGAGGACAAACTAAAAGTGGTGGAATTGCTTCAAGATCTTGGGTTTCCAAGATCGGTTATGCTTGTCAGAAGTAGAAGACTTGAAGAGTGAAATCTGAAGAGGTAAGCATGCGAAGTTTCGACACAGAACAGCTGAGCAGGTTATGGCAGTTTAACATCTGATTTAGAGCAGTGTGACATTTGGGTTGTAGCAGACCAAGTCAGAGACAGAAGACCTATAGAATTTTTGGAATTTGTAAGTCAGAATCGGGAAGGATTTGGAATGTGTCAAGAGAACCGTGCAGCCAGTTAACTCGATCGGTTTATTATTCACGAGAGAAGACAGATGATGCATGCGAGAAACCAACGGGTTGCTAAGTCACTCACTTCGAAGATAATGTGGGCATGGGACTCTTATTGTAAGAGCTTTAATAGAAGTGGCAGCATTGTTTCGAGAATTTGAATGATATTGATTGAAGATGGAAGAGACCGGTACGTAGTAGAACTTTAGTTTGACCAAGTCTTTGAAGACTAGACCGAATGGAAGGGTTGAAGCAGAATTCGAGAAAAACATAGTAAAAGCAAACATATGGAATTTCAGAATTTTCCGAGATGGAGATTTTTTTTCAATGAAAGCATGTCTACGACCACATCTTCATGCAAGCGTCAGGGACACCGTGTACAGTTTTGTAGGGCTTAAGGCACAGAATTCCAAAGTGATAGAAAGAGATAGAACTTGTAGTTTCTTGAACCGACAGTGACTGACGAGGTAAGTAAAAGAAATGATCCAGTGCAAGAACGACAGATGACACTAAGGATGAGTAGAGGAATTGTTGAACACTAGTTTGGTCAGAGAAGTATGTTTTGAGCATATATGTGGAACAGTGTGAAGCCTTCAACAGAATCAGATATATTGTTTACAGACGTATCTCACCGTCAGGTTTGATTAGAGGGTATCTCAGTTGCCGAGGTTCAGCATAGGGAGTCAATATTTGTTTAGTCTTTTGGGTTTTTATTTTTATTTTTATTTTTATTTGGTTTAGACCATTTGGAGGACCAAATGGGTTCTCGGGGGGGAGGATGTAAGACCCCGACCCCCAGTTCTTTTGTTTAGTATTGTTTTAATCATGGTTTAGCTTTTTAAGTGAGATTAGAGTTGATTTGACTTTGTCTTTGAGTTTGACTAGACTTTTCATAGCCTTGGAGATTTGAGGACCGTTGACCTTGGTTTGACCCGGTCCATATGATTTGTATTTTTGTGAGAATTATTCTTATTTTGAAAAATTACAATTTTTACTCCTTTTGACTCATTTTATGAAGTTTAACAACTTTCATGTTTTGACCATTTTGATTTGATGATCAGAAAATACGTTTTTCGAGAAAAAGGGCAAAATTGACTTTTCACACTAAATCTGTACTTGAATTTCGAAAATTTCAGAATTTGGGGAAAATAGAGTTTTTGGAAAGTAAATATTTCGTTGATCGATTTTGTCTTCTTCGTCGATCTCATTCGGGACCCACAAATATTAGTTTCAACCTTTGTTATGTTGGGGCCCATGGGGCCCAGCCCACTTAACCTTTATAAAACCACCATGGGTTCTTCTTCTTCCCATTTTCATTTTCCTGCAATGAAGAGAGGAGCCTAGGGTTTTCTCCCAGCCATTTTCTCTCTCTTCTAGAAAGCTCCCATCTTGAGTGCTAAATGGAGGATTGATCTCCCAATCGTTTTCTCCTCTCTCTTGGCTTTCCAAAGACACCATTTTCAAGAGATTTGAGCTAGAGAAGACCCATTTTCCAACTCTTCTTCCTTGTTTGAGCTTCAAAAAGGTTAGCAATGGATTTCTTTCTTCAAATCTTGGTTTTCCAAACCATTTAGAATGTTTTTATCATCTATGCAAAGAGATTCATGGAGGTTTCGCAAATGTTTGGTTTCTAGGGCTTTCTCTTGGATTAGTTTGGGGGTTTTATGGATTTGGAGCTAGAGTCTTTGTTGAGGCCATCTTTGAGTGATTTGTCTTTCTTCTTGACTGGAGGCAAGTAAATATTCAGATATTGTGGTGTATGTTGTTTATTATGAGTATTTGTTCTTCTCTTAAAAACTATGAATTTTCTACCTTGGCTCATTGATTTGTTCTTGAAATGTTTAAGCAAAGATTTATGTTTATGGTTCCCTAGTTTATGATTTCAATAATCTGAGATTTTTATTTAGTAATGAATCATCTTTGGATTTGTTATGCACATTTCAGATTTTAATGTTTTGATGGATAAAAGTGCTTTGTTCATGCTTGAATCTTGGAAAGAATGGAATGATTTAATGTATGGATTATTTTAATGGATTTGGTGTGGCAAGGAGAAGCCCAAATTATATTAGATTTGATGTAGAAGAAGTGGGAGGGAAAGAAAAATCAATTAAGAGGAAGAAGTGTAAAAAACAGGGGAGAAGAACTCCCCTCCACGGGCTGAACAGTAGGCCAGCTTGCTATAGCGAGCCAACCTACTGCATGGCGAGTTCCAGGCAGAAGCCCAGCTCGCTATAGCGAGCCCGGCTTCTATGAGGGCCTGTTTCAGCCCTCTTTCGGCCTCCCTTTTCTTCTTATTTGAAGCCCATTGGACCTCTAATGGTGCATAGAAGCCCGTCATTGATTGTAAAGTATTGTAATACTTCGAATAGTGTAAATTGAATGGGGAATATGAGAGAATGAATATATGTGGAATTTACCCGGGAAGCTTTCAATCTCAATACACACTCTATCATTTTAAATGTTGTGGATTTTCATTGGCATCTAACATGTTCTTCTACATATTAATCAATGTTTAAAAAGTTAAGTGTGTATTGAGATAGCCCTTTGGTAAGTCATTAAATCATTCTACATTATTCTATTCCATTTCAAGTCAGAAAATGTATATGTGTCTTCGGTAAATTATTTTGAAAGGATTTAAGTGATTTATCACGTTTGAAAGCATCGGTGATTTGAGATAGAACCGGGTGGTTTACCACATAAAGTTGTATGTTTTTCTATGTACTGATTTGAAATAGGTTTGAATGGTTCACCATACAAATTGTATACTTTCTGCAAATTGTCTTGAAAATAGATTTGAGTGGTTCGCCACATTCGGAAACACATCGATAAGGCTACTCATCAGATTTATTAGATTTGTCAGTATTTTCAATACGTATTTGCTCAGGAGTAGTCCTTTTATCGATTTCATAAATGAATCACTTTTATGATTTGATTTGTATCGGCTCGGGTTTTGAAAACTAAAGGCACCACTAGGCTTAGGTCACCTTGTCGGGCTGATCACCCGGCTTGGGATCTTTAATCTGTCCGCCAGCTGCAGCTTGGATTCTGTCTGTACCGACCATGGCAACGGTTTTGATCTGCCGGTCCCACTTGTATGTGGCTACGGTTCTGATTCTGTTTTCGGTCCCACGTGTAATGGCTACGGCTCTGTTTGATAACGACTATGTTCGTTCCGGTCCCACGAGTAGTGGCTACGGTTCTGTCTGTTCTTGTTACTTCGATAATAGGAGAATACAGCTATATGTGGTTTGCCAATGTTTTATCCGTTTGATATTTTGTTTTATGATTCTTGTTTGTTTTTTGCTCATTATGGTCTTTGAATTTATTAATGTTTAAGAAATCGATCTTTTATCTTATTGTCTCTTTTATTCAGGATTTTAAATGTATTTCCAATTATTAAATATTTTACGTAGGCTGTTATCTTTTTAAGATATTTATGTTTCAGAGACAGTTCATTTATTTGCATTGATATTTATGTTCGGTCTTTCAATCGTTTTATCATGATTTATTCCTATTATTGTTTAGACTCTTTAAATGGATTTATAATGATTCTATAAGGTTTTATAAAAGCCCATTTCCATATTACCTATTTATTTGCTTGCCAGACCGTCGTGTCTGACCCCCTTTGTTTGGTGCCAGGACTCTTTCTCTTCCCTTTTTTAGGTGTTTGATCGGAGGAGGCGGTCGAGCCGCCATTCTGACGTGAGAGGCTGCCTTTGATGTCATATAGATGTCAAGTTTGGCACCGGAGTTCGTAATATCTTTTGGAGTAGCATTTTATCTAGTTATTTATTTTTGCATGGCTTTGTTAGCCTTTTTCTTGGGATTTGTAATTAAGACACTTGTTAATTGTAATTTGAATATGTGGGAAGTATATAGTCCTGTTACTACCAGCTCAGTATTCTATGATTTATGATCTGTACCAGCCTACTTATGTGATGGCTTTATGATATCGGTTAAGTGCGACACAGAATCCGATGGCCACGGACTCGGGGTCGCAACACCATGATTAGCTTCCGCGAAAGTATGTTAAGTTTGTGTGGAATTTTATCATCCTCATTCACGCGGATCTTGGGAAATACAACGAAAATTTTATTTAATTCCAAAATTTCGCACCTCGAGGTCGGATCACTACAGGGCCCAGTTTCGGGGTGTGACAGGCACTACAACAATTTGTACTTTTACCGGCATTTTTTGCCGGCGTAACCATTAAACGCCGGGAAAAGTATAACCTTTACCGGCGAAAAAGCTTCTTTTACCGGGAAAAGCTATGGTTTTCCCAGTGACAAATTTTTGCTAATAAAAGTTTGATTTTTCCAGGTGATTTACCTTTTTCGCCGGCAAAAATCAATGTTTTCCCGGTGTTTTATTTGTTTCGCCGGCAAAGGTAGATTTTTTTACCAACGATCTAAATAATTCGCCGCCAAATGTCACCCCGCCAACTCCGCCAAATATTCGCGCCTATATATTTCTTTTGCTGGCACAGTCTTGCACAGGGAACTGTTTTTTCTCAATATAGCCTAAGCCCTTCTGCGCCCATTGGTTTTTCCTTTTGTAATTCTCAATCGACAAACCCCTACTGCGTCTATCTCGCCTCCATCCCTTATCTCTCTCTCTCCCACGCAAGCCATCTCCTCCATCTCCCAGGCAACCTCATCCCCCTCATCATCTCCATCTCACGCCCAGTAGCCCCCCATCTCCATCTCCATCTTCTTCCTCCTTGCACAATCCTCTCCATTTGAACAAAAGGCCACGGTTCTAGTAAATTTTATAGAGATTGATAAAGGAGAGGGGAAGACGAAAGCCCAAACGCCAAAAAATCATCTCGATTGACCTTCTCCTCTCTGCCGCTGGCCAGTCGACCATAGCACTTGGCGAGTTCTCCCCATCTCAATGAGGTCTCTCTCCTCCCGATCGCCAAAACCCTGGTTTCCAATAGTAGAGCTCTCTCCCTCCATGACCAGCCCCAACATGAAACTCAGCCCCATTTTATCTCATCCTGTATCAAACCCAGCCCGCCCTTCTCTCTCTCCCTTCCTCCCCCAAATCTAGTTCCATTTTCGCCCAAACCAAACCTAATTTCCATGTCACCCATTTCCACCCAACCTCAATCTCTATGTTGCCCAAACCCATATCCTCTTTGTCCCCCAAACCCAGCCCTAATCACATGCCGCCGTTGCCAAACATGCCCTGTTTTTAATTTTTTTTTTGTGTTTTTGGATAAGAGCCATGTTATCATGTTAATGTTACCAATCTAACAGCTTATTACCAATCTTGAAATAGAATTATGCTTATTGGGTGACCATCCATTTTTTTTGGACATTTTAAATTGCTAAAATTCCTAAATACTCATTTGGGATCTGACATCCAATTTTTTCCTTTTTCTTTTTGGCTTATCTAACATCCAAATTCTACATATTGAATGTTTGCATCAGATTCTTGTAGTTCTTTGGCAATAACAAAAATGAGAACACTTTTCAATTTTTAATTAATTTGTATCCTTTTAGTGGTAACATGAACCACAATCTGAATGTTGCAATAGTGAAAGCTTGGTTGTTGAACCCACAATCATATAGCTTATGGTGCAATCAATTCATGTTTATTTTTTCATTTTTGTAATTTTTATTGTGCATTGAGCAAATGTGCTATCAAGCACAACAGTCATCTGCATTTAATATTTGTGTTTGTATTTGTGCCTATCATGATCTCCTTTTTGTTATTTTATGTTTGCAATTGATTGTTGAGGTTAGACTCAAGGAATATGGTTTCTATGCATGTTTGAGTATTATATTTTGAAGGGCAATATGTTAATGTAATAGCTAGTCTTGCATGGCTTAAGTTCAATGTGTCTTGGATGGCATAAGTTCAATGATTTTATCTCATGCTGTGGATAGCACCTCTTTGGAGATGCCCACATAAATTTGCACATTCTGTTGAATGAAGTGGGAGGCAAGATGAAGATGTGTGAATCCTTCCCTAATTATTGGAGTGAGGTGAAGGTGGAGGAAAAGGGGTTGCTTCAAAGGTCTTACCTTTTTCAAATGTAGGCCCTACTAAATAATTCCTCTTTGAATCAATTGAATGGTCGCCAATGGATTTGTGGCCAAGTTGTTGAAATTGCAGGGAATAAGGTTGTGTTCTGGGCATGTATTTTCATGAAACAAGGATGTAACATTGATACCTACTCTTGATTGCTTCAAAACTTTACTTGGTGTTGGTTCCATTTTGATTTGTATGCATGCCAGTTGTGCAGTTTAACTTTTATGCTTAACTGAGTACTCTCATGGCTTTAGTCTAATATAACTTGTTTTAGATAGCACAAAAGCCTGTTTTTATCGCTTTTGGATTTTGTTGGAGCAAATCTCTGCACTGTCAGAGCTGGAATGTATAACAATACATACCTTTAAGCTTTCAGATGTTGTTTTCATTGTGGTTTCATGGAAATAGGATAGCTGAAGGCTTGACTTGACATTTCCATTGCAAGAAATTGGGGTGAATTTTGCTTCTAATTGTAATTGCTGTCATGCCTTGGAACCCCTTTCCAGAGAAGGCTAAAATTCTGTAGCTAATATTGTACATATCCTGGTAAGGTTACATCTGGTTGGTTTTCCAGCACAATAGTTTAAATGAACCGGTGAACTAACTGCTTGGAGTTAGGGAACTAGGTCTATTGGGAACTATCATAAATTTTGTTTAAGCAGCTATAAGCAAGATTTGGTACGTTTAGCTATCAAAATTAAAGAAAAAAAAGAAAAGAAAGGATCGGATTTTATAATATAATTCATGTTTTTTTTGGTGCTGATGAAATCAGTACTGAATTTCCTTTAATGGAAGTCATGGTTTTTGGACAAACTTTTTTGGAGGCAATTAATATATTTATTCAGACTTTTCCATGCTCATACAGTCATACTATACATTGAAAACCATCTACTGGCAAACTGTTCCTACATAGATAGAAATTATCTATTGGCAAACTGTTCCTACAGTTATAAGTTATAACCTTTCACCTATGAATAGAACAAAGGAGTTCCTAGGGAAACCAACAAAAGAAGTTTTTGTGGAAATTGATAGTTTGCATTATTTGGTTAAAGGCCTCATGTTACATTGAGCATGGTTTATGGCATTTCTTCTGTTGCTAATGTCTTCAGTAGATCTATGGTTCTTTATTCATCATAAGAAGCATACATTTATACCAAATTGTTGCATATGTGAAAAAGGCATACCATGTGAAGACTAGAGTTTAATATATAACATGACATAACAAAGTAGCTTTGAGAAAAAGGTTGTCGGAGAACTTGGGAACCATCGTCCACCTTAGGCCTGACAATTGAACATCCCAACAAAGTGGTAGTTTTATGGACTCAATCCAGTAGATGATATAATAAATTGATTAATTTCTTTATTTATCAATATATTCATGCTTTCCTTTCATGAGATAATTGGTGTTTTTATTACTTACCTACACATGACCAATACGAATTGCATGATGGTTCATGAGATGAACTGGAGTCCACAAGTATACTAGATGTAACACATGTGTATGGATGAGATCCATATAGAGGAGACATGTGTAGCAAATCTTATACTTAAATATCTTCACAACTAGTGATGAGACTAGACATCTCATGCTGACAATGTTGCAGCACTTTAATCACTATGAGATAGTGTGGTTTGTCTCGATCATCATAATGGAAGATTTTGAATCATAGTGCTGGTACATTGAATGTATTGAATGACCATGAGAAGTACCTTATGAACATTGTCTTTAAACTTAAGGTCTGCTCTCATAATTCCCTAGCAATAGGCTCTCAGTCCTGAGACATTAATGAACTCAAGTTTTTATCTATTCATTTGCTTTAAGTCACCAATGAGTGAGGCCAACTATAGGTCAACACCTCGGTGATTTGGGTACATGGTAGTAGTGCTGTGGAAACATTCAATGGTTAAGATGGAATCTATCTCTAATATCCCCTTGTGCTAATTAATGTATTTATCATTGGAAAGTGCGCACCCATTCCGATTAAGAGTTAATTGGGAAGGTACCTATGATCATTATAATTAATTGGGGCTCAAGGATAATAAGATATGGATCTAAGTTTGGAAGACAGGTCCAATTGATCCATGGATATTGATGGAGGGGCCTACTTATGGTAATGTGGAAGTTTTGGGTCTTCTATGTAATAAATTCCTAAGACTAGAGTTCAATTGCATTTATATAGTGGAGTTATTTGCAATTAACTATTAGCCCGGATTGCACATGAGATGTGGGGTCATGAGTCCCAGTTGGAGCTAGCTTTCTAAGGAATCCCTAGTGGTCCCCACGCTAGCCCACTTATTAGAAAGTTTCTAATTATAGTTGAACTCTAAAAGGAAAGTTACTATTTTTATTTGAAGTGAGACTTCTAATAGTGGTAATAGTAAACTTACTAATTATTAATGGAACTGAGACTTATATTTTAATTAGAAAAGAGAAAGTTACTAATTATAATGGAAGTAAGACTTCTATTTAAAATACAAAGAAGAGACTTACTAATTGTTAGAGAAGTAGTGTGACTTCTATTTCAATTAGAAATAAGTAATAGCTTAAAAGCTATAAATAGAGGAGAGGGTTGCACGCCCAGGGTGATCATCATTGGGATTCACGCCCAAGGCAACTCAAGTCCAAGTGTTCGACGTCCATAGCCTTCTTGTGCAAGAGTTGCACATCTTGGTTTTCTCCTCTTCCCTCTTCTAGTTCTCTTCTAGTTTCCTTCTATTTCCTAGTAGTTTTCTCTTGGAGATCCCACCATCTTCTTGAGAAAAAGAGAATCTGATACGGGTATAGTGTGGAAGATCAAGAGGTCTTGGAGAATCCTATTTGATACGTGAAAGAGTTTCATCATCAAAGAAAAATGCAACTTCTCCATTAGAGCACAGCCGAGCTCCAAAGGTATAATCTACTTCCTTGTATGTTGTAGATTTTATTGTGGCTTATTAGTTACTATTTCTATCTTCTAGATAGATTGTATTACTGATCATGATGGCTGAGACTGAGGACATCGATCCCGGATTGGATTTTGTCGCCTTCTGGATGGTTGATCACTTATCAAGTTGATCAAAAGTTTTTGAAACCTATCCTAGAGGCCCACCTATTTCCAACACAAAGTACCTTGGTCATTGCTATACCAAGATGTTGGGCAAAACCTGCCCTAGCTATTACTCTGTGTGTACTGAGGTGGCGCATGTTCGGTCTTCTGCTACTGCTGCTACCAAGAGTTCCTTCTAGTTCTAATTCAAAGCCATGTTTTTTGTATAATGTTGATATCATAGTAAGCCCTCTTGTTCAAGATAAGAGTTGCTCATGTGTTAACTGCATTTTTACATCTGTGTGGAGGAATGCAATAATCTCTTACCATTGGGCTTATTTCTGATGTCTCTCTTACGTTTAGGACTACATATCAGATAATTCATTTCTTTTTGCCTCACTGTCTTGCACGATCTTTCTTAATAACATATGTTTTTATATATATCCCATATTAGCTATCAGTGATATGAAATGGTTTATTTTTTCAGAGTTTATTCCATATGGTGAATAAGGGAGTTTCCACTATATATTTCATTTTGTTTGATTTTTTCCTAAAAAAATACAGGTTAGCTATTGCAAGGGTACTATAACAAAATTCTTCCATACTGATTCTGGGTAAAGCAACTTCTGCCTTAGATAACAAGTCTGAGCAATTTGTGAAGCATGCACTAGAGCGCCTGATGGTTAATCATATATTGTAAGCTGAGAGATTATTTTTCCTTCTATGTTGTATGGTACTTTGATTTTTCGTGAGTGTTTTGTTCATGTTAATGGCCATCTTGAACTGTCTATTTTACACTGATTTGTTAAATGGTCTATACTTGACTCAAGATGGTTATTGTAGGTGCAGAAAATAATGACCCACAATAACTGGGGAGCCTTAGAGGACTTATCCAAGGTGGTGGAGATTAGGTACCGTCCGAAAGCCTGAAAGAGAAGAGCAAACGGTCAAAGGACCCTGGCCTGGGCGGCGCAAGGCTCTCCGATGCCAAAGTCAGTGAGTGAACTGGAACAATGGAAGGAGAGGAAGAAGAGAGGCAGAGTAACGGCTCTGTGGGTTGAATTGTGCGTACCTTGCTGGTGGTATGAGGCTCTATTTATAGAGGCTTGGGTCATATCTTTGGAGGATATCTTGGTGTGGGTCCCATGATTCGACTGGGAAGTCATGATCAGCCCACAAAGTAATTAATGCGGTCCAATCCAGCCCACTCTGCATTTAATGCCAGTCGGATCAGCCCACATCGCATTAAATGCGCGTCATGTTGGGCCAGATCGTTTTGGACGCCTTTGGCGGTAGGAGTACCATCGGATCCGCCCTCGGGCCTTGCCCTGATGTGGCTTCAGCCGCTGGATGCCGCCCTGTCAGAGATCTGGCGAAGATTGTGAACGGCTGAATGTCGCATCTGTCTTACTGGCTCGCGCCCCTATTCCTCCACGTGCCTGATGACGTGGGGGATGAGGGGCGCGAGTGGAGGTTCTTTCCTGCTTCGGCTTTTGTCCCGGCTCCTTTGGCCGAGGTGGAGCTTTCTGTCGAGGTGGGCACATGGAGTAGCCGAGCTCGGCGCTAGCGGTCCGGACCTGCTTGACTTCGGCCGGACCCCCTGTCCTGGTAGCCGGGGTGAATCTGGTGCCACGTGGATGGCAGGCGGATGGCACGTGAGAATGCTTAGTCTCATCTGATGGCTGTGATTAGCGTAATCCTGGAGTTCTGGAAATCTCCCCACACAATTGCCCCCTAGCTTTTGACCTCTTAAGCGTCCTAGCCTTTAGTGGTCGAAAGTTAGAAAATCCATCTGGGGATGCGGCGATCATTGCCTGGTGTCGTCTCAACTTTTCTGAAGCAATAAATGCTCTGCCCTGTCCATCCTGGGAAGCGAGTCGACGGCTACATGCGTAGCCTCTTCACTGATTGCGCTGTCTTATTGATGGAACGGGCGCCGATTGCGAAATCCGTCCTTTCGAATTTCGAAAGTAGCGCGCGCCGAGGGTTCCCTTTCCATAAATAGGGTCGTCTTCTTCCTTTCTTGTTTCTGATTTCTTTTCGCCCCTGCCTTTCACCTTTGATTTATGCTCTGCTGCTCGAGATCTCTCTAGCGAGGACGACCGTAGGACGTGCCCGGATCTGTTCTTGAGTCGCCCCTTTGTCTCTGTAAGTTGCTTCGTGCCTCTGTCTAGTTTTTTCTTGGGGTTTCGTGACTTCTAGGGTTTAACTTCGCTGTCACCCTTTTTAGACATGGGCACCCATAGGTTTGATTTAGATACTGAAGAGGGCATAGCCAGATTTAGGGCCGCTTTCAATATTCCGGAGGGAGTCCTCCTCAAGCCGGCGGACTCCGTCGATTACGCCACGATGCGCTGGTCCTGCGGCTGGATGCCGTTCCCTTTGATCTCCATGATCGAGGGCGGGGTTAGATTTCCTCTGCACCCCTTGCTTAGGGCCTGCCTTAGTGCCTGGTCCATTACCCCGTGGCAGCTGATGCCCATTGGCTATAAGGTTATTATGGGCACGGCGAAGCTGAATGAGGTTTTAGGGACCAACCTGGGTGTCCATGATATCGAGGATACCTATGATATCTGCAAGGCTGGGGAAGGGAAATACTATCTCCGGGTGAAGCCGCAGCGAAGAGGCTTCGTCCTGGCCTTGGAGGATTCGAGTAAGAATGCCGAGGAAACTTTCTTCTGTGTGTCGGGGGACTGGGAGTTCGGCGCTGGCGAGAGCAGGAGGCTGATGGTCCCACGTCGCCCCGGGACTGTCCCAAGTAAACACCGCTTCTTTTCTCTTACTCGCTTTGCTTGATCTCGATGATGCCGAGCTGACACTCTTAATTGTCTGTTGTGCAGAGGCAGGCGCGAGGCGACGCCGAGCTGCGAGTGAAGGCTGGAGGAGGAACGTCGACGACATCAATAAGGTAGAAAGATACAAGGGGCACGAGACCAGGTCGGCTTGGAAGCTGCTCGGGTATACGCCGAGGTACCGCGGCCACTACAGGAGAACCGGAGTAGCCGAGGAGGACGAGGCGCATCCTGATCGTCCTACCGTCTCCGTTGCCGGGCCTGCCGGGATCCCTTTGACCGATCCTGCTGTGAGCCGAGCTGCGTCTGGAGCGGAGGCGTCCACCTCTAGTTCGGAGTTACTGAACCTGACGTAGATAGTGGACGCTTATTCGTCCGATAGGGAAGAAGGTATGGAGGGAAGCTCGAGGGCGCCGGTCGTTAAGGATCTGGCGGCCAAGTTCAGGCGGGGGTCTTCCTCCTCTGCGACGCCATCATCTGCCAGTACCCGCGCAGCTTCGGGCTCGGGGGGTGCTGGCGCCACTTCTGCCCCTGCTCCTACTCCTGCTCCTGCTCCGAGCGAGGGAGTGCGGCGATGCTCGCCGGAGCGCCCTGTTAGTTTTATGGACTCAATCCAGTAGATGATATAATAAATTGATTAATTTCTTTATTTATCAGTATATTCATGCTTTCCTTTCATGAGATGAATGGTGATTTATTATATACTTGCACATAACCAATACGAATGACATGATGGTTCATGAGATGAACCGGGGTCCACAAGTATATTAGATGTAACACATGTGTATGGATGAGATCCACATACGGGAGACATGTGTGCCAAATCTTATACTTAAAATATATTCACAACCAGTGATGAGACTGGACATCTCATACTGACAAGGTTGCAGAACTTTGATCACTATGAGATAGTGTGACTTGTCTCGATCATCAGAATGGAAGATTCTGGATCATAGTGCTGGTACATTGGATGTATTGAAGGACCATGAGAAGCACCTTATAAACACTGTCTTTATTTTAAGGTCTGCTCTCATAATTCCCTAGCAATAGGCTCTCAATCCTGAGACATTAATGAACTCAAGTTTCTATCTATTCATTTGCTTTGAGTCACCAATGAGTGAGGCCAACTGTAGGTCAACACCTCGGTGATTTGGGTACGTGGTAGTAGAGCTGTGGGAACATTCAATAGTCAAGATGGAATCTATCTCTAATATCCCCTTGTGCCAATTAATGGATTTATCATTGGTAAGTGCGCACCCATTCCGATTAAGAGTTAATTGGAAAGGTACCTATTGATCATTATAATTAATTGGGGCTCAAGGATAATAAGATATGGATCTATTTTGGAAGACAGGTCCAATTGATCCATGGATATTGATAGAGGGGTCTACTTGTGGTAATGTGGAAGTTTAGGGTCTTCTATGTAATATTCCTAAGACTGGAGTTCAATTGCATTTATATAGTGGAGTTATTTGCAATTAACTGTGGGCCCGGATTACACATGAGTTGTGGGGTCGCGTGTCCCAGTTGGAGCCAGCTTTCTAAGGAATCCCTAGTGGTCCCCACGCTAGCCCAATTATTAGAAAGTATCTAATTCTAGTTGAACTCTAAAAGGAAAGTTACTATTTCTATTTGAAGTGAGACTTCTAATAGTGGTAATAGTAGACTTACTAATTTTAGTAGAAGTGAGACTTCTATTTTAATTAGAAAGGAATTAGAAAGTTACTAATCATATTTGAAGTGAGACTTCTAATTATGATATGGTAAGTTACTAATTATTGTGGAAGTAAGACTTCTATTATAATTAGCAAAGAGGAGGCAACTTGAAAAGGCTATAAATAAGAGGGGAGGATGCCTTGGACGTTCCATGCATAAATCCACATTGGGATTCACGCCCTAAGCCTCCCTATTGCAATAGTTGCACATGTTCTTCCTCCTCTTCCTCTTCTAGTTCTCTTTCTAGTTCCTCCCTAGAGTTCCTAGTAGTTTTCTCTTGGAGATCCCACCATCTTCTTGAGAAAAGGAGAATCTGATACGGGTCATAGCGTGGAAGATCAAGAGGTCTTGGAGATCCCTATTTGATTAGTGAAAGCGTTTCATCATCAAAGAAAGACGCAACTCCTCCATTAGAGCACAACCGAGCTCCAAAGGTATAATCTACTTCCATGCATGTTGTAGATTTATTTGTTGCTTATATGTTGCTGTTTTTATCTTCTAGATAAATTGTTTTACTGATCATGATGACTGAGATTGAGGACATAGATCTTGGATTGGGTTTTGTAGCCTTATGGATAGTTGATCCCTGCGTCAAGTGGGTCAAAAGTTTTTGAAACCTATCCTAGAGGCCCACCCTATTTCCAACAATTGGTATCAGAGCCTTACCTCATCTCTTATCATGTTAGATCAGTAAGCTTGATCTAATCTTTACATGAGATGCGAAGAGGATAGATCAAGGGCTATGTATGGATCAGTTTGATGGTTTTGCTTGGACAATTAGTAAATCCATGTTTGGATAGTCACATAAGGGTTTAACAATGATGGAATGATGGTAGGAAGCCATTGGAAATCTTCAGAAGAGTTTTGGAGATGGTTGGACACGAAATACAAAAAACCCAACTTGCAGATTTCCGTCAGGCAGGTCGACCGAGCCCTCTGGCAGGTCGACCGAAGACACTGAGGCCGGTCGACCGAGCCCTCTGGCAGGTCGACCGAACAGACTGACATATGAGATCTCAATTTTTGTTTTTGTTTCGGGGGCGCTGCCCCGAGCCCCCGCCGGGGGCGCTGCCCCCTGGGCCCCCGCGAGCTGACCGGGCAGCTCGACCCCCGCACCCCCTCTGCGTAGGGGGCATGAATCATAGTAGTGGCAATATTTGGCATCCTGTCTTTCCATTATTGTTTGGTAACCCGGCTTTGTGAGTTGCTTTGCTAGTATGAGATACTAACATGCAGGTTATCATGTTCTCTCCATATGGCCCACAAGTCTTTTACTTTCTTTTTATGCTTGAATGTTTATTATTGGCAAGTTGTAAAGGGCATCATGGTTTCCTTGGTTTCCCGGTTCAGGGCAAGGCATGGTGAAATTCCCTATGTGCCTTTTTATTTCCATTAATAGATTATCATGTAAGTCTCATCGTAGAGACATAGGAATTTATGTAATTTTCTTAATTTGTAAATTCTGGCGATGTCCGAGACTAAGAAGGAAAGTGAAGTTGGACTCCTAATCAAAGAGTTTGAAGATTACCAAAGGTGTTTTGGAGTTTCCCAAAGAGTTTGAGGAATTCCAAATTTTTGGAAAGTCTAGAAGTCCAAGAAGTCTATTCCGCTTGGGCCATGTGGAGGAGAGGACTAGTTTCTAATTTTAGCGTTTTCTATTTATAGTTGAATGCTTTATTTAGAATGTTTCCAAATCTGATCCAAACATAGAAAGTTACTAATATTGGTCAAATCAAATTAATTTTTGGAAAGAGTTCTAATTCGTGTTGATGTCCCATGAGATGGACACATTGGTAACACTAATTTAAGAAACTGGACTTTCCTTAAAATAACTTGACTTGGAACCAATCTTAAATCACATCATGAGATGATTTGATGATTCATATATTTATATATGTGGGCCCTAATACCTTAAAAGGAAATCCTCAATTTTAAAATATTAAGTGGGAGCGGGGCATTTAATCCCCATGGTTTTCCACCATAGGTCCATTGTAAGGAAAGTATTAGCCTCGCGCCACCAAGAGAGTGGCCGTTCCCCACGGAGGGCTTTTATTTATCTGGTTACTAGATATGGATCTCCTATGGATAGTATTGATGAGACGTGGTGGGGGTTCACTCCCCAAGGAGGAGCTGCCCATCGCGGTTGTCATGCAATATTAGTTGGTGGGTTACACTTAACTAAAATAATGATGTAGTATCCCCAAGGATTTGCCTCATGTATTTTAGAGACCAAAGCAAATCGGGAGTCATACATTATCTGGTATGAGATACCTAGGTGATAATGAATGACTGGGGATCAAGGATAGTTAGTCTTAATCCTAATTTTGACGACTTTGATCCGCACCAATCTATGGGGCATTTGCACTCCCCAAGGAGGCATGCCCTAGGGGATTGGGATTCCGATGTATTCTAAATTCAGTGCTTATGAGGATTCCCATATGAATTTGGTAGAATACTAAACCCTAATGTCATTTATATTCTTTCATTGAATGTATGGTTATGTGCTTTAATTTATACAGCATGAATTCGAATACTTTCAATCCACTTGCGACCATCCTCAACCAGAACAAGTTGATGGGATCCAATTATGTAGACTGGAAAAGGAACCTGGATATTATCTTAACATCTTCAAGTTGCAAATATGTCCTTCTAATACCCCCCCTTCCTGAGCCTGAGCCTGATGCACCACAGATTGTGAAAAACTTCTACACCAAGTGGACCAAAAACAATGAGATAGCCAGATGTTTTATTCAGGCATCCATGTCTACTGTTTTGCAAGAACAACATCAATCCTATAAGTCAGCATACGATATTATATCGAACTTAGAGGAGATGTTTGCAGACCAGGTTAGGCCTGCTAGGCAGGCTGCTCTAAAAGTGCTGATGGAGACAAAGATGGCTGAGGGAACCCCAGTACAAAAACATTTGTTACAAATGAAGTTGGCATTGAATGAGTTAGATGTACTGGGGACTGCGTTTGATACAGAAACACAGATCGACATTATCATTCAATCACTACCTGACTCATTCAAACATTTCGAGATCAATTATAGTAAATTGGAAATGACCATAGCTGAGCTGTCTCGCCAGCTGGTAGTGTTTGAGGAAATCATGAAGAGAAGACCAACTGCCCTCATGACAGAAAAGTCATTTGCTAAGTCTAAGCCGAAAGGCAAAGACCGGGATAGCAAGAAAAAATCAGTCATCAAAGGTCCTAAGGTGGAGCATGGTTCCACTAGTGGTGTGGCCAAGGTCAAGGGTAAGGGAACAAAGGGAAAGTGTTTCCACTGTGGTATGACAGGACATTGGAGGAGGAATTGTCCACGATTTCTGTCAAAGGAAAAGACCTCAGGTATGATTGAGTCATTTATTTCTGAAGATAGTTTTTCAACTAGTACTTCAGAATCTTGGTTTGTAGACTTTGGTGCAACTAATTACATCAGTAATATGTTGTAGGAGTTACAGGTAACCAGGAGGATTAATGACGGGGAAATCAGTATTAACCTGGGATCGGAAGCCAAGGCAGAAGCAGTGTCAGTAGGAGTAGTAACTTAGTTATTTTCAGATATTAAGTTAATTTTGTCAGATACATTATATGTACCGTTTTAAGACGGAATTTTAATTTCTAGTATGATGAATAAGAGTTATTCAGTTACTTTTGATAATTAAATCGTCTTAAAGAGGAGCGGTACTCTTATATATTCTGACAAGGTAATCAATAGCTTTTATTTGTTTACTCCCACAATGTATGAGATACATGACACTGATGTTAATAATAGACCATCATTAAAGAGGTAGTCACCTTCATCTAATCCAACAAACTTTGGCACCTAAGAGGCTAGGTCATATAAACCTAAACAGGATTGACAGGCTAGTGAAAGATGGTATCTTGCCATCATTAGTGATAGAACCAATGCCTGTCTGCAAATCCTGTCTGGAAGGCAAAATGACCAAAAGACCCTTATTCATCTAAGGGCAGTCGGGCCAAAGATTTATTGGAGTTAGTGTTTACTGATGTGTATGGGCCCATAATAAAAGAGCGAGAGATTGATACGAGTATTTTATCACTTTCACCGATGATTACTCGAGATATGGATACATATACCTTATGCACCGCAAGTCCGAGATTTTTGAATAGTTCAAAGAGTTTCGAGCGGAAGCGGAAAAGCAATTAGGTAAAAGTATAAATACTCTTCGATAAGATCGATAAGGGGAATATCTCTCCACTAATTTTATGGGATACTTATCAGATTTTGGGATTTGATCCCAGTAGTCTGCTCCTGGTTTGCCTCAACAAAACGGAGTAGCAGAAAGAAGGAACAAGACTCTTTTAGCTATGATCAAGTCTATGATTGAATTTCTATGGATTACCTATATTTTGGGATATGGAAATTGAAATATATATACTAAACCTCGTTCCATCTAAGTCTATACTTGAGACTCTCAGGGAGTTATGGACAAGGCGAAAGCCTAGTCTACGACTTTTTCAGGGTTGTCCAGCACACGTGCTGAAGGAAAAGACGGATTAGTTGGAATCGAAGTTGGAAGTATATATGTTTATATTCTATCCCAAAAAGGAACTAAAGGTTGGTTGCTCTATAATCCCAGAGAGCAAAAAAAAAAAATGCTTCACAGCACCAATGCGGTTTTCTGGAGGGAGATTATAAGATTAACTGGAAATCTTTAGAAATGGTTATCTTGGAAGAAATTTAAGAAAGAACAATTCCAAATCCAAGAATAACCAAACTTTAAGAAAATCCACCATATTTGACCCAATAGTTACACCAGTGCCTTGTCGTAGTGGGAGTATTGTCAGGACCCTTGACAAGTTCTCGGTCTAGGGAAAGTCTTACAAGGCAATCCCGGTGTAACCGGAACAAGATCCCTATAACTATGATAAAGCCGTTAATGACATAGTTTTGGGACGTTGGTTAGATGCTATGAAAGCTGAGGTGGAGTCTTTGTACTCTAATCAGGTCTGGATACTTGTGGGCTTGCCTGCCAATAGCAAACCTATTGGGTGCAAGTGAGTCTACAAAAGAAAATGAGAGCCAGATGGAAGAGTTCCATCTGGATACTCTTATCCATTGCGGTTCATCTCGGTGAAGAGATTTGGCAAATGGATATCAAGACAGCATCTCACGATGGGAATCTTGAGGAAAACATCTATATGATGTAACCAGATGGTTCTATAGCTAATAACCAAGTGCGAAGAGTTTGCAGGCTGCATAAGTCCATTTATGGATTCATACAGATATCCCAAAACAGGAACATCCGTATTGACTAAAGCAAATCAAGTCACTTGATTTTTATCAGAATCCGGATAAGTCATGTGTAAATGAAAAGTCAAGAACGCAGGGTAGTTTTTTCTGATATAATATGTCGACGACATCCTTCTCCTATGGAGTGACATAGGGATATCGTCAACAGTAAAAGTTTTGGTTGGCTAAGACTTTTGATAATAAAAGACTTTGGAAAAGCCAGGTACATCCTAGGAATCAATTTCCATTGAGACCGGAAAAATAGGATGATAAGGCTTATCCCAATGATGTGTACATAGATAAGGTTCTGGTACGGTAACCTATGCTTTGTACTAGACCGGATATCTATCACGCAATACGCCTAGTCAGCAGATATAAAGTCTAGCCCAGGTTTTTATCATTGACTGTTGTAAGATGTGTTCTCGAATACTTGAGAAGGACTAGAGATCACATGTTGAGTCATAGCAGTGATGAGTTGATTACCAGTCGGTTACATAGATACTGACTTCTAGTCAGATCAGGATTCCAGGAAATCAACTTCTGGGTATGTGCTTATGTTGTAGCAGCTTGAGAAGTAGCTAAGGTAGCAGATTGACTCAAAAGATTCCTTATGGAACTTGGAGTGGTATTTTTGGCAGGACAGCCAATCACAGTTTACTGTGATGACAGCAGGGCAGTCATTAAGTCCAAATAACCCAAGAGCCAAAAAGTATGTACAGAGGAAGTTATACATGGTCAGATAGATTGTGCAGAGAGGTGATGTACGATCACCAAGATAGCCTCTGTAGACAATCTAGTAGATCCGCTTACTAAGCCTTTGACTACCAAAGTCTTTGAGCTATTAGTAGACGGGATGTGCATGAGATGCAACTCTAACTGGCATTGAGCCCAAGCGGGAGATTGTTAGTTTTATGGACTCAATCCAGTAGATGATATAATAAATTGATTAATTTCTTTATTTATCAGTATATTCATGCTTTCCTTTCATGAGATGAATGGTGATTTATTATATACTTGCACATAACCAATACGAATGACATGATGGTTCATGAGATGAACCGGGGTCCACAAGTATATTAGATGTAACACATGTGTATGGATGAGATCCACATACGGGAGACATGTGTGCCAAATCTTATACTTAAAATATATTCACAACCAGTGATGAGACTGGACATCTCATACTGACAAGGTTGCAGAACTTTGATCACTATGAGATAGTGTGACTTGTCTCGATCATCAGAATGGAAGATTCTGGATCATAGTGCTGGTACATTGGATGTATTGAAGGACCATGAGAAGCACCTTATAAACACTGTCTTTATTTTAAGGTCTGCTCTCATAATTCCCTAGCAATAGGCTCTCAATCCTGAGACATTAATGAACTCAAGTTTCTATCTATTCATTTGCTTTGAGTCACCAATGAGTGAGGCCAACTGTAGGTCAACACCTCGGTGATTTGGGTACGTGGTAGTAGAGCTGTGGGAACATTCAATAGTCAAGATGGAATCTATCTCTAATATCCCCTTGTGCCAATTAATGGATTTATCATTGGTAAGTGCGCACCCATTCCGATTAAGAGTTAATTGGAAAGGTACCTATTGATCATTATAATTAATTGGGGCTCAAGGATAATAAGATATGGATCTATTTTGGAAGACAGGTCCAATTGATCCATGGATATTGATAGAGGGGTCTACTTGTGGTAATGTGGAAGTTTAGGGTCTTCTATGTAATATTCCAAAGACTGGAGTTCAATTGCATTTATATAGTGGAGTTATTTGCAATTAACTGTGGGCCCGGATTACACATGAGTTGTGGGGTCGCGTGTCCCAGTTGGAGCCAGCTTTCTAAGGAATCCCTAGTGGTCCCCACGCTAGCCCAATTATTAGAAAGTATCTAATTCTAGTTGAACTCTAAAAGGAAAGTTACTATTTCTATTTGAAGTGAGACTTCTAATAGTGGTAATAGTAGACTTACTAATTTTAGTAGAAGTGAGACTTCTATTTTAATTAGAAAGGAATTAGAAAGTTACTAATCATATTTGAAGTGAGACTTCTAATTATGATATGGTAAGTTACTAATTATTGTGGAAGTAAGACTTCTATTATAATTAGCAAAGAGGAGGCAACTTGAAAAGGCTATAAATAAGAGGGGAGGATGCCTTGGACGTTCCATGCATAAATCCACATTGGGATTCACGCCCTAAGCCTCCCTATTGCAATAGTTGCACATGTTCTTCCTCCTCTTCCTCTTCTAGTTCTCTTTCTAGTTCCTCCCTAGAGTTCCTAGTAGTTTTCTCTTGGAGATCCCACCATCTTCTTGAGAAAAGGAGAATCTGATACGGGTCATAGCGTGGAAGATCAAGAGGTCTTGGAGATCCCTATTTGATTAGTGAAAGCGTTTCATCATCAAAGAAAGACGCAACTCCTCCATTAGAGCACAACCGAGCTCCAAAGGTATAATCTACTTCCATGCATGTTGTAGATTTATTTGTTGCTTATATGTTGTTGTTTTTATCTTCTAGATAAATTGTTTTACTGATCATGATGACTGAGATTGAGGACATAGATCTTGGATTGGGTTTTGTAGCCTTATGGATAGTTGATCCCTGCGTCAAGTGGGTCAAAAGTTTTTGAAACCTATCCTAGAGGCCCACCCTATTTCCAACACGCCCGAGGGAGGGGTCCCCACCCAGGAAGAAGTCCAAGGCGGGGGAGAAGGACTCGGGGGCTGAACAGCCTCCGAAGGGCAAAACTCCTGTGCGGGCCCCCGGAGTCAAGGCTCCAGCTGAGAAGAACGCGCCGGCCAGCAAGTCGACCGGCGGGGCGAACCGCGAGCTCACCATCTCGGTAGGGCAAGGGTCTGGTTCGGCTTCCGGACCTCGAACTGCCCCAGCGCCATGGAGACCGAGGATGGAGACGCAACCCGGTAAGCCTCTGAACGTCGAGGACCGGTTGATGGGGAACGTCGACGTCATCGGAGCTCTCGCCAAAGTTTGCGCTCTGCCGCGAGACATGGAGACGCACGAGAGGTTCGACAACGAAAGCCTGATGGTCTCGGATCCAGGCTAACCTTCTGGTAAGTGTTTTCAGCGCTCTTCTTCAAGTGGTTTAGCTGGACTGCTCCTGTTTGATTCACTTTTTCCGTTTGCAGAATGTGCAAAGGCTCCTGACCGTGGTGGG
Organism: Litsea cubeba; assembly: GCA_012931725.1. Classification (NCBI taxonomy): domain Eukaryota; kingdom Viridiplantae; phylum Streptophyta; class Magnoliopsida; order Laurales; family Lauraceae; genus Litsea; species Litsea cubeba. The sequence continues at coordinate 38,760,169 of CM022950.1, forward strand.
GAGGAGTGACAGGAACGCCGCGAGGGTCACTCAGCTAGAGTCTGAGAGGGAAAGGCTGAAGAAGGAGCTAGAAGAGCTGAAGAAGGGAATGGAGGGCCTGAGGAAGGCTAGCGCCGAAGAGACTGCTCGGCTGGCGTCGGCTCTGGCTGATGTTGCCGAACTCACGTCGAGAGCTAATCATCTGAAAGGCGAGGTCTGGGCGAAGAACAAGAGGACCGCCGAGCTGGAGTCGGAACTGGCCAGATCAAAGTCTGAATCGGCGGCCGAGGGGACGAGGTTGCGCGGGGAAGTGCTGGCCGGGCGCGCTGAAAGAGAGAAGTTGAAGACGGCGAATGCCGAGCTGGAAAAGGAGAAGGCCACTCTTCTGTCCGAGGCCCAATCCGCTTTCCAGAATGGGGTGGACCATGCCACAGAGCTGTATGAGAAGCAGGTGGAGGAGATCACCTCCATTCTGTTCGAGGAAGGATGCTTGGCCGCACTGAGGCGTGCGGGGGTTCCTGAAGACCACCTTGTCTATCGGGACTTGCCGAAGTATTCGGACCCGACTCTTGAGCCGAGCCCCACTCCTTTGGCCGAAAGCGCCCCAGTCGAGGACCCTACAGTCGTTCCCGCTTCGGATGCTGCCCCAGCTGCCCCGGCCCCGAGCGACGCCCCGGTTGTCAGCGATGCTTCGGCCGCGCCTCAAGGCGAGGCCTCTTCTGCCCCCGCTTCGGGTGAGGTACTGGTCAAAGCCTCTTCTGCCGGCGACACTCCAAGCAAGGTTATGGTTGCGGCCGATGCTGCTGGTCCATCAGACACGGTGATCGACCTTGTGGAGTCGCCGAAGCCACAGTAGCCTTGCTTCTTTTTACCTTTGGCCTTTTATATGTAATGCTTTTTCAGCCCTGTAATACTCTTTGCTATTAATGAAAAACAGGCTTCTTTACTTGTGCATTTTTCTCTCTTTCGCTTCTGGATGTGATATTGAATGGTGTTGAATGCCTTTAATGTGACGCGCGACCTTCGAGTTAGAGAGAGTCGAACGGTCTTCATAGCTGTCTGTGCCGATTCTCCGTATTCTGGAGACCATAAATAGCAATAAGCGTGGTGATACGGCCGATGAGGGAAACGGGCGGACGTCTCCACGTGGTGCCATAGGGATCGCTGGTCAACAGACAGGAAGACGTGCGTCCCATGTAACGCGTGGGAGACTTCGCCCCATAACTTCCTTCGGAGACTGAGCCCTTCTTCTTCCTATAAGTAGAGGTGGTAGGCTCGCCATGGGAGAAGAAAAGAAAAGAACTTAGGATAGCTTAATTCACATAGACGTAGGAGCCATGTGCAGTGGACCTTTAGAAACATTTGATCCGGGGGGAGCCCCTGCGCCTGAGGACGGCTTTCTCCAAGGGGGGAAGCCCGTCGTGTTCTGCGCGTTCTCTGAAGGAATTCCCCGTGGACCACGCGCTCTCTGAACGCGGGTTCATGGCCAACCGTTCCTGGTCCGGTTGCAGGGGAGTCTTCCGCAACTGTGGGATGGTGGCGCCCTCTGCGTCTGGCGGTCCTACAGGGTCCTGGGTGGCATCGAGCTCCATGCGAGCCCCCTGCAGTATATCAGGACCACGGAGCTGAGGGTGGGATTGAGGCCCGCTGGACCTGGGGGCTCTTCAAATTTTGGTCTCACTGACCGGAGGGTGTTCAAGAGCTCAGCGAGGTCCAGGGCCTCCGAATTGGAGGGGTTCCTGAATGCTTTGGTCTGACCAACCAAAGCGTATTATAGAGCTCTGTGAAATTCAGGATCCCTCAGAACCTCCAGGCAACGAACTGGCGTCTTCGAACCTGCAGCCTAAAGAGTCGGTGAAGATCAGAGCCTCCCAGCCTTTACTCCATTTTCTAGTTTTAGAGGACTGCGAGCCTCCTTTCTGTACTTTGTTTTCTTTTCTGTAACCTTTGTAATGAAGCAATTACAATGAACAAAAAGGAAGAGTTTTGTGATCACTCAATCTGTGTACAGTGCTTTTGCATTCTTTTTACTTCTTTCGCACTGTTTTGTAACACTTGTACTTCTGTGCTGCTTTTTTGCACTTCAGTGCTTGCATTTCTTTCTTAAAATCTGACCTTGGCCGAAATGGCTAGCTTTGGCCGAGATGAACTGCCTTGCGCCGAAGTGGATCCAGAATCCCGCTGGTCTCGGCTGTGTGAGCATGAGTTCGGCAATGGTCTTTGAGGGGGGTATAAACCCGGACTTTAGGAAACGACCGAGTGTTCGAACTCGAGGCCTTTTCCAGGGCGGTGGACCCTTGAGTGGGGTATAAACCCGGACTTTAGGAAACGACCGAGTGTTCGAACTCAAGGCCTTTTCCAGGGCGGTAGACCCAGAGCTGCCGGAGTCAGTCAAAGAGAGACGACAGATTGATGACAGGGCGAAAACTGCTTTCATTGATTCTGAGATTCATTACATCTTTAGAAATAGAACTTCTTTTAAGTGGGATGCATTCCACGGCCTCGGCAGTGGCTTGCCTTCTAAGTCTTCGAGCTTGTAGGCTGATTTTCCTGCCAGTGAGACTATCCTGAACGGGCCATGCCAGTTCGGGGCCAGCTTCCCTTCATTTGGTTCTTTGTCAGCTGGCAGGGTCTGTTTTAGAACCAGCTCTCCCACGGAGAAGCTTCTTTCTCTGACATTTTGATTGTATGCCCTGGCCAGCCGCTGCTGATAGTCGGTCAGTCGCAGGGCTGCTGCTTCTCGGCGCTCGTCTGCCAGCTCCAGCTCCATTGCCAGGTTCGTCTCATTTCGGCCTTGGTCGACCAGCTCTGTCCTCAGGGTGGGAAGGCCGATTTCTAAAGGAATGACCGCCTCCATCCCGTAGGCCAGAGAGAAAGGTGTCGCCGAGGTGGACCTCCTTGGAGTTATTCTGTATGCCCACAGCACGCCCGGAAGCTCTTCTGCCCATCTTCCCTTTGCCTTGTCCAGTCGCTTCTTCAGGCCGTCCAGGATCACTTTGTTAGAGATTTCTGCCTGGCCATTACTCTGAGGATATGCCGGAGTGGAGTAATGGTTTCTGATACCGTGTTCTTGGCATAAGTCTTTGAAAGACTTGGAGTCGAACTGGGTCCCGTTGTCCGAAATCAGGGTCCTGGGGATGCCGAACCTCGTTAGGATGTTTTTCCAAACGAAGTTCCTGGAGTCCCTGTCCGTGATGGAGGACAACGGTTCAGCTTCTATCCATTTTGTGAAGTAGTCTGTAGCGACTATCAGCCATCTCTTGTTCCCTGGAGCTCGGTGAAGAGGCCCCACAATGTCCAGGCCCCATTGAGCGAAGGGCCATGGACTAGAGAGGGGACTCAGATCTTGCGCTGGCTGATGGAGAGAGTGGGAGAACTTCTGGCACTTCTCGCATTTCCTGGCGTACACCTGCGCGTCCTTCTGCATGTAGGGCCACCAGTAACCCTGGCTTATTGCTCTGTAGGCCAGTGATCGACCTCCAATGTGACTGCCGCAGATTCCTTCGTGGATCTCATATAGGAAGTCGTCCACCTTGCTCGGGTGGACCCATTGGAGGTATGGACCTGTGAAGGATTTCCTGTAGAGTTTGCCTTCGGGAGAGAGCCAGAATCGAGCTACCTTGAGTCTGATTCGGTGGGCTTCAGTCTTGTCCTCAGGGAGCTGGTCGTCCTTCAAGTAGGCGACGATTGGATCCATCCAGCTCGGGCCGAGATCAGCACAGAGAACTAGCCGAGATGAGTGGAGCTCTAGGCTTGATCTTGATATCGACCCGACCTCGACAGTCCTTTTCTTCGCTGCTTCGACGGCGGAGGCCAGGTTTGCAAGCGCATCTGCGTGCGTGTTGGTATCTCGGGATATTTGCCTGACCTCGGCTTTCTGGAAATGAGACATCAGTTTTTTCGTAAGGGCTAAGTAGGCCGCCATCCTGTCGTCCCTGGCCTAGTAGTCTCCAGCGAGCTGGCTAGTTACCAGTTGAGAATCGCTGAAGATCACCAGGTGCTGGGCTCCGAGGATCTGGGCGCTGTTCAGCCCTGCTATTAGTTCTTCATACTCTGCCTCATTGTTTGTTGCTTTGAAGTCCAAGGTGAAAGCCTGCTCTATGACCAGACCCTCTGGCGATTGGAGGACTACGCCGGCGCCAGCTCTCTTGGAGGTGGACGATCCGTCGACAAAGAGGCGGGAGACTGTTCGACCTCGGTCACTTCTGGCTCGTGCCCTGTGCCCCCCAGTGCCGTGCCGAACTAGGTCGAAGCCGGGTTGGGCGAGACGAACTCAACGATGAAATCTGCCAGGATCTCGGCTTTGATCGCAGTTCGGGGACGGTACTATATATCATACTGCCCCAGCTCAACTGCCCACTTTGATATTCGCCCTGAAAAGTCAGACTTCTTGAATATTGAACGGAGTGGATGCTCCGTGATCACCACAATGGTGTGGGATTGGAAATAATGGGAGAGCTTGCGGGAGGCACTGACGAGAGCCAACGCAAGCTTCTCCAATAGAAGGTACCTGGTCTCGACATCGAGCAGGGTCTTGCTCGTATAATAAATTGGTTTTTGAACTCCCTCGTCCTCCCTGATGAGGACGGAGCTCACTGCGTGATCCGAGACCGCGAGATACAAATACAAAATCTCCCCCCGAGTTGGGGTGGAGAGTAAGGGTGGTGACATTAAATAGGTTTTGAGCGCGGCCAATGCCTGGTCGCACTCAGGAGTCCACTGGAATTTTAAATTTTTCTTTAGAAGCTGAAAGAAAGGCCTGCACTTATCTGATGACCGGTAATGAAGCGATTGAGTGCTGCAGCCATTCCTGTGAGGTTCTGGACTTCTTTCGTAGTAGAGGGGCTCAGAATGCCCTGGATCGCGGTGATCTGGTCTGGATTAGCCTCTATCCCCCTCCGCGTTACCAAGCTGCCGAGGAACTTGCCAGAGGCTACGCCGAAGGCGCACTTGGAAGCATTTAGCTTGAGCTTGTACGCGCGAAGGATGTCGAAGACTTAGCCAAGATCTGCCAGGTGGTCGCTGGAGTGCACTGATTTGACGACCATGTCGTCGATGTACACCTCTACCGTTCGGCCGAGCTGAGCCTGGAACATCTTTGTCACGAGGCGCTGATACGTGGCCCCCGCGTTCTTTAGCCCGAAGGGCATCACTTGTAGCAGTAAGTGCCGCGGGGGGTTATGAATGACGTTTTCTCCTCGTCAGGCTCGTGTAGTGGAATCTGGTGGTAGCCTCTGTAGGCGTCGAGGAAGCTCATTCGGTCGTGGCCAGCGGTGGCGTCGATCAGTTGATCAATCTTCAGAAGGGGGAAACTATCTTTAGGGCAGGCCCTGTTTAAGTCTGTGAAGTCCACGCACACCCTCCATTTACCAGTTTTCTTCTTAACCACCACCGTATTAGCCAGCCAGACCGGGTACTGGACTTCCCGGATGGCTCCTGCCTTCAGCAGTTTGTCGACCTCTTCGACGACCACGTCTGTCTGCTGCAGACCTGTCCTTCGGGCCCTCTGCACTACTGGTTTGTGGCTGGGGTCCACATTTAACTTGTGGCAAATGACCTCGGGGTCGACTCCAGGCATTTCGCTTGGGCTCCAAGCAAAGACATCGACGTTCTGCATTGGGAACCTTGAGAGCTCGGCTCTCTCCTCGTCTGGCAGCTGGGTGCCGACCAGGAAGAACCTATCTGGGTCTGCCGAGTTTAGCCTGACCTCGGCCAGGTCCTCAATGCTTTTCTTCTCGGGGTCTCGGCCGATTTCATCTAGGCCTTTCTCGAATTCGGCGAGGTTGACGCGCTCCGGCTCTTTCACTGCTGGGACCGCAGCCAGCATGCACTGCCTAGCTTGCTGCTGATCTCCCTCCACCGTGACCACTTCCATTTTGCCCTCCTTGCTCTCGAGGACGAACTTCAGCTTCTGATGGAGGGAAGAAGGGACCGCTTCCAACTTATGGAGCCACGTTCTGCCCAAAATGACGTTGTAGGGAGAAGGGGCGTCCACGACTAGGAAGTCAGCCAACACGGAGGCTCCGCCGACTCGGGTTTCCAGGGTGATCCTACCCTTGGGATAGACTGGCGTGGCGGACAACCCTAGCAGGGGTGCACGGACCTCCGTGAGGTCTGTTTCCGAGAGGTTCATTTTCTTGAAGCACTCGTAGTAGAGGACCTCGGAAGAGCTGCCGGAGTCGACGAGAATCCTCTTCACGTTAAAGTCTCTTAGCTTCATTGTGAGGAGCAGGGGGTCATTGTGGGGAAGCTGGATTCCCTCTAGATCTTTATCTGAGAACGAGATAGCGGGTCGGTCGCGGCGAGCTCTCTTGGATGCCGGTGCGAGCTCGGCTTTCATCACCTCCTTCCCGTGCGATGCCCGCCTGGCCTCGGTGCGGGCCCGCGAGCCTCCACGAGACGAGGGAGAGGGAACTGAGGACGCCAGATGGATCACGTTGATGATCTTTTCGGAATCCTTGCTGTCTGGGTCCCGAGCTGTGCTCTGGTGAACTCGGCCCTCGCTGCCGCCGGCATCTTTTGCCTTGATGAACTCTGGAATGTGTCCTTCGCTGGCTAGCTTCTCCAGGTACCACCTCAGAGACTTGCAGTCCTCAGTCTTGTGCCTGTTACCTTTGTGGTAGGAGCAGTAGAGCTTGCTTCGGCTGCCGGAGGTGGGCTCATTCTTCAAGGGCGGAGGCCACTTGAAGAACGGCTTGGCCTTTATCTTGTTCAGGATAAGATATATCGGCTCCTTGAAGACGACGTTGACGCTCTGACCGGCGTTGGTGGGAGGTCTGGGCCTCCAGGTGCCCCAGATCGGGACGACGTAGGCTTCGCCGAACTAGCGGCCCAGGCCTGCTTGGGCTCCTGCTTCTGGAAGGGCTTCCCGCCTCTCTGCCGAGGCTGGCTGCTCTTGTGCTCGGGCTCCGGTCTTTCATCCTCTTCCCGGGCCTGGATTTCATCTTCCTCCCGGGCGACAAAGCGCTTTATCCGGGACATTAGCGCTGGCATGGATTCTGGGGGGTCTCCGGCCAAGTCCTTCCGGAGGTCGTGGCCGGGGATCAGGGCACGTTGGAAGGCGAAGATTGCTATCTCTTCCCTAGTGCCCTCGATCTGGCTGTAAACCGCCCAGAATCGTCGGGCGAACTTGGCGAGGCCCTCGCCCTGCTTCATCCTCAGGGCGAGAAGGTCCCCCTCTGTTTTGGGGACGGCGCTGTAAGCTTGGAACTTCTTTAGAAAGGAGAGCTGGAGCTCCTTCCAACTTGAAATCGACTTCACTGGGAGGGCGCAGAACCACTTCAGAGGGAGGTCACCCAAACTGGAGGAGAAGATCTTGCAGGTTAGGTGACCCTCGTTTCCCCAGATGGACATCTTCTGGGAGAAGTGACGGAGGTGAGCGGATGGATCGGACAGTCCGTCGTAAGGGACGAACCGCGGGACAGAGAACCTTTTGGGCAAGGGGGTGCGCTCGATGTCCCTCATGAAGGGTGAGGCCCCCAAATCGGTGTGGCCACAGATCTGTTTCTGGTCCCGCACGTCCAGGTTGTGCTGAAGAGCCAACTTGACGCGTTTGTCGAATCGCTCTTGCTCGTCGTCCTTCTCCGGAGTCTGCGCTCTTGGCTTTCGCTTGGAGTGGTTCGGGCTGCGATGGCTATGGGCTCGGCCATCGCGGCTATGATGACTTCGGCTGTTGCTCGAGCCTTCATCATGGATCTGGCTCCGCTTGTGGTCCAGATGGTTTCTCAGATCCTCACGAGGAGGCTGGGCTGCCCCGCTCGGGGCGTCCCTCCTCTGTTCCTGAGGATTAGAGACCTGCCTCAACGAGGCAGTTTGCGCTGCCCTCAGCTGCTGCTGGAGCTCGCGGATTAACCGCTCCTGCTTCTGGAGGAGAGCATTTTGAGCTGTGACATCTCCTCCAGCGGCAGGAGGTTGAACGCGACGCGTCTCTTCTACGGTAACGGCTTTATCTTTGCGAGGACGCTCGTGCCGACGCTCGTCGCGTCGGGGTGGCGTGACTTCGTCTGCTGGGAGCGAGGCCTCGAGTCCCTCTTGGAGGGGGACCTCGACATAGAGCTGCGAGCCCAAGTGGCCCTCGCCTGCAGATGTGCCATGCACCGTTCGGGACCGCCCCTGAGGAGGGACGTCCGTCGACGGTGCTGGCAGCTCGAGCGCTGCTCTCGAAGATTCTCCGCCCTTCCTAGGTTTCGGAGGCATGATTTCTGGGAGATTGAGGTTGAGAAGGTTGGGAAGGTTGGGATATTACTTCCCCACAGACGGCGCCAATTGTAGGTGCAGAAAATAATGACCCACAATAACTGGGGAGCCTTAGAGGACTTATCCAAGGTGGTGGAGATTAGGTACCGTCCGAAAGCCTGAAAGAGAAGAGCAAACGGTCAGAGGACCCTGGCCTGGGCGGCGCAAGGCTCTCCGATGCCAAAGTCAGTGAGTGAACTGGAACAATGGAAGGAGAGGAAGAAGAGAGGCAGAGTAACGGCTCTGTGGGTTGAATTGTGCGTACCTTGCTGGTGGTATGAGGCTCTATTTATAGAGGCTTGGGTCATATCTTTGGAGGATATCTTGGTGCGGGTCCCATGATTCGACTGGGAAGTCATGATCAGCCCACTGTTGACACCAAAAATGTCACTTTGCCTCTTCAAGATCCAAAAAGCTACATGAAGTCGCAACCTGCCATAAATAGGCAATGCTGCTTCCAAAAATCAAATCTTGTCAGAATTAAACTGCAAGATTCTTCCAGAAAGCCAAAAGAGGAGTACACAAGAAGTTTCGGGCCATTTCAAAATCATTTGGCCTAACATCGCTTCTCCGACAGCTGAAAAGGAGCTCTCGGCGGCAAAGCTCTCCGGGACCATGGTTTCCAAGACAGAGCCTATGGATCATCTTAAAATGACTCCAATAGGTTCCCTGTCAAATTTCAAGTCAATCGGACATCGGTTGACCGCACATCAAACCGCGACATCTTCATCGCGACAAAAAGCAAGTCTACAGGTGATAGGACCCCAAACGGCTTCAAAACTCAAACAAAAGCCTATGGTTGGTCTTATTTATTGCTCAGGAGGCTTCACACCAAATTTCAGGTCATTCCGACATCGTTTGACCTAGTTTCAGCTTCTGACGGAAAATCGGCAGCTCTGCGCGACAAAGTCTTCGGCTTTCTCAGGAAATTGAAACTTTGAAAAATAAAATGCAAGGATTCTTATCAGGTTTCCTACAAAGAAATTAGGCCAATAAATGGTCAAAATGTCAAGGAAACGTACAGAAGAAAAAGAATCGAAAAACAGCAAAAACGGACACAAAACGGGACACGAAAGGGGGAAAACCCCCCAGGGTCGCAGACCCCTGCGACCCTGGGCCAGGGTCGCCGGCGACCTTGGAACCCGGGTCGCCGGGAAAGCCCCGGAAACCCCGGTTTTCGCCGTTTTTTTTCGCGATTCGAAAAGCCCAGCCTCTGGTACTTTCCAAAATTCATGCTTTTGAGACACCAAGTCCTCTGACATCCGTCCAAAACACGGGTCAATCATCAAGAGTATCGAAAATAATATTGATCGCCACCCGGTCAACCAAAAAAAAGTGTGCTTTCTACCCGACCGATCGAGAAATCGACAGGACAGATGGCACCGACCCGCTGTTGGCAACAAACACCTGAAATTACATGATCATCTGATGTCGATCTACATGAAGATCCATCGATGATCATCGACAGAAGAATCCCAAAAGACGTGGCACGGCCCGCGACTCTTCAGCTGCTCGGCGACCACTTAATGCGATTAATTGACTAGCTTTATTACAGTCATTAATCCATTTCTTTGGACGGCCCAATCAGAAGCAAGCATTCGGGAGTTACAAGTCAAGAGATTCATGGCATTTAACCCATGAAACTCCTCCCATCATGGCGATTAAAGGCGATTAAATGCCCTCAATCTCCTTCGGCCAATCAGAAGCCAAGAAAAAGGAGTTACAAAATAAACAATTCAATTTTGTAACTCCTCCCATTATGCGGCTTAATGACAATAAAAGCCCATAAACCCACCTAAAAGGCTACCTAAAAGCCTATAAATAGGAGGGCTCTCCAAGAAGAAAGAACATCACAGCAGAAAAAAGATCAGAAACATCAGAGAAAAAAGCACAAACACACAGACAGAAATCCAGAGAAAGGAAAAAGAGAGAAAACTCTGCGGAAGTTCTACACCGGCCACCGCAACAAGGTGACAAAAGTCCCTTGGGGGGTACCCCCCCCCCCCCCAAGGTCCTTGCCTTCTCCTCCTGCCTCCAATGGCTTAGATATGGCTTTTCAGCCCGTCTACTCGGCTTTTTATTGGACATATGACCTCTTTTTGGTCTTTGTCCTCTAAAAACCCGAGGTTATAGCCAAGCCAAGCGAATCAATAGCATCCTCTGTTCTCATCTGCATGGATGATGGCGAAGCCCACATATGGCTTGCGACCGTCAATCTAAACGGGTCCCCCACAATCTCCTGAGAAGTTAGATCCTCCTTTTCTTGCTTTTCATTGTAGTTTGTATTTTTTTAAAAGAGACAAAAAAAATCACAACTCTTGTCTTTCATTATTGATAAGGATTGTAAATCGGCTATAAACGCCAAAATCGGCTATAAACGCCAAAAATCGGCTATAAATGCCAAAATCGGCTATAAATGCCAAAAAAATTACCTTTAACGGCAAATCAAGAAAATGTCTCTTTTCTTAAATATATGTGCAATGGAAAACTTGAAAGAAGTTGATTTCCTTTTTACTTGCGAAGGTTGATCTCCGGATCACCACTTGCAATTCCAAGTAAAAATAGAAAATCTGGCACACCCACACAAAAAAAAGAAATGTTGATGCACGCCCCTGCCCCCTGGTTACGAAAGGGTCGGACCCGACGGACTCCCACGTCCGCCGACCTCGGTAGGAACCGAGCAGGAGCGCGGTCCATCAAGCTGGCTCCACCCGGTGGGACCCGTTTATTTGAGAACACGATGCTAGAAATGAAATATTTGCATATCATATATTTTGCTCTATGCTTATATTTCTTTTCTCGATTCCTTGGCTACTTTATAATTGGTGGCCTATGTTGAATTCCGCATCTAAAAAAAAATGAGATGAGATTTTTTGTTTGGAAATTTCTAATTCTTTGAATTTATTTCCACTATTTCTCTTTTCAAAAAAAAAAAAATTTTAAACAAAAAAAATCAGATTTTTCATTTTTGGATTCAAAATTGAGAAACTTTGATCCTCTCCCTTCTGGGCACTGGCGCTCACGGAAATCGTTGAGACCGTGTTCGGATCGGGGGTGGGCCATTGTTTCTCTTCGATGAGTTCATTAAAGATCTAAAAAAAAAAAATGAGTTCCATCGATACTTGCAAGAACATTCAGCAGGGAGGCGACTTTTAGTCGATACTTGCATTTTTTTTTTTAAACCAAACCGGCTATAAATGCCATCAAAACAGGCTATAAATGCCACAAACCGGCTATCAATGCCACCAAAACAAAACCGGCTATCAATGCCACAAACAAAAACTTGGATTTCAAAAAAAAAACCCGGCTATCAATGCCACCAAAAAAAAAACAGGCTATCAATGCCACAGACCGGCTACAATGCCACCAAAACTGGCTATAGATGCCACAAAAAAAAAAACTCGGCTATCAATGCCACAAGAAAAGCTGGCTCTCATGCCAAAATTGGCTTCCATACCACAAACAAAAACCTGGCTTTCATGCCAAAACAATTACTTGACAAAAGATTTTCACAAAATGACAACCTTTTGATCAAATCCCATTTAGCAATTACTTTTATCACAAAAAGATTCAAGTGAGCGTAGGGATAACAAAAAAAAAAAAGAGAGCATCCCATTTAGCAATTACTTTTATCACAAAAAGATTCAAGTGAGCGTAGGGATAACAAAAAAAAAAAGAGAGCATCCCATTTAGCAATTACTTTTATCAAAAAAAGATTCAAGTGAGCGTAGGGATAACAAAAAAAAAAGTGTTCACAAGCACTACAAAAAAAAAGTACCAAAAAATACAAGTTGTACCAAAAAAAAAAAAAAAGAAAAAAGAAGAAAGAAGGATGGTTTATGTATACAGGAGCTCAATCAAAAACGGTCTCTGTCACACCCCGAAACCGGGCCCTGCAGTGATCCGACCTCGGGGTGCGAAATTTTGGGATAAATTGAAACTTTTGGTTATAGTTCCCAAGATCCGCGTGAATGAGGATAAACAAATTCCATCACGATCAGAGTATATTTTCGCGGAAGCTACACATGGTGTTACGACTCGGAATCCGTGGCCATCGGGTTCCGTGTCGCACGCAACCAATATCACAAAGCCATCACATAAGCAGGCTGGTACAAATCATGATCCAAATAAACTGAGCTGGTAGTAACAAACTATTATTTCCCACATATTCAAGTTACAATTAACAGATGTCTTAATTACAAACCCAAAGAAAAAGGCTACAAAGCCATACAACAATATATCCAACTAAAAGAAATACTATCCTCAAAGATTTGATACGAACTCCGGTGCCAAACTTGACATCTAGATGATATCAATGGGCAGCCTCTCACGTCAGACCGGCGGTCCCACCGCCTCCTCTGATCAAACACCTAAAACCAGAAAGAGAAGAAACTGGCACCAAACAAAAAGGATCAGACACGACGGTCTGGCAAGCAAATAAACAAATAATATGAAAGCAAAGCACACTCGTAAAGCCTGGTGAAATCATCGAAAATCGAATAAATAGGCTAAACAATAATGACAATAAAGCATGCTAAAACGATCGAAAGACCGAACATAAATATCAAAACAAGTAAAAGAACAATATCAGATGTACGAATATCTCGAAAAGATAAAAGCCTGCATAAAACATTTAATCGTCGGAGATACATTTCAAATCCTGAATAATAGCGACAATATGATAAATGATTGATATCGTAAAACAAAGTAATATGCAGATAAAACACTGGCAACCACACATAGCTAAATTCTCCTATTACCGAAGTAACAAGAGCACACAGAACGCAGCCACTGAGCGTGGTACTAGAAATAGGATCAGAACCGTAGCCATACAAATGGGACCGGCAGATCAAAAAATCAGAACCGTAGCCATACAAATGGGACCGGCAGATAAAACCATTACCATGGTCGGTACAGACGGAATCCAAGCTGCAGCTGGCGGACAAATTAAAGATCCCAAGCCGGGTGATCAGCCCGACAAGGTGACCTAAGCCTAGTGGTGCCTTAGTTTTCAAAACTCGAACCGATACGAATCAAACCATAATACTAATCCCTTTGGCTCAGGGGCTCACACCACATAGCTCTGGCCCCGTCTTGCCTCGAGGTTTATTTTCAAAATACTAGTCTTATCAAAATAATAGTCTCATCGAAGAAATCCCGAATGTGACAAACCACTCCAATCTCTTTTCAAATCGAATCGGAGAAAACATACGAATATCCATGGTAAACCGTTCAAATACACATCAAAGTGATTTGTATAAAATCATACGATCAACCCTTTCGAACATGGGAAACCACATGATTTTATAACAAATCACCGATGCTATTTAAATTAGTTTACCAAAGAATACAAATGCAAATACATTCTATGACTTGAAATGTAATGGATAGTGGAGAATGACTTAATGACTTACCAAAGAACCATCCCAATACACATTTAACCTTTAAACATTGATTAATAAGAGTGCGTTTGATGCCAATGAAAATCATAATATTTAAATGATAAAGTGCGTATTGAGACTTGAAGGGTTCCCGGATAATTTCACATATGCTCATTCTCACCTCATTCCCATTCCCATTTCACAATTTTCCAAACATCACAAGTAATCCCAAATCTCTTTAAAACAGGCCTATAGCTGGCCTTGAACCGAGCCCAAAACAGTGCACTCATTTATCCAAAACAGCCCTTTAAACATGGCCCAAACAGCCCTTAAAAACAGCCCAAAACTAACTTTGAATGGCCCACAAAACATGTTTTAAAACAGCCCAAAAGCTAACCTTGAATGGCCCACAAAACAGGTTTTAAATCAGCCCAAAATCTAACCTTGAACAGGCCCACAAAACAGGTTTTAAATCAGCCCAAAACTAACCTTGAACAGGCCCACAAAACAGGTTTTAAATCAGCCCAAAACTAACTTTGAACAGGCCCACAAAACAGGTTTTAAATCAGCCCAAAACTAACTTTGAACAGGCCCACAAACAGGTTTTAAATCAGCCCAAAACTAACCTTGAACAGGCCCACAAAACATGGCTTAAAACAGTCCAATATCAGGCCCTAAAATGACCCAATATCAGGTCTTGAAATGGCCCAAAAACTGACTTGAATGGTCCAAGAAATAGGCCCAAAGAAACCCCAAGAACAGGCCCAAAAACTGTCTTAAAACGGGCCCAGAATTCCACCTGAAACAGGCCCCCAGGCTGGGCTGGGCTCGCTCGAGCGAACCCAGGCCCGCTCGAGCGAAGCCCAGACAGAGCCTGGGTCGCTCGAGCTACCCAGTGGGTCGCTCGAGCGAGCCAGGCAGAACCTGGTCCGCTCGAGCGGCCCACTGGGTCGCTCGAGCGGACTGGGCTCTGTCCAGTCCGGCCCGTGGGGTGTTTTCTCCCCTTTTTTCCATCTTTTTTATTCTTTTTGATTCCTAATCCTTCATACAAATTCCCTAAATCATTTGGGCCCTTCCTTGACCTTCCAAACTCATCAAATCCCCAACCATTAGCAATCTAATTAGCCAAACAAACACTTTTAAATCAAGCCTTTTTCCCCATTTCTTTGAACACCAACTCTTAACACAAAGAAATCAAATTTTCTAAATGACCAAGATGAAAGCAAACTTCTAATACATTGTAAGACCATAACATAAATGGAAATCCATATAACATTGGTCCATTCATTCAAAGCAATTCCATAAATCATGAAGAATTAGAACAAAATAAGAAAAAAAAAAAACATGAAACCAAACAAGAGAAATGAAACCATCATATTAATTGAAAATTCCACTTGCCTCAAGCCACAATGAAAGCTAAGATGCTCTTCAAACCATGCTTTAGGGTCTCAAGCTCCAAATCACAAAACCCCCAAAATAGCTCATGAATAAACCCTAGAAAACAAATCCATTTTCAAATCTCCATGAAAACCCATTGCATAAAAAAGGAAAATACTCCAAATGGGTTGAAAACAAGGATCTCAAGAAAGAAATGATATTGCAAACCTAGAAAAGCCCAAACGAAGAAGAGAAGCTTGGATGAGAGGTCTCTCCTAGCTCAAAATCCTTGAAAAAGGCACCTTTGGGAAGCTTGAAGAGGGAGGAAGAAGAAGGTGAGATCAAATCTCCCTTTAGCATCCAAGAAAAGGGGTTTCTAAGAGGAGTGAGAAAGGGCTGGGAGAAAACCCTAGACTCCCCTTTGTTGCAGGAAAAGAAGAAGAATGGGGAAAGAGAAGAGCCCCATTGGCTTTATAGAGAATAATGGGCTGGGCCCCAATCTTACGAAGGTCAAAACTAGCATTTGCGGGTCTCAAATGAAAACGACGAAGAAGACAAAAACGATCAGCGAAATTTCTACTTTCCAAAAAGTATATTTTCCCCAAATTCTGAAATTTTCGAAATTTATGGACAGATTTAGTGAAAATGTCATTTTTGCCCATTTTTCTCGAAAAACGCGATTTTTGAGCATCAAATCAAAATGGTCAAAACATGAAAGTTGTTCAACTCAATAAAATGAGTCAAAAGGAGCAAAATTTGTAATTTTTCCAAGACAAGAATAATTTCTCACAAAAATATATTTTACAAAGACCGGGTCAAACTAAAGTCAACGGTCTTCAAAATCTCAAAGGCTATGGAAAGATCTAGTCAAACTCAAAGACAAGGTCAAACTAAATCAAATCTCACTTAACAAGTTAAACCACGATTAAAATAATACTAAACAAAGGGATTGGGGGTCGGGGTCTCACATCCTCCCCCCCTTAGAACCCATTTGGTCCTCCAAATGGTCTAAACCACATCAAAATAAAAAACCCCCAAAATGCAAACGAAAACACTGACACCCTACACTGAACCTCGGGAACTGATATACTCTCTGATCAAACCTGACGTCGAGATGCACGGTCAACAACACTCTGATTCGGTTGAAAGCTTCACACTGTTCCACACATCTGCTTGAAAACATACTTCTCTGACTAAACTGGTGCCCAACACTCCTAAGTACCCTCGGTGTCATCTGTCGTTCCTGCACTGAATCATTTCTTTTGCTTATCTCATCAGTCACTGTCGGTCTAAGAAACTGCAAATTCTGCCTCTTTCCATCACCTTGGAATTCTGTGCCTTACGTCCTTCAAAGCGGTACACGGTGCTCCCGACGCTTGTACGAAGATGTGATCGCAGACATGTTTTCACTGAAAAATCCTCATCCCGTAAAATTTTGGAATTCCATATACCTACTTATACTGTACCATTCAGATTTTGGCTTCCAAGAATACCGTCAGTCTTTCTTCGTTCTGAAATTACAACTCCAAATTCTATTGGTCTCCTGTCTCTGACTTGGTCTGTTACAACCCAGATGTCATACTGCTATACACCAAATGTTAAACTGCCATAACCTGCTGAGCTTTTCTGTGTCGAAACTTCGCATGGCTTGCCTCTTCAGATTTCATTCTCACAACTCCATATTCCAAATCTTTCTGTGCTGTACTCTGAATTCTTGTCCACATCTGATTCTATCTGCTTGCTGCTCTTGATCTCTTACCTGATACTGTGTCATCAACAAAACATATCTGCCAAATCTGATGTTAATTCCCGAAGAACTGAAACTTTCAATCCAAGTCTTGAATGATGTTTACTCTCTCATAAATCCAACTTTGCCTCCAACTGAACTAGTACACATCTTGACATCCATCAACCCTTCAATTCTTATACTTCCAAACTCCAACCATAGGCTAATACCACTCATTCCATTCAATGCAAAACAAATCTTAAAATTTTAAACATAAGGACTAAAATAATTACTTAGTTAAATCTCATCATTTTAAAACATAGTAGAAGCTGAACTTCCAAATTATCAAAAAAAACTTAATAAATAAAGTTTATCACAATTTGAATATGAAACAACATTATTCGTTTTGAAATCCACATTTTCATAACCCAATAAATCATTGAAACACCCAACAATTTCAAATTAGGATTTCAAAAATAAATTAAATTCTTGTAGTATGACCATACATTAAATTTTATTGAAATCAATTTCCAGCCAAACATATACAAAATTTTGAAATCGTTAAGGTTTTGAAATGTAGATGTCAACTTTTAAGAAAATTAAAACAAGAGCAAAATTTCAAGATCATTGTAAAATAATATCTTAAGGAGATTAAACATAAATCCGAAACAAAAATTCTTATGAAAACAAAAATCATGTGACTCATGAAAAGAGTATAATAACATAGTCTTTATTTCAAAATAAGCCTTAAAGAAGAAACATAAATCCATTGTTTAAAACACTACAAGGATAAATTATAGACATAAATGAAAACCATGACAAGAGATGAAAACGTCACGAAAGTCATTCTCACCAAGAAAAGAGACATCACCATGACTGAGGTATACCCTTGCATCTGCAGGTTGTCCAATCCAATATCCTATAAGTCGGTAAAATCCACAAAGTTTCTTCTGCTGCCAAACATTATCTTGACCACAACGAACCATTCACTTGATATTATCTCTGAAGAACTACACTGGCTAAGCTGCAAGTCACGGGAATTCTTAACCAAAACTATGACAAGGCTCGTCGAATCCGGGAAATCCCTGAGTTTCTGGCACTAATTCCTAGTCTTACTAACTAAGATCACTTCTCCCTTCAAAGAATCAATAGCTAATACGCCTCTTGCAGTCCTTCATCTTGGAAAGTTGGTCTGAGTTCACCCAAAATCCACATTTACTTACCTTGGTGCGCTGCATGATGATCCTCAATTAGCTGTGAGGGGATCTTCGAATACTGCTCAAGTCCTACTTTGGCAGGCAAATGTACATGTCCTCTCTCATTAACCACAACGGAGATGCTGAAGGCTGAAAGTCTGCCGATGTTCTCCGAAAACAACATACTAAGTCCACGAGGTTCTCAGTCTCCGACGCAAGCACAGACAAAAGACACCGAACAAGAGTATGGAGACTTCAAATTCTCCACCACTAAGGAGGAAATTTGGTCATCCAAATCTCCTAACAACAGAACTAAAAGAAAAGACAAGCAAAATCTCCCGAACTGAAAGAAAAGCCGACCCAAATCCAAAGAAACAAAGACACGAGAAACAAATCGACACAATCTAACGAATCCTCACCACACGTTTTATGTCTCTAGAGTATTTTATTTCCTAGAAACTAACCAGCTCTGATACCAAACCTGTCACAACCCCGAAACCGGGCCCTGAAGTGATCCGACCTCGGGGTGCGAAATTTTGGGATAAATTGAAACTTTTTGTTATAGTTCCCAAGATCCGCGTGAATGAGGATAAACAAATTCCATCACGATCAGAGTATATTTTCGCGGAAGCTACACATGGTGTTACGACTCGGAATCCGTGGCCATCGGGTTCCGTGTCGCACGCAACCAATATCACAAAGCCATCACATAAGCAGGCTGGTACAAATCATGATCCAAATAAATTGAGCTGGTAGTAACAAACTATTATTTCCCACATATTCAAGTTACAATTAACAGATGTCTTAATTACAAACCCAAAGAAAAAGGCTACAAAGCCATACAACAATATATCCAACTAAAAGAAATACTATCCTCAAAGATTTGATACGAACTCCGGTGCCAAACTTGACATCTAGATGATATCAATGGGCAGCCTCTCACGTCAGACCGGCGGTCCCACCGCCTCCTCTGATCAAACACCTAAAACCAGAAAGAGAAGAAACTGGCACCAAACAAAAAGGGTCAGACACGACGGTCTGGCAAGCAAATAAACAAATAATATGAAAGCAAAGCACACTCGTAAAGCCTGGTGAAATCATCGAAAAATCGAATAAATAGGCTAAACAATAATGACAATAAAGCATGCTAAAACGATCGAAAGACCGAACATAAATATCAAAACAAGTAAAAGAACAATATCAGATGTACGAATATCTCGAAAAGATAAAAGCCTGCATAAAACATTATCGTCGGAGATACATTTCAAATCCTGAATAATAGCGACAATATGATAAATGATTGATATCGTAAAACAAAGTAATATGCAGATAAAACACTGGCAACCACACATAGTTAAATTCTCCTATTACCGAAGTAACAAGAGCACACAGAACGTAGCCACTGAGCGTGGTACTAGAAATAGGATCAGAACCGTAGCCATACAACCGGCAGATCAAAAAATCAGAACCGTAGCCATACAAATGGGACCGGCAGATAAAACCATTCCCATGGTCGGTACAGACGGAATCCAAGCTGCAGCTGGCGGACAAATTAAAGATCCCAAGCCGGGTGATCAGCCCGACAAGGTGACCTAAGCCTAGTGGTGCCTTTAGTTTTCAAAACTCGAACCGATACGAATCAAACCATAATACTAATCCCTTTGGCTCAGGGGCTCACACCACATAGCTCTGGCCCCGTCTTGCCTCGAGGTTTTATTTTCAAAATACTAGTCTTATCAAAATAATAGTCTCATCGAAGAAATCCCGAATGTGACAAACCACTCCAATCTCTTTTCAAATCGAATCGGAGAAAAACATACGAATATCCATGGTAAACCGTTCAAATACACATCAAAGTGATTTGTATAAAATCATACGATCAACCCTTTCGAACATGGGAAACCACATGATTTTATAACAAATCACCGATGCGATTTAAATTAGTTTACCAAAGAATACAAATGCAAATACATTCTATGACTTGAAATGTAAGGGATAGTGGAGAATGACGTAATGACTTACCAAAGAACCATCCCAATACACAATTAACCTTTAAACATTGATTAATAAAGAGTGCATTTGATGCCAATGAAAATCCATAATATTTAAATGATAAAGTGCGTATTGAGACTTGAAGGGTTCCCGGATAATTTCACATATGCTCATTCTCACCTCATTCCCATTCCCATTTCACAATTTTCCAAACATCACAAGTAATCCCAAATCTCTTTAAAACAGGCCTATAGCTGGCCTTGAACCGAGCCCAAACAGTGCACTCATTTATCCAAAACAGCCCTTTAAACATGGCCCAAACAGCCCTTAAAAACAGCCCAAAACTAACTTTGAATGGCCCACAAAAACAGGTTTTAAAACAGCCCAAAAGCTAACCTTGAATGGCCCACAAAACAGGTTTTAAATCAGCCCAAAATCTAACCTTGAACAGGCCCACAAAACAGGTTTTAAATCAGCCCAAAACTAACCTTGAACAGGCCCACAAAACAGGTTTAAATCAGCCCAAAACTAACTTTGAACAGGCCCACAAAACAGGTTTTAAATCAGCCCAAAACTAACTTTGAACAGGCCCACAAAACAGGTTTTAAATCAGCCCAAAACTAACTTTGAACAGGCCCACAAAACAGGTTTTAAATCAGCCCAAAACTAACCTTGAACAGGCCCACAAAACATGGCTTAAAACAGTCCAATATCAGGCCCTAAAATGACCCAATATCAGGTCTTGAAATGGCCCAAAAAACTGACTTGAATGGTCCAAGAAATAAGGCCCAAAGAAACCCCAAGAACAGGCCCAAAAAATGTCTTTAAAACGGGCCCAGAATTCCACCTGAAACAGGCCCCCAAGGCTGGGCTGGGCTCGCTCGAGCGAACCCAGGCCCGCTCGAGCGAAGCCCAGACAGAGCCTGGGTCACTCGAGCTACCAGTGGGTCGCTCGAGCGAGCCAGGCAGAACCTGGTCCGCCTCGAGCGGCCACTGGGGCGCTCGAGCGGACTGGGCTCTGTCCAGTCCGGCCCGTAGGGTGTTTTCTCCCCTTTTTTTCCATCTTTTTTTTATTCTTTTTGATTGCCTAATCCTTCATACAAATTCCCTAAATCATTTGGGCCCTTCCTTGACCTTCCAAACTCATCAAATCCCCCACCATTAGCAATCTAATTAGCCAAACAAACACTTTAAATCAAGCCTTTTTCCCCATTTCTTTGAACACCAACTCTTAACACAAAGAAATCAAATTTTCTAAATGACCAAGATGAAAGCAAACTTCTAATACATTGTAAGACCATAACATAAATGGAAATCCATATAACATTGGTCCATTCATTCAAAGCAATTCCATAAATCATGAAGAATTAGAACAAAATAAGAAAAAAAAAAAACCATGAAACCAAACAAGAGAAATGAAACCATCATATTAATTGAAAATTCCACTTGCCTCAAGCCACAATGAAAGCTAAGATGCTCTTCAAACCCTGCTTTAGGGTCTCAAGCTTCCAAATCACAAACCCCCAAAATAGGTCATGAATAAACCCTAGAAAACAAATCCATTTTCAAATCTCCATGAAAAACCCATTGCATAAAAAAAGGAAAATACTCCAAATGGGTTGAAAAACAAGGATCTCAAGAAAGAAATGATATTGCAAACCTAGAAAAGCCCAAACGAAAGAAGAGAAGCTTGGATGAGAGGTATCTCCTAGCTCAAAATCCTTGAAAAAGGCACCTTTGGGAAGCTGAAGAGGGAGGAAGAAGAAGGTGAGATCAAATCTCCCTTTAGCATCCAAGAAAAGGGGTTTCTAAGAGGAGAGAGAAAGGGCTGGGAGAAAACCCTAGACTCCCCTTTGTTGCAGGAAAAGAAGAAGAATGGGGAAAGAGAAGAGCCCCATTGGCTTTATAGAGAATAATGGGCTGGGCCCCCATGGCCCCAATCTTACGAAGGTCAAAACTAGCATTTGCGGGTCTCAAATGAAAACGACGAAGAAGACAAAAATGATCACCAAAATTTCTACTTTCCAAAAAGTATATTTTCCCCAAATTCTGAAATTTTCAAAATTTATGGACAGATTTAGTGAAAATGTCATTTTTGCCCATTTTTTCTCGAAAAACGCGATTTCTGAGCATCAAATCAAAATGGTCAAAACATGAAAGTTGTTCAACTCAATAAAATGAGTCAAAAGGAGAAAAATTTGTAATTTTTCCAAAACAAGAATAATTTCTCACAAAAATATATTTTACAAAGACCGGGTCAAACTAAAGTCAACGGTCTTCAAAATCTCAAAGGCTAGGAAAGATCTAGTCAAACACAAAACAAGGTCAACTAAATCAAATCTCACTTAACAAGTTAAACCACGATTAAAACAATACTAAACAAAGGGATTGGGGGTCGGGGTCTCACATCCTCCCCCCCTTAGAACCCATTTGGTCCTCCAAATGGTCTAAACCACATCAAAATCAAAACCCCCAAAATGCAAACGAAAACACTGACACCCTACACTGAACCTCGGCAACTGAGATACTCTCTGATCAAACCTGACGTCGAGATGCACGGTCAACAACACTCTGATTCGGTTGAAAGCTTCACACTGTTCCACACATCTGCTTGAAAACATACTTCTCTGACTAAACTGGTGCCCAACACTCCTAAGTACCCTCGGTGTCATCTGTCGTTCCTGCACTGAATCATTTCTTTGCTTATCTCATCAGTCACTGTCGGTCTAAGAAACTGCAAATTCTGCCTCTTTCCATCACCTTGGAATTCTGTGCCTTACGTCCTTCAAAGCGGTACACGGTGCTCCCGACGCTTGTACGAAGATGTGATCGCAGACATGTTTTCACTGAAAAAATCCTCATCCCGTAAAATTTTGGAATTCCATATACCTACTTATACTGTACCATTCAGATTTTGGCTTCCAAGAATACCGTCAGTCTTTCTTCGTTCTGAAATTACAACTCCAAATTCTATTGGTCTCCTGTCTCTGACTTGGTCTGTTACAACCCAGATGTCATACTGCTATACACCAAATGTTAAACTGCCATAACCTGCTGAGCTTTTCTGTGTCGAAACTTCGCATGGCTTGCCTCTTCAGATTTCATTCTCACAACTCCATATTCCAAATCTTTCTGTGCTGTACTCTGAATTCTTGTCCACATCTGATTCTATCTGCTTGCTGCTCTTGATCTCTTACCTGATACTGTGTCATCAACAAAAACATATCTGCCAAATCTGATGTTAATTCCCGAAGAACTGAAACTTTCAATCCAAGTCTTGAATGATGTTTACTCTCTCATAAATCCAACTTTGCCTCCAACTGAACTAGTACACATCTTGACATCCATCAACCCTTCAAGTCTTATACTTCCAAACTCCAACCATAGGCTAATACCACTCATTCCATTCAATGCAAAACAAATCTTAAAATTTTAAACATAAGGACTAAAATAATTACTTAGTTAAATCTCATCATTTTAAAACATAGTAGAAGCTGAACTTCCAAATTATCAAATAAAACTTAATAAATAAAGTTTATCACAATTTGAATATGAAACAACATTATTCGTTTTGAAATCCACATTTTCATAACCCAATAAATCATTGAAACACCCAACAATTTCAAATTAGGATTTCAAAAATAAATTAAATTCTTGTAGTATGACCATACATTAAATTTTATTGAAATCAATTTCCAGCCAAACATATACAAAATTTTGAAATCGTTAAGGTTTTGAAATGTAGATGTCAACTTTTAAGAAAATTAAACAAGAGCAAAATTTCAAGATCATTGTAAAATAATATCTTAAGGAGATTAAACATAAATCCGAAACAAAAATTCTTATGAAAACAAAAATCATGTGACTCATGAAAAGAGTATAATAACATAGTCTTTATTTCAAAATAAGCCTTAAAGAAGAAACATAAATCCATTGTTTAAACACTACAAGGATAAATTATAGACATAAATGAAAACCATGACAAGAGATGAAAACGTCACGAAAGTCATTCTCACCAAGAAAAGAGACATCACCATGACTGAGGTATACCCTTGCATCTGCAGGTTGTCCAATCCAATATCCTATAAGTCGGTAAAATCCACAAAGTTTCTTCTGCTGCCAAACATTATCTTGACCACAACGAACCATTCACTTGATATTATCTCTGAAGAACTACACTGGCTAAGCTGCAAGTCACGGGAATTCTTAACCAAAACTATGACAAGGCTCGTCGAATCCGGGAAATCCCTGAGTTTCTGGCACTAATTCCTAGTCTTACTAACTAAGATCACTTCTCCCTTCAAAGAATCAATAGCTAATACGCCTCTTGCAGTCCTTCATCTTGGAAAGTTGGTCTGAGTTCACCCAAAATCCACATTTACTTACCTTGGTGCGCTGCATGATGATCCTCAATTAGCTGTGAGGGGATCTTCGAATACTGCTCAAGTCCTACTTTGGCAGGCAAATGTACATGTCCTCTCTCATTAACCACAACGGAGATGCTGAAGGCTGAAAGTCTGCCGATGTTCTCCGAAAACAACATACTAAGTCCACGAGGTTCTCAGTCTCCGACGCAAGCACAGACAAAAGACACCGAACAAGAGTATGGAGACTTCAAATTCTCCACCACTAAGGAGGAAATTTGGTCATCCAAATCTCCTAACAACAGAACTAAAAGAAAAGACAAGCAAAATCTCCCGAACTGAAAGAAAAGCCGACCCAAATCCAAAGAAACAAAGACACGAGAAAACAAATCGACACAATCTAACGAATCCTCACCACACGTTTTATGTCTCTAGAGTATTTTATTTCCTAGAAACTAACCAGCTCTGATACCAAACCTGTCACACCCCGAAACCGGGCCCTGAAGTGATCCGACCTCGGGGTGCGAAATTTTGGGATAAATTGAAACTTTTTGTTATAGTTCCCAAGATCCGCGTGAATGAGGATAAACAAATTCCATCACGATCAGAGTATATTTTCGCGGAAGCTACACATGGTGTTACGACTCGGAATCCGTGGCCATCGGGTTCCGTGTCGCACGCAACCAATATCACAAAGCCATCACATAAGCAGGCTGGTACAAATCATGATCCAAATAAATTGAGCTGGTAGTAACAAACTATTATTTCCCACATATTCAAGTTACAATTAACAGATGTCTTAATTACAAACCCAAAGAAAAAAGGCTACAAAGCCATACAACAATATATCCAACTAAAAGAAATACTATCCTCAAAGATTTGATACGAACTCCGGTGCCAAACTTGACATCTAGATGATATCAATGGGCAGCCTCTCCACGTCAGACCGGCGGTCCCACCGCCTCCTCTGATCAAACACCTAAAACCAGAAAGAGAAGAAACTGGCACCAAACAAAAAGGGTCAGACCCGACGGTCTGGCAAGCAAATAAACAAATAATATGAAAGCAAAGCACACTCGTAAAAGCCTGGTGAAATCATCGAAAAATCGAATAAATAGGCTAAACAATAATGACAATAAAGCATGCTAAAACGATTCGAAAGACCGAACATAAATATCAAAACAAGTAAAAGAACAATATCAGATGTACGAATATCTCGAAAAGATAAAAGCCTGCATAAAACATTTAATCGTCGGAGATACATTTCAAATCCTGAATAATAGCGACAATATGATAAATGATTGATATCGTAAAACAAAGTAATATGCAGATAAAACACTGGCAACCACACATAGTTAAATTCTCCTATTACCGAAGTAACAAGAGCACACAGAACGTAGCCACTGAGCGTGGTACTAGAAATAGGATCAGAACCGTAGCCATACAACCGGCAGATCAAAAAATCAGAACCGTAGCCATACAAATGGGACCGGCAGATAAAACCATTCCCATGGTCGGTACAGACGGAATCCAAGCTGCAGCTGGCGGACAAATTAAAGATCCCAAGCCGGGTGATCAGCCCGACAAGGTGACCTAAGCCTAGTGGTGCCTTTAGTTTTTCAAAACTCGAACCGATACGAATCAAACCATAATACTAATCCCTTTGGCTCAGGGGCTCACACCACATAGCTCTGGCCCCGTCTTGCCTCGAGGTTTTATTTTCAAAATACTAGTCTTATCAAAATAATAGTCTCATCGAAGAAATCCCGAATGTGACAAACCACTCCAATCTCTTTTCAAATCGAATCGGAGAAAAACATACGAATATCCATGGTAAACCGTTCAAATACACATCAAAGTGATTTGGATAAAATCATACGATCAACCCTTTCGAACATGGGAAACACATGATTTATAACAAATCACCGATGCTATTTAAATTAGTTTACCAAAGAATACAAATGCAAATACATTCTATGACTTGAAATGTAATGGATAGTGGAGAATGACTTAATGACTTACCAAAGAACCATCCCAATACACATTTAACCTTTAAACATTGATTAATAAAGAGTGCGTTTGATGCCAATGAAAATCCATAATATTTAAATGATAAAGGCGTATTGAGACTTGAAGGGTTCCCGGATAATTTCACATATGCTCATTCTCACCTCATTCCCATTCCCATTTCACAATTTTCCAAACATCACAAGTAATCCCAAATCTCTTTAAAACAGGCCTATAGCTGGCCTTGAACCGAGCCCAAAACAGTGCACTCATTTATCCAAAACAGCCCTTTAAACATGGCCCAAACAGCCCTTAAAAACAGCCCAAAACTAACTTTGAATGGCCCACAAAACAGGTTTTAAAACAGCCCAAAAGCTAACCTTGAATGGCCCACAAAACAGGTTTTAAATCAGCCCAAAATCTAACCTTGAACAGGCCCACAAAACAGTTTTAAATCAGCCCAAAACTAACCTTGAACAGGCCCACAAAACAGGTTTTAAATCAGCCCAAAACTAACTTTGAACAGGCCCCACAAAACAGGTTTTAAATCAGCCCAAAACTAACTTTGAACAGGCCACAAAACAGGTTTAAATCAGCCCAAAACTAACTTTGAACAGGCCCACAAAACAGGTTTTAAATCAGCCCAAAACTAACCTTGAACAGGCCCACAAAACATGGCTTAAAACAGTCCAATATCAGGCCCTAAAATGACCCAATATCAGGTCTTGAAATGGCCCAAAAACTGACTTGAATGGTCCAAGAAATAGGCCCAAAGAAACCCCAAGAACAGGCCCAAAAAATGTCTTAAAACGGGCCCAGAATTCCACCTGAAACAGGCCCCCAGGCTGGGCTGGGCTCGCTCGAGCGAACCCAGGCCCCGCTCGAGCGAAGCCCAGACAGAGCCTGGGTCACTCGAGCTACCCAGTGGGTCGCTTCGAGCGAGCAGGCAGAACCTGGTCCGCTCGAGCGGCCCACTGGGTCGCTCGAGCGGACTGGGCTCCTGTCCAGTCCGGCCCGTAGGGTGTTTTTCTCCCCTTTTTTCCATCTTTTTTTTATTCTTTTTGATTCCTAATCCTTCATACAAATTCCCTAAATCATTTGGGCCCTTCCTTGACCTTCCAAACTCATCAAATCCCCAACCATTAGCAATCTAATTAGCCAAACAAACACTTTTAAATCAAGCCTTTTCCCCATTTCTTTGAACACCAACTCTTAACACAAAGAAATCAAATTTTCTAAATGACCAAGATGAAAGCAAACTTCTAATACATTGTAAGACCATAACATAAATGGAAATCCATATAACATTGGTCCATTCATTCAAAGCAATTCCATAAATCATGAAGAATTAGAACAAAATAAGAAAAAAAAAAAAACCATGAAACCAAACAAGAGAAATGAAACCATCATATTAATTGAAAATTCCACTTGCCTCAAGCCACAATGAAAGCTAAGATGCTCTTCAAACCATGCTTTAGGGTCTCAAGCTCCAAATCACAAACCCCCAAAATAGGTCATGAATAAACCCTAGAAAACAAATCCATTTTCAAATCTCCATGAAAACCCATTGCATAAAAAAGGAAAATACTCCAAA
The DNA here is from genome assembly GCA_012931725.1 of Litsea cubeba. Taxonomy (NCBI): domain Eukaryota; kingdom Viridiplantae; phylum Streptophyta; class Magnoliopsida; order Laurales; family Lauraceae; genus Litsea; species Litsea cubeba. Next base: position 38,788,020 of record CM022950.1, read on the forward strand.
TGGGTTAAAAACAAGGATCTCAAGAAAGAAATGATATTGCAAACCTAGAAAAGCCCAAACGAAGAAGAGAAGCTTGGATGAGAGGTATCTCCTAGCTCAAAATCCTTGAAAAAGGCACCTTTGGGAAGCTTGAAGAGGGAGGAAGAAGAAGGTGAGATCAAATCTCCCTTTAGCATCCAAGAAAAGGGGTTTCTAAGAGGAGAGAGAAAGGGCTGGGAGAAAACCCTAGACTCCCCTTTGTTGCAGGAAAAGAAGAAGAATGGGGAAAGAGAAGAGCCCCATTGCTTTATAGAGAATAATGGGCTGGGCCCCCATGGGCCCCAATCTTACGAAGGTCAAAACTAGCATTTGCGGGTCTCAAATGAAAACGACGAAGAAGACAAAAACGATCAGCGAAATTTCTACTTTCCAAAAAGTATATTTTCCCCAAATTCTGAAATTTTCGAAATTATGGACAGATTTAGTGAAAATGTCATTTTTGCCCATTTTTCTCGAAAAACGCGATTTTTTGAGCATCAAATCAAAATGGTCAAAACATGAAAGTTGTTCAACTCAATAAAATGAGTCAAAGGAGAAAAATTTGTAATTTTTCCAAAACAAGAATAATTTCTCACAAAAATATATTTTACAAAGACCGGGTCAAACTAAAGTCAACGGTCTTCAAAATCTCAAAGGCTATGGAAAGATCTAGTCAAACACAAAAAACAAGGTCAAACTAAATCAAATCTCACTTAACAAGTTAAACCACGATTAAAACAATACTAAACAAAGGGATTGGGGGTCGGGGTCTCACATCCTCCCCCCCTTAGAACCCATTTGGTCCTCCAATGGTCTAAACCACATCAAAATCAAAAACCCCCAAAATGCAAACGAAAACACTGACACCCTACACTGAACCTCGGGAAATGAGATACTCTCTGATCAAACCTGACGTCGAGATGCACGGTCAACAACACTCTGATTCGGTTGAAAGCTTCACACTGTTCCACACATCTGCTTGAAAACATACTTCTCTGACTAAACTGGTGCCCAACACTCCTAAGTACCCTCCGGTGTCATCTGTCGTTCCTGCACTGAATCATTTCTTTTGCTTATCTCATCAGTCACTGTCGGTCTAAGAAACTGCAAATTCTGCCTCTTTCCATCACCTTGGAATTCTGTGCCTTACGTCCTTCAAAGCGGTACACGTGCTCCCGACGCTGTACGAAGATGTGATCGCAGACATGTTTTCACTGAAAAATCCTCATCCCGTAAAATTTTGGATATTCCATATACCTACTTATACTGTACCATTCAGATTTTGGCTTCCAAGAATACCGTCAGTCTTCTTCGTTCTGAAATTACAACTCCAAATTCTATTGGTCTCCTGTCTCTGACTTGGTCTGTACACCCAGATGTCATACTGCTATACACCAAATGTTAAACTGCCATAACCTGCTGAGCTTTTCTGTGTCGAAACTTCGCATGGCTTGCCTCTTCAGATTTCATTCTCACAACTCCATATTCCAAATCTTTCTGTGCTGTACTCTGAATTCTTGTCCACATCTGATTCTATCTGCTTGCTGCTCTTGATCTCTTACCTGATACTGTGTCATCATACAAAACATATCTGCCAAATCTGATGTTAATTCCCGAAGAACTGAAACTTTCAATCCAAGTCTTGAATGATGTTTACTCTCTCATAAATCCAACTTTGCCTCCAACTGAACTAGTACACGTCTTGACATCCATCAACCCTTCAATTCTTATACTTCCAAAACTCCAACCATAGGCTAATACCACTCATTCCATTCAATGCAAAACAAATCTTAAAATTTTAAACATAAGGACTAAAATAATTACTTAGTTAAATCTCATCATTTTAAAACATAGTAGAAGCTGAACTTCCAAATTATCAAATAAAACTTAATAAATAAAGTTTATCACAATTTGAATATGAAACAACATTATTCGTTTTGAAATCCACATTTTCATAACCCAATAAATCATTGAAACACCCAACAATTTCAAATTAGGATTTCAAAAATAAATTAAATTCTTGTAGTATGACCATACATTAAATTTTATTGAAATCAATTTCCAGCCAAACATATACAAAATTTTGAAAATCGTTAAGGTTTTTGAAATGTAGATGTCAACTTTTAAGAAAATTAAAACAAGAGCAAAATTTCAAGATCATTGTAAAATAATATCTTAAGGAGATTAAACATAAATCCGAAACAAAAATTCTTATGAAAACAAAAATCATGTGACTCATGAAAAGAGTATAATAACATAGTCTTTATTTCAAAATAAGCCTTAAAGAAGAAACATAAATCCATTGTTTAAAACACTACAAGGATAAATTATAGACATAAATGAAAACCATGACAAGAGATGAAAAAGTCACGAAAGTCATTCTCACCAAGAAAAGAGACATCACCATGACTGAGGTATACCCTTGCATCTGCAGGTTGTCCAATCCAATATCCTATAAGTCGGTTAAAATCCACAAAGTTTCTTCTGCTGACAAAACATTATCTTGACCACAACGAACCATTCACTTGATATTATCTCTGAAGAACTACACTGGCTAAGCTGCAAGTCACGGGAATTCTAACCAAAACTATGACAAGGCTCCGTCGAATCCGGGAAAATCCCTGAGTTTCTGGCACTAATTCCTAGTCTTACTACTAAGATCACTTCTCCCTTCAAAGAATCAATAGCTAATACGCCTCTTGCAGTCCTTCATCTTGGAAAGTGGTCTGAGTTCACCCCAAAATCCACATTTACTTACCTTGGTGCGCTGCATGATGATCCTCAATTAGCTGTGAGGGGATCTTCGAATACTGCTCAAGTCCTACTTTGGCAGGCAAATGTACATGTCCTCTCTCATTAACCACAACGGAGATGCTGAAGGCTGAAAGTCTGCCGATGTTCTCCGAAAACAACATACTAAGTCCACGAGGTTCTCAGTCTCCGACGCAAGCACAGACAAAAGACACCGAACAAGAGTATGGAGACTTCAAATTCTCCACCACTAAGGAGGAAATTTGGTCATCCAAATCTCCTAACAACAGAACTAAAAGAAAAGACAAGCAAAATCTCCCCGAACTGAAAGAAAAAGCCGACCCCAAATCCAAAGAAACAAAGACACGAGAAAACAAATCGACACAATCTAACGAATCCTCACCACACGTTTTATGTTCTCTAGAGTATTTTATTTCCTAGAAACTAACCAGCTCTGATACCAAACTGTCACACCCCGAAACCGGGCCCTGAAGTGATCCGACTCGGGGTGCGAAATTTTGGATAAATTGAAACTTTTTTGTATAGTTCCCAAGATCCGCGGGTGAATGAGGATAAACAAATTCCCTCACGATCAGAGTATATTTCGCCGGAAGCTACACATTGGTGTTACGACTCGGAAATCCGTGGCCATCGGGTTCCGTTGTCGCACGCAACCAATATCACAAAGCCATCACATAAGCAGGCTGGTACAAATCATGATCCAAATAAATTGAGCTGGTAGTAACAAACTATTATTTCCCACATATTCAAGTTACAATTAACAGATGTCTTAATTACAAACCCAAAGAAAAAGGCTACAAAGCCATACAACAATATATCCAACTAAAAGAAATACTATCCTCAAAGATTTGATACGAACTCCGGTGCCAAAACTTGACATCTAGATGATATCAATGGGCAGCCCTCTCACGTCAGACGGCGGTCCCACCGCCTCCTCTGATCAAACACCTAAAACCAGAAAGAGAGAAACTGGCACCAAACAAAACGGGTCAGACACGACGGTCTGGCAAGCAAATAAACAAATAATATGAAAGCAAAGCACACTCGTAAAGCCTGGTGAAATCATCGAAAAATCGAATAAATAGGCTAAACAATAATGACAATAAAGCATGCTAAAACGATCGAAAGACCGAACATAAATATCAAACAAGTAAAAGAACAATATCAGATGTACGAATATCTCGAAAAGATAAAAGCCTGCATAAAACATTTAATCGTCGGAGATACATTTCAAATCCTGAATAATAGCGACAATATGATAAATGATTGATATCGTAAAACAAAGTAATATGCAGATAAAACACTGGCAACCACACATAGTTAAATTCTCCTATTACCGAAGTAACAAGAGCACACAGAACGTAGCCACTGAGCGTGGGTACTAGAAATAGGATCAGAACCGTAGCCATACAACCGGCAGATCAAAAAATCAGAACCGTAGCCATACAAATGGGACCGGCAGATAAAACCATTCCCATGGTCGGTACAGACGGAAGCCAAGCTGCAGCTGGCGGACAAATTAAAGATCCCAAGCCGGGTGATCAGCCCGACAAGGTGACCTAAGCCTAGTGGTGCCTTTAGTTTTCAAAACTCGAACCGATACGAATCAAACCATAATACTAATCCCTTTGGCTCAGGGGCTCACACCACATAGCTCTGGCCCCGTCTTGCCTCGAGGTTTTATTTTCAAAATACTAGTCTTATCAAAATAATAGTCTCATCGAAGAAATCCCGAATGTGACAAACCACTCCAATCTCTTTTCAAATCGAATCGGAGAGAAAACATACGAATATCCATGGTAAACCGTTCAAATACACATCAAAGTGATTTGTATAAAATCATACGATCAACCCTTTCGAACATGGGAAACCACATGATTTTATAACAAATCACCGATGCTATTTTAAATTAGTTTACCAAAGAATACAAATGCAAATACATTCTATGACTTGAAATGTAATGGATAGTGGAGAATGACTTAATGACTTACCAAAGAACCATCCAATACACATTTAACCTTTTAAACATTGATTAATAAAGAGTGCGTTTGATGCCAATGAAAATCCATAATATTTAAATGATAAAGTGCGTATTGAGACTTGAAGGGTTCCCGGATAATTTCACATATGCTCATTCTCACCTCATTCCCATTCCCATTTCACAATTTTTCCAACATCACAAGTAATCCCAAATCTCTTTAAAACAGGCCTATAGCTGGCCTTGAACCGGAGCCCAAAACAGTGCACTCATTTATCAAAACACGCCCCTTTAAACATGGCCAAACAGCCCTTAAAAACAGCCCAAAACTAACTTTGAATGGCCCACAAAACAGGTTTTAAAACAGCCCAAGAGCTAACCTTGAATGGCCCACAAAACAGGTTTTAAATCAGCCCAAAATCTAACCTTGAACAGGCCCACAAACAGGTTTTAAATCAGCCCAAAACTAACCTTGAACAGGCCCACAAAACAGGTTTTAAATCAGCCCAAAACTAACTTTGAACAGGCCCACAAAACAGGTTTTAAATCAGCCCAAAACTAACTTTGAACAGGCCCACAAAACAGGTTTTAAATCAGCCCAAAACTAACTTTGAACAGGCCCACAAAAACAAGGTTTAAAATCAGCCCAAAACTAACCTTGAACAGGCCCACAAAACATGGCTTTAAAACAGTCCAATATCAGGCCCTAAAATGACCCAATATCAGGTCTTGAAATGGCCCAAAAACTGACTTGAATGGTCCAAGAAAATAGGCCCAAAGAAACCCCAAGAACAGGCCCAAAAAATGTCTTAAAACGGGCCCAGAATTCCACCTGAAACAGGCCCCCAGGCTGGGCTGGGCTCGCTCGAGCGAACCCAGGCCCGCTCGAGCGAAGCCCAGACAGAGCCTGGGTCACTCGAGCTACCCAGTGGGTCGCTCGAGCGAGCCAGGCAGAACCTGGTCCGCTCGAGCGGCCCACTGGGTCGCTCGAGCGGACTGGGCTCTGTCCAGTCCGGCCCGTAGGGTGTTTTCTCCCCTTTTTTTCCATCTTTTTTTTATTCTTTTTGATTCCTAATCCTTCATACAAATTCCCTAAATCATTTGGGCCCTTCCTTGACCTTCCAAACTCATCAAATCCCCAACCATTAGCAATCTAATTAGCCAAACAAACACTTTTAAATCAAGCCTTTTTCCCCATTTCTTTGAACACCAACTCTTAACACAAAGAAATCAAATTTTCTAAATGACCAAGATGAAAGCAAACTTCTAATACATTGTAAGACCATAACATAAATGGAAATCCATATAACATTGGTCCATTCATTCAAAGCAATTCCATAAATCATGAAGAATTAGAACAAAATAAGAAAAAAAAAAAACCATGAAACCAAACAAGAGAAATGAAACCATCATATTAATTGAAAATTCCACTTGCCTCAAGCCACAATGAAAGCTAAGATGCTCTTCAAACCATGCTTTAGGGTCTCAAGCTCCAAATCACAAAACCCCCAAAATAGCTCATGAATAAACCCTAGAAAACAAATCCATTTTCAAATCTCCATGAAAACCCATTGCATAAAAAAGGAAAAATACTCCAAATGGGTTGAAAAACAAGGATCTCAAGAAAGAAATGATATTGCAAACCTAGAAAAGCCCAAACGAAGAAGAGAAGCTTGGATGAGAGGTATCTCCTAGCTCAAAATCCTTGAAAAAGGCACCTTTGGGAAGCTTGAAGAGGGAGGAAGAAGAAGGTGAGATCAAATCTCCCTTTAGCATCCAAGAAAAGGGGTTTCTAAGAGGAGAGAGAAAGGGCTGGGAGAAAACCCTAGACTCCCCTTTGTTGCAGGAAAAGAAGAAGAATGGGGGAAAGAGAAGAGCCCCATTGGCTTTATAGAGAATAATGGGCTGGGCCCCCATGGGCCCCAATCTTACGAAGGTCAAAACTAGCATTTGCGGGTCTCAAATGAAAACGACGAAGAAGACAAAAACGATCAGCGAAATTTCTACTTTCCAAAAAGTATATTTTCCCCAAATTCTGAAATTTTCGAAATTTATGGACAGATTTAGTGAAAATGTCATTTTTGCCCATTTTTCTCGAAAAACGCGATTTTTGAGCATCAAATCAAAATGGTCAAAACATGAAAGTTGTTCAACTCAATAAAATGAGTCAAAAGGAGAAAAATTTGTAATTTTTCCAAAACAAGAATAATTTCTCACAAAAATATATTTTACAAAGACCGGGTCAAACTAAAGTCAACGGTCTTCAAAATCTCAAAGGCTATGGAAAGATCTAGTCAAACACAAAAACAAGGTCAAACTAAATCAAATCTCACTTAACAAGTTAAACCACGATTAAAACAATACTAAACAAAGGGATTGGGGGTCGGGGTCTCACATCCTCCCCCCCTTAGAACCCATTTGGTCCTCCAAATGGTCTAAACCACATCAAAATCAAAAACCCCCAAAATGCAAACGAAAACACTGACACCCTACACTGAACCTCGGGAACTGAGATACTCTCTGATCAAACCTGACGTCGAGATGCACGGTCAACAACACTCTGATTCGGTTGAAAGCTTCACACTGTTCCACACATCTGCTTGAAAACATACTTCTCTGACTAAACTGGTGCCCAACACTCCTAAGTACCCTCGGTGTCATCTGTCGTTCCTGCACTGAATCATTTCTTTTGCTTATCTCATCAGTCACTGTCGGTCTAAGAAACTGCAAATTCTGCCTCTTTCCATCACCTTGGAATTCTGTGCCTTACGTCCTTCAAAGCGGTACACGGTGCTCCCGACGCTTGTACGAAGATGTGATCGCAGACATGTTTTCACTGAAAAATCCTCATCCCGTAAAATTTTGGAATTCCATATACCTACTTATACTGTACCATTCAGATTTTGGCTTCCAAGAATACCGTCAGTCTTTCTTCGTTCTGAAATTACAACTCCAAATTCTATTGGTCTCCTGTCTCTGACTTGGTCTGTTACAACCCAGATGTCATACTGCTATACACCAAATGTTAAACTGCCATAACCTGCTGAGCTTTTCTGTGTCGAAACTTCGCATGGCTTGCCTCTTCAGATTTCATTCTCACAACTCCATATTCCAAATCTTTCTGTGCTGTACTCTGAATTCTTGTCCACATCTGATTCTATCTGCTTGCTGCTCTTGATCTCTTACCTGATACTGTGTCATCAACAAAACATATCTGCCAAATCTGATGTTAATTCCCGAAGAACTGAAACTTTCAATCCAAGTCTTGAATGATGTTTACTCTCTCATAAATCCAACTTTGCCTCCAACTGAACTAGTACACGTCTTGACATCCATCAACCCTTCAATTCTTATACTTCCAAACTCCAACCATAGGCTAATACCACTCATTCCATTCAATGCAAAACAAATCTTAAAATTTTAAACATAAGGACTAAAATAATTACTTAGTTAAATCTCATCATTTTAAAACATAGTAGAAGCTGAACTTCCAAATTATCAAATAAAACTTAATAAATAAAGTTTATCACAATTTGAATATGAAACAACATTATTCGTTTTGAAATCCACATTTTCATAACCCAATAAATCATTGAAACACCAACAATTTCAAATTAGGATTTCAAAAATAAATTAAATTCTTGTAGTATGACCATACATTAAATTTTATTGAAATCAATTTCCAGCCAAACATATACAAAATTTTGAAATCGTTAAGGGTTTTGAAATGTAGATGTCAACTTTTAAGAAAATTAAAACAAGAGCAAAATTTCAAGATCATTGTAAAATAATATCTTAAGGAGATTAAACATAAATCCGAAACAAAATTCTTATGAAAACAAAAATCATGTGACTCATGAAAAGAGTATAATAACATAGTCTTTATTTCAAAAATAAGCCTTTAAAGAAGAAACATAAATCCATTGTTTAAACACTACAAGGATAAATTATAGACATAATGAAAACCATGACAAGAGATGAAAACGTCACGAAAGTCATTCTCACCAAGAAAAGAGACATCACCATGACTGAGGTATACCCTTGCATCTGCAGGTTGTCCAATCCAATATCCTATAAGTCGGTAAAATCCACAAAGTTTCTTCTGCTGCCAAACATTATCTTGACCACAAAGAACCATTCACTTGATATTATCTCTGAAGAACTACACTGGCTAAGCTGCAAGTCACGGGAATTCTTAACCAAAACTATGACAAGGCTCGTCGAATCCGGGAAATCCCTGAGTTTCTGGCACTAATTCCTAGTCTTACTAACTAAGATCACTTCTCCCTTCAAAGAATCAATAGCTAATACGCCTCTTGCAGTCCTTCATCTTGGAAAGTTGGTCTGAGTTCACCCAAAATCCACATTTACTTACCTTGGTGCGCTGCATGATGATCCTCAATTAGCTGTGAGGGGATCTTCGAATACTGCTCAAGTCCTACTTTGGCAGGCAAATGTACATGTCCTCTCTCATTAACCACAACGGAGATGCTGAAGGCTGAAAGTCTGCCGATGTTCTCCGAAAACAACATACTAAGTCCACGAGGTTCTCAGTCTCCGACGCAAGCACAGACAAAAGACACCGAACAAGAGTATGGAGACTTCAAATTCTCCACCACTAAGGAGGAAATTTGGTCATCCAAATCTCCTAACAACAGAACTAAAAGAAAAGACAAGCAAAATCTCCCGAACTGAAAGAAAAGCCGACCCAAATCCAAAGAAACAAAGACACGAGAAAACAAATCGACACAATCTAACGAATCCTCACCACACGTTTTATGTCTCTAGAGTATTTTATTTCCTAGAAACTAACCAGCTCTGATACCAAACCTGTCACACCCCGAAACCGGGCCCTGCAGTGATCCGACCTCGGGGTGCGAAATTTTGGGATAAATTGAAACTTTTTGTTATAGTTCCCAAGATCCGCGTGAATGAGGATAAACAAATTCCATCACGATCAGAGTATATTTTCGCGGAAGCTACACATGGTGTTACGACTCGGAATCCGTGGCCATCGGGTTCCGTGTCGCACGCAACCAATATCACAAAGCCATCACATAAGCAGGCTGGTACAAATCATGATCCAAATAAACTGAGCTGGTAGTAACAAAACTATTATTTCCCACATATTCAAGTTACAATTAACAGATGTCTTAATTACAAACCCAAAGAAAAAGGCTACAAAGCCATACAACAATATATCCAACTAAAAGAAATACTATCCTCAAAGATTTGATACGAACTCCGGTGCCAAACTTGACATCTAGATGATATCAATGGGCAGCCTCTCACGTCAGACCGGCAGTCCCACCGCCTCCTCTGATCAAACACCTAAAACCAGAAAGAGAAGAAAACTGGCACCAAACAAAAAGGGTCAGACACGACGGTCTGGCAAGCAAATAAACAAATAATATGAAAGCAAAGCACACTCGTAAAGCCTGGTGAAATCATCGAAAAATCGAATAAATAGGCTAAACAATAATGACAATAAAGCATGCTAAAACGATCGAAAGACCGAACATAAATATCAAAACAAGTAAAAGAACAATATCAGATGTACGAATATCTCGAAAAGATAAAAGCCTGCATAAAACATTTAATCGTCGGAGATACATTTCAAATCCTGAATAATAGCGACAATATGATAAATGATTGATATCGTAAAACAAAGTAATATGCAGATAAAACACTGGCAACCACACATAGCTAAATTCTCCTATTACCGAAGAAACAAGAGCACACAGAACGCAGCCACTGAACGTGGTACTAGAAATAGGATCAGAACCGTAGCCATACAAATGGGACCGGCAGATCAAAAAATCAGAACCGTAGCCATACAAATGGGACCGGCAGATAAAACCGTTGCCATGGTCGGTACAGACGGAATCCAAGCTGCAGCTGGCGGACAAATTAAAGATCCCAAGCCGGGTGATCAGCCCGACAAGGTGACCTAAGCCTAGTGGTGCCTTTAGTTTTCAAAACTCGAACCGATACGAATCAAACCATAATACTAATCCCTTTGGCTCAGGGGCTCACACCACATAGCTCTGGCCCCGTCTTGCCTCGAGGTTTATTTTCAAAATACTAGTCTTATCAAAATAATAGTCTCATCGAAGAAATCCCGAATGTGACAAACCACTCCAATCTCTTTTCAAATCGAATCGGAGAAAACATACGAATATCCATGGTAAACCGTTCAAATACACATCAAAGTGATTTGTATAAAATCATACGATCAACCCTTTCGAACATGGGAAACCACATGATTTTATAACAAATCACCGATGCTATTTAAATTAGTTTACCAAAGAATACAAATGCAATACATTCTATGACTTGAAATGTAATGGATAGTGGAGAATGACTTAATGACTTACCAAAGAACCATCCCAATACACATTTAACCTTTAAACATTGATTAATAAACAGTGCGTTTGATGCCAATGAAAATCCATAATATTTAAATGATAAAGTGCGTATTGAGACTTGAAGGGTTCCCGGATAATTTCACATATGCTCATTCTCACCTCATTCCCATTCCCATTTCACAATTTTCCAAACATCACAAGTAATCCCAAATCTCTTTAAAACAGGCCTATAGCTGGCCTTGAACCGAGCCCAAAACAGTGCACTCATTTATCCAAAACAGCCCTTTAAACATGGCCCAAACAGCCCTTAAAAACAGCCCAAAACTAACTTTGAATGGCCCACAAAACAGGTTTTTAAACAGCCCAAAAGCTAACCTTGAATGGCCCACAAAACAGGTTTTAAATCAGCCCAAAATCTAACCTTGAACAGGCCCACAAAACAGGTTTTAAATCAGCCCAAAACTAACTTTGAACAGGCCCACAAAACAGGTTTTAAATCAGCCCAAAACTAACTTTGAACAGGCCCACAAAACAGGTTTTAAATCAGCCCAAAACTAACTTTGAACAGGCCCACAAAACAGGTTTTAAATCAGCCCAAAACTAACCTTGAACAGGCCCACAAAACATGGCTTAAAACAGTCCAATATCAGGCCCTAAAATGACCCAATATCAGGTCTTGAAATGGCCCAAAAACTGACTTGAATGGTCCAAGAAATAGGCCCAAAGAAACCCCAAGAACAGTCCCAAAAACTGTCTTAAAACGGGCCCAGAATTCCACCTGAAACAGGCCCCCAGGCTGGGCTGGGCTCGCTCGAGCCTGGGTCGCTCGAGCTACCCAGTGGGTCGCTCGAGCGAGCCAGGCAGAACCTGGTCCGCTCGAGCGGCCCACTGGGTCGCTCGAGCGGACTGGGCTCTGTCCAGTCCGGCCCGTGGGGTGTTTTCTCCCCTTTTTTCCATCTTTTTTTTATTCTTTTTGATTCCTAATCCTTCATACAAATTCCCTAAATCATTTGGGCCCTTCCTTGACCTTCCAAACTCATCAAATCCCCAACCATTAGCAATCTAATTAGCCAAACAAACACTTTTAAATCAAGCCTTTTTCCCCATTTCTTTGAACACCAACTCTTAACACAAAGAAATCAAATTTTCTAAATGACCAAGATGAAAGCAAACTTCTAATACATTGTAAGACCATAACATAAATGGAAATCCATATAACATTGGTCCATTCATTCAAAGCAATTCCATAAATCATGAAGAATTAGAACAAAGTAAGAAAAAAAAAACCATGAAACCAAACAAGAGAAATGAAACCATCATATTAATTGAAAATTCCACTTGCCTCAAGCCACAATGAAAGCTAAGATGCTCTTCAAACCATGCTTTAGGGTCTCAAGCTCCAAATCACAAAACCCCCAAAATAGCTCATGAATAAACCCTAGAAAACAAATCCATTTTCAAATCTCCATGAAAACCCATTGCATAAAAAGGAAAATACTCCAAATGGGTTGAAAAACAAGGATCTCAAGAAAGAAATGATATTGCAAACCTAGAAAAGCCCAAACGAAGAAGAGAAGCTTGGATGAGAGGTCTCTCCTAGCTCAAAATCCTTGAAAAAGGCACCTTTGGGAAGCTTGAAGAGGGAGGAAGAAGAAGGTGAGATCAAATCTCCCTTTAGCATCCAAGAAAAGGGGTTTCTAAGAGGAGAGAGAAAGGGCTGGGAGAAAACCCTAGACTCCCCTTTGTTGCAGGAAAAGAAGAAGAATGGGGAAAGAGAAGAGCCCCATTGGCTTTATAGAGAATAATGGGCTGGGCCCCCATGGGCCCCAATCTTACGAAGGTCAAAACTAGCATTTGCGGGTCTCAAATGAAAACGACGAAGAAGACAAAAACGATCAGCGAAATCTCTACTTTCCAAAAAGTATATTTTCCCCAAATTCTGAAATTTTCGAAATTTATGGACAGATTTAGTGAAAATGTCATTTTTGCCCATTTTTCTCGAAAAACCGCGATTTTTGAGCATCAAATCAAAATGGTCAAAACATGAAAGTTGTTCAACTCAATAAAATGAGTCAAAAGGAGCAAAATTTGTAATTTTTCCAAAACAAGAATAATTTCTCACAAAAATATATTTTACAAAGACCGGGTCAAACTAAAGTCAACGGTCTTCAAAATCTCAAAGGCTATGGAAAGATCTAGTCAAACTCAAAAACAAGGTCAAACTAAATCAAATCTCACTTAACAAGTTAAACCACGATTAAAACAATACTAAACAAAGGGATTGGGGGTCGGGGTCTCACAGTCTCCAGCCAAGAGTTCAGCTCCTTAAGCAAGCTTTTGGCTTCATCCGTCAAGGATTCCAAGGCACGCTTCTTCAGGAACCTGCCATGAGATGCTGGGGTGGGCTGTAACCCTTCTTCTGCACTGGGAAGCTTCCTTCGAGCGGTTTTCCATTGTTTGTCCTCATCAGACTTCCTTTTGAGAACTCGAATGGCATCCTCAACTCGGTGAATCAGAGCAGTCTCCCTTTCACGAGCCTCTGTTATTTCAGTCCACTTGGCAGCGACTTGTGCCTGCAGATGCTCAAGACGTTTCCTGGCCTCATCGACCTCCCTATCAAGGATTTTAAGGTCATGTGTCAGCCTAATGATGGTTATTTCTTCTAAGTTCCTCTCTCGGACTGCCTGCTTCTTGCTTTCTGTAGCCTCATCCAGGTCAGATTGAGCCTTATCCGCAGGGTCCGAGAACATCTCCTTGAAGAACTGATCGTCAGGAAAACCCATGGTCTCAAACCACTTGTCACCCAGCTCAATGATCCTATTAACGATCGCCCTGACATATGTGACATCCAGACCAGCTTCTTCAGCATCACCGAGAATCTCACGCACATGCTGGATCATGCTAAATCCGGCTTCCAAGTGCCCAGAAAAGAGGGTCTCAATCCAAGAGCTCAGAACTCGCACCACCACCTTCTTCGCAAAAAGAAGAGATGGCCCAGCTGAAGATTCGCCCAACTCCGTTGGTCGGTTGCTCATGTCATCATCTGTTGAAAGAGTAACAAAAGAACTCTTTCCAGTTGAAGCTGCTCCTGCTCGGGAAGGAATCTCAACGCGAGGAATCTCCTCAACATTGTCAGAACTGGTCCCAGGAGTCTCTACCTCTGGATTAACCTCTGACATCCCTTGCTCTGGAAACGACGGATCCTCCTCTGCCACTTCAAAAACTGCAAAGGAAACACAAAAAGGTATGAATATGACCCTGTTTGAAAATCATTATCAGAGTTATAACTACAAAATACCTTCTTCGACGACTGGCGGAACACTCTCTTCCTCCATGAACTCATCGAAAGCATCATCAACATTTGCGTCCATCGACGGTTCAAAGTCATCAGAACCCTGTGGCAAGTCAGCTTGCAAGAAAAATGTTAGCAAATCAAGTCACAGACAAAAAAAAGAGAGCAAAAGAAGTCGTACCAATTGGAGATTCTGGATTTACTCCAGAGTCCCTCGGTTCTTCTTCAGGTGCCTCAACAGGATCCATCACCACCTCATCGGTTGGGACCTCAGGCATCACCAAGTCTTCCTCTGCTAAAAAAAAAAAAAGAAAAAAAAAAGAAGAAAAGCAGAAACAAGAAGCAAATCATAACATGGAAAAAAATCCCATGAAAAGAAATGGAAAGAGAAAAAGGAAGAATCATACCTTCACCGACGGTCTCTTCTTCTCGGCTTCTCTTCTCTGGAGGCTCGTCAGCATCCACTGGCACATCCTCATTGATAGTAAGAGGAACTTCCAAGTTAGGAGAGTCCTCATGATGCCCCTTGCTGTGATGATGACTCCTCCCCCTCTTACTCCGGCGGGTTCGCTTCTTAGAAGAACCTACCCCGCTGTTAGAGTCAGGTTTCCCACTTGACTCCTCACTGGATGGTCTACTCTTGCCAGTAGACTCCACGGAAGCTTGCCTCTGCGCCGCTTGCATCCAAGCACCAAGTTCGGCTTCCTCCTGTTCTAGCTGCTCCAAAGCCTCATCAGGTATTTCTCGAACAACTTCGGAACCAATGACGCCCTGGTCACCGAGAAAGCCTATCTTGTGCTTCTCTCCAGAAAGGAAGGCCCAAACTTCCTCTCACCGGATGCCATCCGACTTTCCAAGACCCTTTCCAGATGCCAGCTTCACATCAAGCTCCTTCTTCGAAAGCCCCCGATATGCCGAAAAGCTCTCCGCGAACCACTTCGCAAAGCCGGCAGTCCAGGAAGTCAGCAACACAGGATAAGAAATCATGGCTGTAGTGTCTTCAGCACTATAGAAAGCCCATGCATTTCTCCCGTCCTGTAAGCCTCCAAAGCGCTTCACCATGCTTGAAGGCGCTCCAACAACGCCTTGAGAAAAGCCCAGCTGCAAAGCAAAGCGAGAGGGTATATACGGCGGGATGTCGACGAAAAGATGTCTACGGTACACCATTGTGCCGACACGTATGCTGAAAAGCCACTCTCTCTCTGCATTTGTCAAGGAATAATGCCTTCCCGACCCCGCCCTGGTAGAGTCTCGGGTGTTGGAAATAGGGTGGGTCTCTAGGATAGGTTTCAAAAACTTTTGACCCACTTGACGCAGGGATCAACTATCCAGAAGGCTATAAAACCCAATCCAAGATCTATGTCCTCAATCTCAGTCATCATGATCAGTAAAACAATTTATCTAGAAGATAAAAACAGCAACATATAAGCAACAAATAAATCTACAACATGCATGGAAGTAGATTATACCTTTGGAGCTCGGTTGTGCTCTAATGGAGGAGTTGCGTCTTTCTTTGATGATGAAACGCTTTCACTAATCAAATAGGGATCTCCAAGACCTCTTGATCTTCCACGCTATGACCCGTATCAGATTCTCCTTTTTCTCAAGAAGATGGTGGGATCTCCAAGAGAAAACTACTAGGAACTCTAGGGAGGAACTAGAAAGAGAACTAGAAGAGGGAAGAGAGGAATAACTTGTGCAACACTTGCACTAGGGGGCCTTGGGCGTGAATCCCTAGGTGGATTTATGCATGGGACGTCCAAGGCCCTCTTCTCCTCTTATTTATAGCTTTTGCAAGCCCAACTTACTAATTTCCATTAGAAGTCTTACTTCCAAAAATTAGTAACTATCTCTTCTTAATTAAAATAGAAGTCTTACTTCCATTAATTAATTAGTAACTTACCATATTAGAAGTCTTACTTCAAATATGATTAGTATCTTTCTAATTCCTATCTAATTAAAATAGAAGTCTCACTTCTACTAAAATTAGTAAGTCTACTATTACCACTATTAGAAGTCTCACTTCAAATAGAAATAGTAACTTTCCTTTTAGAGTTCTACTAGAATTAGATACTTTCTAATAATTGGGCTAGCGTGGGGACCACTAGGGATTCCTTAGAAAGCTGGCTCCAACTGGGACTCGCGACCGCACATCTCATGTGTAATCCGGGCCCACAGTTAATTGCAAATAACTCCACTATATAAATGCAATTGAACTCCAGTCTTAGGAATATTACATAGAAGACCCTAAACTTCCACATTACCACAAGTAGACCCCTCTATCAATATCCATGGATCAATTGGACCTGTCTTCCAAACTTGATCCATATCTTATTATCCTTGAGCCCCAATTAATTATAATGATCAATAGGTACCTTTCCAATTAACTCTTAATCGGAATGGGTGCGCACTTACCAATGATAAATCCATTAATTGGCAGAAGGGGATATTAGAGATAGATTCCATCTTGACCATTGAATGTTCCCACAGCTCTACTACCATGTACCCAAATCACCGAGGTGTTGACCTACAGTTGGCCTCACTCATTGGTGACTCAAAGCAAATGAATAGATAGAAACTTGAGTTCATTAATGTCTCAGGATTGAGAGCCTATTGCTAGGGAATTATGAGAGCAGACCTTAAAATAAAGACAGTGTTTATAAGGTGCTTCTCATGGTCCTTCAATACATCCAATGTACCAGCACTATGATCCAGAATCTTCCATTCTGATGATCGAGACAAATCACACTATCTCATAGTGATCAAAGTACTGCAACCTTATCAGTATGAGATGTCCAGTCTCATCACTGGTTGTGATAATATTTAAGTATAAGATTTGTCATACATGTCTCCCGTATGTGGATCTCATCCATACACATGTATTACATCTAATATACTTGTGGACCCCGGTTCATCTCATGAACCATCATGTCATTCGTATTGGTTATGTGCAAGTATATAATAAATCAGCATTCATCTCATGAAAGGAAAGCATGAATATACTGATAAATAAAGAAATTAATCAATTTATTATATCATCTACTGGATTGAGTCCATAAAACTAACAATCTCCCACTTGGGCTCAATGCCAGTTAGAGTTACATCTCATGCACATCCCTTTTACATATAGCTCAAAGACTTTGGTAGTCAAAGGCTTAGTAAATGGATCTACTAGATTGTCTATAGAGGCTATCTTGGTGATCGTACATCACCTCTCTGCACAATCTATCTGACCATGTATAACTTCCTCTGTACATACTTTTTGGCTCTTGGGTTATTTGGACTTAATGACTGCCCTGCTGTCATCACAGTAAACTGTGATTGGCTGTCCTGCCAAAAAATACCACTCCAAGTTCCATAAGGAATCTTTTGAGTCAATCTGCTACCTTAGCTACTTCTCAAGCTGCTACAACATAAGCACATACCCAGAAGTTGATTTCCTAGAATCCTGATCTGACTAGAAGTCAGTATCTATGTAACCAACTGGTAATCAACTCATCACTGCTATGACTCAACATGTGATCTCTAGTCCTTCTCAAGTATTCGAGAACACATCTTACAACAGTCAATGATAAAGACCTGGGCTAGACTGATATTTGCTGACTAGGCATACTGCGTGACAGATATCCGGTCTAGTACAAAGCATAGCTTACCGTACCAGAACCTTATCTATGTACACATTATTGGGATAAGCCTATCATCCTATTTTTCCAGTCTCAATGGAAATTGATTCCTAGGATGTACCTGGCTTTTCCAAAGTCCTTTATTATCAAAAGTCTTAGTCAACCAAAACTTTTACTGTTGACGATATCCCTATATCACTCCATAGGAGAAGGATGTCGTTGACATATAATATCAGAAAAAAAACTACCCTGCGTTCTTGACTTTTCATTTACACATGACTTATCCGGATTCTGATAAAAATCAAGTGACTTGATTTGCTTAGTCAATACGGATGTTCCTGTTTCGGGATACCTGCTTTAATCCATAAATGAACTTATGCAGCCTGCAAAACTCTTTGCACTTGGTTATTAGCTATAAAACCATCTGGTTGCATCATATAGATGTTTTCCTCAAGATTGCCGTCGTGAGACGCTGTCTTGATATCCATTTGCCAAATCTCGTCACCGAGATGAACCGTATTGGATAAGAGTATCCGGATGGAACTCTTCCATCTGTCTCTCATTTTCTTTTGTAGACTCACTTGCACCCAATAGGTTTGCTATTGGCAGGCAAGCCCACAAGTATCCAGACCTGATTTGAGTACAAAGACTCCACCTCAGCTTTCATAGCATCTAACCAATGTCCCAAAACTATGTCATTAACGGCTTTATCATAGTTATAGGGATCTTGTTCCGGTTACACCAGGATTGCCTTGTAAGACTTTCCCTAGACCGAGAACTTGTCAAGGGTCCTGACAATACTCCCACTACGACAAGGCACTGGTGTAACTACTGGTTTTTTATGGGCGGATTTTCTCAAAGTTTGGTTATTCTTGGATTTGGAATTGTTCTTTCTTGAATTTCTTCCAAGATAACCATTTCTAAAGATTTCCAGTTAATCTTATAATCTCCCTCCAGAAAACCGCATTGGTGCTACCAAGCACTTTCTGCTCTCTGGGATTATAGAGCAACCAACCTTTAGTTCCTTTTGGGATAGAATATAAACATATATACTTCCGACTTCGATTCCAACTAATTCGTCTTATCCTTCAGCACGTGTGCTAGACAACCCTGAAAAATGTTGTAGACTAGGCTTTCGCCCTGTCCATAACTCCCTGGGAGTCTTGAGTATAGACTTAGATGGAATGAGGTTTAGTATATATATTTCAGTTTCCATATCCCAAAATATAGGTAATCCGTAGAAATTCAATCATAGACTTGATCATAGCTAAAAGAGTCTTGTTCCTTCTTTCTGCTACTCCGTTTTGTTGAGGCAAACCAGGAGCAGAGTACTGGGATCAAATCCCATTTTCTGATAAGTATCCCATAAAATTAGCGGAGAGATATTCGCCTCATCGATCTTATCGAAGAGTATTTATACTTTTACCTAATTGCTTTTCCGCTTCCGCTCGAAACTCTTTGAACTATTCAAAAATCTCGGACTTGCGGTGCATAAGGTATATGTATCCATATCTCGAGTAATCATCGGTGAAAGTGATAAAATACTCGTATCAATCTCTCACTCTAATATTATGAGTCCATATACATCAGTAAACACTAACTCCAATAAATCTTTGACCCTACTGCCCTTAGATGAATAAGGGTCTATTGGTCATTTTGTCTTCCAGACAGGATTTGTAGACAGACATTGATTCTACCACCAATGAAGGCAAGATACCATCTTTCACTAGCCTGTCAATCCTGTTTAGGTTTATATGACCTAGCCACTTAGGTGCCAAAGTTTGTTGGATTAGATGAAGGTGACTAACTCTTTAATGATGGTCTATTATTAATATCAGCGTCATGTATCTCATACATTGTGGGAGTTAACAAATAAAAGCCATTGATTACCTTGTCAGAATATATAAGAGTACCGCTCCTCTTTAAGACAATTTAATTACCAAAAGTAACTGAATAACTCTTATTCATCATACTAGAAATTAAAATTCCGTCTTAAAACGGTACATATAATGTATCTGACAAAATCAACTTAATATCTGAAAATAACTAAGTTACTACTCCTACTGACACTGCTTCTGCCTTGGCTTCCGATCCCAGGTTAATACTGATTTCTCCGTCGTTAATCCTCCTGATTACCTGTAACTCCTACAACATATTACTGATGTAATTAGTTGCACCGAACTCTACAAACCAAGATTCTGAAGTACTAGTTGTAAAACTAACTTCAGAAACAAATGACTCAATCATACCTGAGGTCTTTTCCTTTGATAGAAATCTTGGACAATTCCTCCTCCAATGTCCTGTCATACCACAGTGGAAACACTTTCCTTTTGCTCCCGTACCCTTGACCTTGGCCACACCACTAGTGGAACCATACTCCACCTTAGGACCTTTGATGACTGATTTCTTCTTGCTATCCCGGTCTTTGCCTTTCGGTTTAGACTTAGCAAATGACTTTTCTGTCATGAGGGCAGTTGGTCTTTTCTTCATGATTTCCTCAAACACTACCAGCTGGCGAGACAGCTCAGCTATGGTCATTTCCAATTTACTATAATTGATCTTGAAATGTTTGAATGAGTCTGGTAGTGATTGAATGATCATGTCGATCTGCGTTTCTGTATCAAACGTAGTCCCCAGTACATCTAACTCATTCAATGCCAACTTCATTTGTAACAAATGTTTTTGTACTGGGGTTCCCTCGACCATCTTTGTCTCCATCAGCACTTTTAGAGTAGCCTGCCTAGCAGGCCTAACCTGGTCTGCAAACATCTCCTTTAAGTTCGATATAATATCGTATGCTGACTTATAGGATTGATGTTGTTCTTGCAAAACAGTTGACATGGATGCCTGAATAAAACATCTGGCTATCTCATTGTTTTTGGTCCACTTGGTGTAAAAGTTTTTCACAATCTGTGGTGCATCAGGCTCAGGCTCAGGAAGGGGGGGTATTAGAAGGACATATTTGCAACTTGAAGATGTCAAGATAATATCCAGGTTCCTTTTCCAGTCTACATAGTTGGATCCCATCAACTTGTTCTGGTTGAGGATGGTCGCAAGTGGATTGAAAGTATTCGAATTCATGCTGTATAAATTAAAGCACATAACCATACATTCAATGAAAGAATATAAATGACATTAGGGTTTAGTATTCTACCAAATTCATATGGGAATCCTCATAAGCACTGAATTTAGAATACATCGGAATCCCAATCCCTTAGGGCATGCCTCCTTGGGGAGTGCAAATGTCCTTGGATTGGTGCGGATCAAAGTTTGTTAAAATTAGAATTAAGACTAACTATCCATGATCCCCATCATTCATTATCATCTAGGTATCTCATACCAAATAATGTATGACTCCCGATTATCTTTGGTTTCTAAAATACATGAGGCAAATCCTTGGGGATACTACATCATTATTTTAGTTAAGTGTGACCCACCAACTAATATTGCATGACAACCGCGATGGGCAGCTCCTCCTTGGGGAGTGAACCCCCACCACGTCTCATCAATACTATCCATAGGAGATCCATATCTAGTAACCAGATAAATAAAAGCCCTCCGTGGGGAACGGCCACTCTCTTGGTGGCGCGAGGCTAATACTTTCCTTACAATGGACCTATGGTGGAAAACCATGGGGATTAAATGCCCCGCTCCCACTTAATATTTTAAAATTGAGGATTTCCTTTTAAGGTATTAGGGCCTACATATATAAATATATGAATCATCAAATCATCTCATGATATGATCCAAGATTGGTTCTAAGTCAAGTTATTTTAAGGAAAGTCCAGTTTCTTAAATTAGTGTTACCAATGTGTCCATCTCATGGGACATCAACACTAATTAGAACTCTTTCCAAAAATTAATTTGATTTGACCAATATTAGTAACTTGCTATGTTTGGATCAGATTTGGAAACATTCTAAATAAAGCATTCAACTATAAATAGAAAACGCTAAAAATAGAAACTAGTCCTCTCCTCCACATGGCCCATGCGGAATAGACTTCTTGGACTTCTAGACTTTCCAAAATTTTGGAATTGCTCAAACTCTTCGGGAAACTCCAAAACACCTTTGGCAATCTTCAAACTCTTTTGATTAGGAGTCCAACTTCACTTTCCTTCTTAGTCTCGGACATCGCCAGAATTTACAAATTTAGAAAATTACATAAATTCCTATGTCTCTACGATGAGACTTACATGATAATCTATTAATGGAAATAAAAAGGCACATAGGGAATTTCACCATGCCTTGCCCTAAACCGGGAAAACAAGGAAACCATGATGCCCTTTACAACTTGCCAAAAATAAACATTCAACCATAAAAGAAAGTAAAAGACTTGTGGGCCATATGGAGAGGACATGATAACCTGCAAGTTAGTATCTCATACTAGTAAAGCAACTCACAAAGTCGGGTTACCAAACAATAATGGAAAGACAGGATGCCAAATATTGCCACTACTATGATTCATGCCCCCTACGCAGAGGGGGTCCGGGGGTGTCCCCCGGCGGGGTTCGAGCTAGGATAGGTTTCAAAAACTTTTGACCCACTTGACGCAGGGATCAACTATCCAGAAGGCTATAAAACCCAATCCAAGATCTATGTCCTCAATCTCAGTCATCATGATCAGTAAAACAATTTATCTAGAAGATAAAAACAGCAACATATAAGCAACAAATAAATCTACAACATGCATGGAAGTAGATTATACCTTTGGAGCTCGGTTGTGCTCTAATGGAGGAGTTGCGTCTTTCTTTGATGATGAAACGCTTTCACTAATCAAATAGGGATCTCCAAGACCTCTTGATCTTCCACGCTATGACCCGTATCAGATTCTCCTTTTTCTCAAGAAGATGGTGGGATCTCCAAGAGAAAACTACTAGGAACTCTAGGGAGGAACTAGAAAGAGAACTAGAAGAGGGAAGAGAGGAATAACTTGTGCAACACTTGCACTAGGGGGCCTTGGGCGTGAATCCCTAGGTGGATTTATGCATGGGACGTCCAAGGCCCTCTTCTCCTCTTATTTATAGCTTTTGCAAGCCCAACTTACTAATTTCCATTAGAAGTCTTACTTCCAAAAATTAGTAACTATCTCTTCTTAATTAAAATAGAAGTCTTACTTCCATTAATTAATTAGTAACTTACCATATTAGAAGTCTTACTTCAAATATGATTAGTATCTTTCTAATTCCTATCTAATTAAAATAGAAGTCTCACTTCTACTAAAATTAGTAAGTCTACTATTACCACTATTAGAAGTCTCACTTCAAATAGAAATAGTAACTTTCCTTTTAGAGTTCTACTAGAATTAGATACTTTCTAATAATTGGGCTAGCGTGGGGACCACTAGGGATTCCTTAGAAAGCTGGCTCCAACTGGGACTCGCGACCGCACATCTCATGTGTAATCCGGGCCCACAGTTAATTGCAAATAACTCCACTATATAAATGCAATTGAACTCCAGTCTTAGGAATATTACATAGAAGACCCTAAACTTCCACATTACCACAAGTAGACCCCTCTATCAATATCCATGGATCAATTGGACCTGTCTTCCAAACTTGATCCATATCTTATTATCCTTGAGCCCCAATTAATTATAATGATCAATAGGTACCTTTCCAATTAACTCTTAATCGGAATGGGTGCGCACTTACCAATGATAAATCCATTAATTGGCAGAAGGGGATATTAGAGATAGATTCCATCTTGACCATTGAATGTTCCCACAGCTCTACTACCATGTACCCAAATCACCGAGGTGTTGACCTACAGTTGGCCTCACTCATTGGTGACTCAAAGCAAATGAATAGATAGAAACTTGAGTTCATTAATGTCTCAGGATTGAGAGCCTATTGCTAGGGAATTATGAGAGCAGACCTTAAAATAAAGACAGTGTTTATAAGGTGCTTCTCATGGTCCTTCAATACATCCAATGTACCAGCACTATGATCCAGAATCTTCCATTCTGATGATCGAGACAAATCACACTATCTCATAGTGATCAAAGTACTGCAACCTTATCAGTATGAGATGTCCAGTCTCATCACTGGTTGTGATAATATTTAAGTATAAGATTTGTCATACATGTCTCCCGTATGTGGATCTCATCCATACACATGTATTACATCTAATATACTTGTGGACCCCGGTTCATCTCATGAACCATCATGTCATTCGTATTGGTTATGTGCAAGTATATAATAAATCAGCATTCATCTCATGAAAGGAAAGCATGAATATACTGATAAATAAAGAAATTAATCAATTTATTATATCATCTACTGGATTGAGTCCATAAAACTAACATCGGGAGGCACCAAAATCAAAAGCCTTCTTCCGCAACTCCGGAGAAAGCTTTACTGAAGATTGCCCCATCTCGACGTCCCTGAACCGTCGGATCCTCATGCGGGCAAACAAAAGTGATTCGGACACGGCTTTGCCCTTAGCCAGTCGAATCATCAGAGGATCATCATCTTGTGCAGCACCCAGCCGATGGAAGCCAGGACAGTGGTATACATACCACGAATAAAAGATATGGGCTGAAAATACCCTATTCATGGGAAGCCCAAGCCGAACCAAAAAAGCGGCAGCCTGCAGTTCGGTACACAAGTAGGAGTAAAGAGCTGGCACCAAAGCAAGCTGCTCTCCAAACGCCATCTGACAAGCCGGGAAAATACAATGCGGCCTGATGTGCGTTCCATCTCCTCCAGCAAAAACAGCCTCACCAAGCCAATAAGTGAGGTAAACAGCGAGATCTCTCCGCAGTGCAATGTCAGGACATATGGCGTTTGTACTAGCACAAAAATCTCTCAACTCTTCTTGCATGGCCGAGATTTTCTTTGAACTTGGATCCTGAGCTCCGGCTTCTTGGGTCACGCTATCAGAAGGCTCCCTGCTGTCAAAAAAGTTGGGAAATGAAGAGCTAAAACTCTTCCAACTGCTGGACCTAACTTTCAAACCCCCCTTCTCCTTCAAAAAATCATAGAAGGCGACAAGCTGAAAGTATAGAAGCCTGAACTCCTCAGACTGCCCCTCGAGGACACTGTCAATCGGCATAAACTCCTCATAGAGTTGGCCGAGGATAGGCAATCCGGTAATGGCGCTCAGCTCCTTCAAAGAAAAACCAATCTCACCATTCGTCACAACGAAGGTATTGGTTTGAGGGAGGAATGACTCCAGCATAGCCATGAAGGCCTCGTCGGAAAAGATCACAGTCTCCCTAAAGGCGCGGACCGCATCAAAAATCCCGGCTTCCTTCAAAACGGCGCCACCAATCAGCAGGACGCGATCAGTCCACGACTTCCACTCGGAGTCAGCATTGAAACGGCCTCGAAGTCGAAAAGGCTTGATCCAATTGCTGCCGTCACCACTGAAAATACCAAGGCCCACCGGTCTCAAATCGACCGACGGATAATCAGAGCCCTGGTAGCCGCTGGAGGGCATCAACAGGTCCATGTCAACAGGCGACCTCTCCGTATATCCAGGAGAACCGCCAACAAAAACCCCGGTCTTGATTACATTTGTCCTTCTCACCCAGCTTGGAGGATCTTCCCTCTTAGGGCACGTGGGGGCAAGGCTCAGAATCGAGACGGTGCGATCAAACGTCGACCGGGGTAGCAACAGTCTTCTTCTCACCATCTGCTGTGAAGGAAAACTGAAAACATCTCCTCTGGTATGTCATGTCATCAGGGACTGCATCACCAAAGAAGAAGGTAGGCTTGGGCAAAACGCTCTGATCTTCCATCACCCATGGACGACTGCTTACCATGATCTTATAGAATTCCTCTCCCTTGAGAGCAATCAGTCGCTGCCTCATCTCATCTCTGTTGAGGGAGTCGCACTCTTCCAGATTTCTCTCAACATACTGGACCTTCTCAAAAGCCTGCTGAACGGCCGGATTAGAAGATCTAGAAGATCGACGAGGTACGCTTGTAGCAGGCTCTTTACCCTTGTTCGCTCTGGAGGAACCACCTGAAAAGGATGGAAAAGAAAAAGATCAAACATCAAAATGACAGAATCTCGCTAAAAAAAATCTGGCGAAATTTTGACATGATGACGGGGCAATTCCGAAGAAAAGGAACTATCCCGAAAGAAATAGAAAGCTTGAAGATGGGCTCAACATCGCTGCGAGCTCCGAAACTCCAAACTTTCGAAACCTCAAAGTCTCCGCAAAATCAGGAAGGGCTCAACATCACTGCGAGCTCCAAGTTCCCAAATTTGCGAAAACTTTCAGGTATGCTATCACATCATGCTACAAATTTAATTTACAAATTGAATGCATGCATGAACATCTTGGTTAAAAAAAAAAAAATGCATTATCATGATGAGCAAAAAAGAAAAGAAAAGAAAAGAAACTTTCTCAAAAAAAAAAGAGGGAAAGAAAACAAAAAAAAAGGGAGATGGCCCACAGGCCACGTGGCCGTACGGCCAGATCCGTACGGATCTGTCCGTACAGCCCACAAACAAAAAAAAAGAAAAACAAAAAAAAAAGAAAAAGAAAAGAAACCAAAAAAAAAAAAAGAAAACACGTGAAAAAAAAAAAGAAAAGAAAAAGAAAGAAACAAAAAAAAGAAAGAAGAACTCTTTATTTTTCCTACAATGGAGTTTTCTTGAAAAAAAGGAGAACTTACTTGAAGCCATTGATGGAGAAGAAGAAGAAAAGTCTTGAAGATCTTGAAGAAGAAAAGCTCTTGGTCTTGAAGCCCTCTTGAGATTATTGCAAAAAGAAAGTAATAAGAGCAAGAGATCCAACCTTCTCCTTGCTTTTATAGAGGAGAGCAAACCAAAGAAGGAAAGAAGAAAGAGGTAAGTGTTACTAATTAGTAACCTTACCAAAAGAAAGAGATTAGAAAGATTCTTTCCCAAAAGAAAGATATCTTGAAGGATTTTCTCCCAAAAATCAATCTATGACGGATTCTTTCCCAAAAGAAAGATATCTTGAGATATCCTATCCCAAAATAAAGGGATCATGAGAGATTCTCTCCAAGTAAAGATATTCTTAGATATTCTCTATCCAAATGAGATATTCTTGGATATTCTTTACAAAAATGACACCATATGAGATCTAAGCCATTTCAAAAGCTTAAGGTCCCATGGGTTAGCCCATATGAGCCAGGTTTGACCACCTAGGCACAAAAAAAAAAAAAAAAATGGGCTTTTAGTCAAAGAGAAATCCCTCTTACCAAGAGCATACAAAAATGGTTCCATGCCTCTTTTGAGTTGATTGGACCATACAAAAGAAAATTCCAAGCCCCATGAGCTTCCAAAAATCAAACCATCCAGCCTCATCTGCCAAATTGAGCCAAATTCTTGAAATTGACATTCCACAAAAATCAAACCAAATCCTGGTCCCCTAACTTGCCACATACAGCCTGTTAGGTCACAAGACCAAAACCAAAAACCAAAACCTGATCCCCTAACTTGCCACATACAGCCTGTTAGGTCACAAGATCAAAACCAAAATTGATCCCCCAGCATTCCACATACATCTTGTTGGGTCACACGATCAAAACCAAACCCGACCCCCTAACCTGCCACATATAGCCTGTTAGGTCACAAGGTCAAAACCCAAATCCACATCCCTGATGTCATCTTCAAAACTTTGCCTCGAGATGGTATGTGATCCCTTTCACTACCATAAAATTCCCCTGGAAGCTCAAAAGGCTACAAATACCAACAAGAAAGACTGCTCAAAGACTCTTGGTCAAGTCACAGGCTCTCCTTAAAAAATCTCTTCGAGGCACATCGACTACAAAAGTTAAGCAACTTGCCGCTGTACCTCGAGGGGGCATTTGTTGACACCAAAAATGTCACTTTGCCTCTTCAAGATCCAAAAAGCTACATGAAGTCGCAACCTGCCATAAATAGGTAATGCTGCTTCCAAAAATCAAATCTTGTCAGAATTAAACTGCAAAATTCTTCCAGAAAGCCAAAAGAGGAGTACACAAGAAGTTTCGGGCCATTTCAAAATCATTTGGCCTAACATCGCTTCTCCGACAGCTGAAAAGGAGCTCTCGGCGGCAAAGCTCTCCGGGACCATGGTTTCCAAGACAGAGCCTATGGATCATCTTAAAATGACTCCAATAGGTTCCCTGTCAAATTTCAAGTCAATCGGACATCGGTTGACCGCACATCAAACCGCGACATCTTCATCGCGATAAAAAGCAAGTCTACAGGTGATAGGACCCCAAACAGCTTCAAAACTCAAACAAAAGCCTATGGTTGGTCTTATTTATTGCTCAGGAGGCTTCACACCAAATTTCAGGTCATTCCGACATCGTTTGACCCAGTTTCAGCTTCTGACGGAAAATCGGCAGCTCTGCGCGACAAAGTCTTCGGCTTTCTCAGGAAATTGGAGACTTTGCAAAATAAAATGCAAGGATTCTTATCAGGTTTCCTACAAATAAATTAGGCCAATAAATGGTCAAAATGTCAAGGAAAAGTACAGAAGAAAAAAGAATCGAAAAACAGCAAAAACGGACACAAAACGGGACACGAAAGGGGGAAAACCCCCCCAGGGTCGCAGACCCCTGCGACCCTGGCCCAGGGTCGCCGGCGACCTTGGAACCCGGGGTCGCCGGGAAAGCCCCGGAAACCCCGATTTTCGCCGTTTTTTTCGCGATTCGAACAGCCCAGCCTCTGGTACTTTCCAAAATTCATGCTTTTGAGACACCAAGTCCTCTAACATCCGTCCAAAACACGGGTCAATCATTAAGAGTATCGAAAACAATATTGATCGCCACCCGGTCAACCAAAAAAAAGTGTGCTTTCTACCCGACCGATCGAGAAATCGACAGGACAGATGGCACCGACCCGCTGTTGGCAACAAACACCTGAAATTACATGATCATCTGATGTCGATCTACATGAAGATCCATCGATGATCATCGACAGAAGAATCCCAAAAGACGTGGCACGGCCCGCGACTCTTCAGCTGCTCGGCGACCACTTAATGCGATTAATTGACTAGCTTTATTACAGTCATTAATCCATTTCTTTGGACGGCCCAATTAGAAGCAAGCATTCGGGAGTTACAAGTCAAGAGATTCATGGCATTTAACCCATGAAACTCCTCCCATCATGGCGATTAAAGGCGATTAAATGCCCTCAATCTCCTCCGGCCAATCAGAAGCCAAGAAAAAGGAGTTACAAAATAAACAATTCAATTTTGTAACTCCTCCCATTATGCGGCTTAATGACAATAAAAGCCCATAAACCCACCTAAAAGGCTACCTAAAAGCCTATAAATAGGAGGGCTCTCCAAGAAGAAAGAACATCATAGCAGAAAAAAGATCAGAAACATCAGAGAAAAAAGCACAAACACACAGACAGAAATCCAGAGAAAGGAAAAAGAGAGAAAACTCTGCGGAAGTTCTACACCGGCCACCGCAACAAGGTGACAAAAGTCTCTCGGGGGGTACCCCCCCCCAAGGTCCTTGCCTTCTCCTCCTGCCTCCAATGGCTTAGATATGGCTTTTCAGCCCGTCTACTCGGCTTTTTATTGGACATAGGACCTCCTTTTGGTCTTTGTCCTCTAAAAACCTGAGGTTATAGCCAAGCCAAGCGAATCAATAGCATCCTCTGTTCTCATCTGCATGGATGATGGCGAAGCCCACATATGGCTTGCGACCGTCAATCTAAACGGATCCCCCACAATCTCCTGAGAAGTTAGATCCTCCTTTTCTTGCTTTTCATTGTAGTTTGTATTTTTTTAAAAGAGACAAAAAAAATCACAACTCTTGTATTTCATTATTGATAAGGATTGTAAATCGGCTATAAACGCCAAAAATCGGCTATAAATGCCAAAATCGGCTATAAATACCAAAAAAATCGCCTTTCACGGCAAATCAAGAAAATGTCTCTTTTCTTAAATATATGTGCAATGGAAAACTTGAAAGAAGCTGATTTCCTTTTTACTTGCGAAGGTTGATCTCCGGATCACCACTTGCAATTCCAAGTAAAAATAGAAAATCTGGCACACCCACACAAAAAAAAGAAATGTTGATGCACGCCCCTGCCCCCTGGTTACGAAAGGGTCGGACCCGACGGACTCCCACGTCCGCCGACCTCGGTAGGAACCGAGCAGGAGCGCGGTCCATCACCCACAAAGTAATTAATGTGGTCCAATCCAGCCCACTCTGCATTTAATGCTAGTTGGATCAGTCCACATCGCATTAAATGCGCGTCATGTTGGGCCAGATCGTGTTGGACGCCTTTGGCAGTAGGAGTACCATCAGATCCGCCCTCGGGCCTTGCCCTGATGTGGCTTCAGCCGCTGGATGCCGCCCTGTCAGAGATCTGGCGAAGATTATGAACGGCTGG
Source organism: Litsea cubeba (assembly GCA_012931725.1). Lineage (NCBI taxonomy): Eukaryota > Viridiplantae > Streptophyta > Magnoliopsida > Laurales > Lauraceae > Litsea > Litsea cubeba. Next base: position 38,818,390 of record CM022950.1, read on the forward strand.
ATGTCGCATCTGTCTTACTGGCTCGCGCCCCTATTCCTCCACGTGCCTAATGACGTGGGGGATGAGGGGCGCGAGTGGAGGTTCTTTCCTACTTCGGCTTTCGTCCCGGCTCCTTTGGCCGAGGTGGAGCTTTCTGCCGAGGTGGGCACATGGAGTAGTCGAGCTCGGCGCTAGCGGTCCGGACCTGCTTGACTTCGGCCGGACCCCCTGTCCTGGTAGCCGGGGTGAATCTGGTGCCACGTGGATGGCACGCGGATGGCACGTGAGAATGCTTAGTCTCATCTGATGGCTGTGATTAGCGTAATCCTGGAGTTCTGGAAATCTCCCCACACAGTTATACTTAACTTGGTCCAAGGAACTTGATTTTTACCTGTCCTAGTTGACTTAGCACTTGTGTTGCATATATATGTATCTTACTCTTTGACTTTTTCTGTCATTAAAGTATTAGGCCAACTATTGGTGGAGCAGGTAAATCTATCATTTGAATTGGTACTAAAGGGATTTTACTATCATTTCCTTGCATGAAAAAAACAATCATAGACACGGTCACACCCAAGAGATCCCCACTATAATTATTTTGCACATGCTCATTCAACCAAACCATCCACAGCCTTGAGAAGTTAAGATTGTACTAAAAGGAGATCCAATTGGTCCCCTGCAGACTTACAGAGTAATGAAGGCCACAGCCCCCACATTTCATTGATACAACCTAAGTCATTGGAGAACTAGAAACTATTTGATTGGTCAGAATATGTGTGATAATATGGATATTTGGTTGGAGCTCACATGCTGATTTGGAGGATAGAGAACTCAAAAAAATAGCATCTCATCTTATATGCTTCTTAGTTTCTACGTCACCAAAAGTGCTCAGAATGGAAGATTAGTCGTCCTACCAAAATATCCGGACCATTTTTTATTTGTTCATTACGTTTACACCCATATATCTTTGAAAGGTGGAATTTTTTTATGTTGACATAATCACACAAATGAGCTTCCAACTCCATTGGGAATTAAAACTGACTTTACTGTTGCTTTTGGTTAATCATGGAACCCTCAAGATTAGACCTCCAACACTACTTAGTTGCTCAAGATAAAAGAATTTGATGTCGTTTCTGGTGTTTGTAGTATCTTTCCTTTTGTAGGCAATAGCTGAGATTGCTGATGTTAAATGGCAAACTGTGCTCTACTTTGAAGATGAACAAAGACACTTTGCTTGCATACTACTGATACTTTGAACAACGACACTTATTATTCAACACTTTCCATGCTTACTTGCCACGACCCGAGCCCGAGATGTAAATTTAAATCGAGCTAACCCCGAGTCGCAACCATACTTACTCCCGTGAACTTTAATTACATAAAACTCACAAGGGATATCAATAATACATTATAAGGAACATAAACAAAACTTTATTTACAATATAAAACGTTCTCTAAAAGTTATCTTCCAAATACTGTTTCATTCATCAAAAAATTCACATTATTACTACAAAGTTTCATCTCTACTCAACTAGTCCTTCTAAATAAATTGGATTAGTTGTTTCCATTGATGCCGTGACCTCTGAAGGACCGGTAATAGCAGTTGTGCCTGTAATGCCATCAATAACACTATGAATTTGACAATTCAGCAACGTATAAACACATATATGATTTTATACATGCTAATCATACATTTAACTTATCTAGATTCAATATTAAACAATATAATTACAATTCAAAATCAGTATTAAATAGTACAATTACAATTCCAAATCAATGAGATTCTTTATAATCTGGCAAACTACCATAGCATTTCTAATCAAATTATATCTCCCTAAAAAGGAAGAATTATATAAATTCCCCGGCACAGGACTGAAGGGCACACCATTAACGACTCAGGCCTCAAGGACTTATCAAATAAGTGGAATCTATGCAGTGTCTTGATCAAATATCACTGCCATCACCACGGAGTTCCGGAACACTACCAAATAATCTGTTGCAACAGAAATAGAAATCACTATATAGTGTCAGACTTAAGTTATTTCATTTAATTCCATTTAATTACAAATGAACGGATACAAATTAGTGCATAATCCTTTTTAGGATTCTTTTCAATATATAAATCAATAATTACCCTATTTAGGTTTGATTCATCATATAATGTCACTTAAGACAACAAGGAACATATCCTTAACAATTCAGATTCAATTACTTTCAATTAAACAATACCATCCAATTGGGTGTAATCCTCAGTTATTTAATGTACTTGTGTTAGTCTGGATGAACATCACAATTATATATAATTTGTACATTAAAGTCCCCTTAATTATCACCTATGGAGGTGAAAGAAACTGCGACTCAGATCTGAACATCACTAGCGGAAGACATTCATGGCTGATTTGTAACATGACAGATTTTAAAAAATCTGATTTGGGCAGCATAAATCAGCCATAGTGATCGCTTAATAACTCCATGAATTCATGACCAACAAGTGTATAATTAAAGGAGATTCAAGAAGACTATTACCTTGAAGATTTGTAGACTTCAAATCTCTAAAATAATAGATCCAAAGGGCCGAACTCAGACTTGCAATTAGCAAACAAATTGCTGGAATTTTCTGCAGTAGTATTGCCTTTGATCTTCTTCTCTATCTCACTTCCAAATCTGATTGGCTAAGATGGTGGGATCTTAATCTAGGGATTTGAGAACTATTTTCTAAGGAAAAATCTCAGACCTTAAAGTTTCTTCAATGAAGAAGAAACAACCCAAGGGCTGGACGTGTGGGACTTGCTCTCTCTCTATGTTGGACGTCCAAGGGGTTGCATGTTCCCTTTTATAGAAACTTTGGAATCCTTTCCTTAAAGACTATCTCTTCTAATTCTCATAGATGTCATAAAAGGAAAGTATAATCTAAAGATTTATTTCCTTTTAGAAACACTTCAATTAGAAAAGGAAACTAAGGAACTTCCCACAAACTTTGGCAATTAGTAATCCTAGTTGCACAACACTTACTAATTTAAGTTTCTAATTCAAAAAGGAAACTTTCTCATGGGAATACTAATCCAAAGAGGAGTCCGACCTTCCAAGTAGAGAGACCTACTCAAAATTGGAAGCCTTACCCTTGGAAATCCCAATATGGACGTCCCACATGATAATGCACACCATGGCCCACAATTAATTTATCTAGAATTAAATTCATGTATGCCATCAAAGGCCTATTTGAATTTAAACTCAAAATTATTTTTCCACTAAAATAATTCATCCAAATGTCATCCAAATGTTTTAGGAAACCATGCGAATCTTGGAAAGTGACTAGAGAAGGGACCAAAAGACATATTTGCCCTTGGCTCCCAAAATGACCAAAATGTCCATGCTAATTCCATAGCAACATTAAGACCATTTTAACCTATACTCATTCCAATAAAGAGTTATGGTTGAACTCTAGGGACAAATATATAATATAATAAGCTCGTCATAAAATGATAGTTGTCTTCGAACTACTAAGTGTAATGACCTGAATGCCCCTCTATGTAACATCCATAATCAAGTCAGGTTATCGAATGTACTATCAACCTTCTCGATTATATCTAAACCTTAGAACTTCATATCCTTAACATAATCATCATCCAAATATCATTCTCTTGGTCCAGGGAGCGACCCACAAGTTCAATATCCATATGGAACATCCATATACTAAGATCTTAGATTTTGATGATTAATCGGATAATTCTAAGGGGACGATCATTCCATCATTAGATGGCATAGATTCTTTATTGCATCTGCACGTCCCAACTGATCAAGTCCGAGTACCCAAAACACAGAACTGTTGACCCATGAAAAAAATCTCACCCATAGTGAAATAAAGCACAAGAACTTGACTTCGTCAGTTCATCCACAAATGCTCAAGATTAAGAGCACTGGTCACTCAGTAGCATGAGGTGACTTGATCTCTCTCAGTGATAGTACTATTTTAGAGATCATACCTACCATGGTCCTGTTCAATGCATTGCATATGCACTAATGAGATAAATCCGGGAAAGTCCTCTCATGACTTAGGTAAGTCACCCTGAATACAGGAGAGTCTCTCATTATAACTTATACCAAGATGAAATGCCCAGCTCCATCTCTCAGTTATGAACAAATATGTTGTTTCCAGTGTCCATGAATTAGACCTATCTGTGTGTAGACACTACACACCTAATTCATTTACTAGAAACAATGGGCCTTATACAACCATACATATATACATGTTTAACAAGAAAAGAGTCATTCCATTAAATGACTAGTTAATATCCAGTAACAAAAGATGAGAGTGCAGCTAGTGGGCTTTAGGGCATACACCAATCCCAACAAACTCCCACTTGCACTAAAGATCACTACTTCCTAACCTAACACCCATAGACTCAACATGAGAAGTAAAGACTTTCTTAGTAAGAGTCTTAGTGAATGGGTCAGCTAAGTTATTCGCTGAAGCAATATGCTCCACCACTATTTCTCCATCCTGAATGAATTCCCGGATCAAGTGGTACTTTCTCTGAATGTGCTTGCCTTTCTTGTGATTCCTGGGCTCTTTGCACTGTGCTACAGCACCAGTGTTATCGCAGCACATGACAATCAGTTTTTGCACTGCAGGAACAACTCCCAATTCCAATAGGAATTTTCTGAGCTATACTACTTCCTTCGCAGCTTCCGATGCCGCCACATACTCTGCTTCCATGGTAGAATCAGCAGTACAGGATTGCTTGACACTTCTCCATGATATAGCCCCTCCTGACAGAGTAAAGACGTACCCTGAGGTAAACTTTCTGGTATCTCTATCAGATTGGAAATCAGAGTCTATATACGCCAAAAGCGTTAGATCATCTGCTCGAAAGGTTAGCATATAATCTTTCGTTCTCTGAAGATACTTGAATATATGCTTAACAGCTGTCCAATGCATAGGTCCAGGGCTTGACTGATATCTGCTAACCATGCCAACGGCAAAGCAAATATCTGGTCTAGTACATAACATAGCATACATGAGGCTTCCAACAGCGGATGCATATGGAACTCTCCTCATGCTCTCTATCTCTTCAGATGTCTTTGGACATTGATCTCGAGACAGTGGTACTCCATGTCTAGAAGGTAGGAGGCCCTTCTTGGAGTCATGCATGTTAAACTTGACCAATATCTTCTAAATATATGAAGATTGGTGTAATGCTAACATCTTATTCTTGCAATGTCGCAAAAGCTTGATCCCTAAGATATAGCTGGCCTCACCCAAATCCTTCATCTGAAATTGAGAGGATAACCAAACCTTTGTGGATGATAATATACCTACATCATTTCCAATGAGCAATATGTCATCTACATACAGAACCAAAAATGCAACTGCTTTTCCACTTCCTTTCTTATATACACATGGTTCATCATTGTTTTGATCAAAGCCAAAAGATTTGACTGCCTGATTAAACTTGATGTTCCATGGTCTAGATGCTTGCTTAAGTCCATAAATGGACTTCTTAAGTTTACAAACCATGTTATCTTGGCCACTAGCAATGAAACCCTCTGGTTGCATCATATAGATGCATTTGTCAAGACTTCCATTAAGAGAAGCTGTCTTGACATCCATTTGCCATATCTCGTAGTCATAATGACATGCGATGGCCAAGAGAATCCTTATGGACTTAAGCATAGCCACTGGTGAAAAGGTTTCCTCATAATCGATACCCTCTTTCTGAGTATATCCTTTCGCCACCAGTCTTGCCTTGAAGGTTTCAACCTTCCAATCCACTCCTCTCTTTCTCTTGTAGATCCACTTGCACCCTATGGGTTTAATCCCTTCAGGTGCATCTACAAGTTCCCAGACTTGATTGGAATACAAAGAATCCATTTCAGATTTCATCGCTTGCTGCCACATGTCAGCATCTATATCCGTTACTGCTTCATCATAACTGGTAGGATCCTTAACCAGATCTTCAGAGTCTGTCTTAAAAGACACTCCTAGATATCTTTCTGGCTGTCTAGAAATTCTCCCACTACGACGAGGCTCCGGAGTGTTAAAAGGAATATCTTGTTCATCTACTGTCTCAGGATCCGGTACAGATGTTATAGGAGATCCCGGAAGAATCTCCTCAAGGGTTTCTTTACAACTAAGCTCTTGGTGCATCATATAATCATCCTCCAAGTACCTAGCATGAGTGCTGATAAGCACTTTTTCCTCCTTTGGATGATAAAAGATGCCACCTCTCGTTCCCTTAGGATACCCAATGAAGTAGCACATTTCCGATCTGGGTTCTAGCTTGATAGCTTTATGATTCAGTACATAGGCCGGACTACCCCAAATGTGGATATGTCTTAAACTGGGTTTTCGACTTGTCCACATTTCTTGGGGTGTCCTAGGTACTGATTTAGAAGGTACCAGATTTAAAATGTATGCTGTTGCTTCTAGGGCATATCCCCAAAAAGATATAGGTAGGGTTGCATGACTCATCATGGACCTTACCATGTCAAGAAGGGTACGGTTTCTTCTCTCCACTACACCATTTTGCTAGGGTGTACCCGGTGCAGACAACTGAGACATAATCCCATGTTGTGTGAGGTACTCTTTGAACTCACCCAGGAGGTACTCGCCACCTCGATCAGATCGAAGGGCTTTGATATGTTTCCCTAGTTGTAACTCCGCCTCAGCCTTGAATTGTTTGAATTTATCAAACGCCTCAGACTTGCGTCGCATTAAGTACACATATCCATACCTAGAGTAATCATCGGTGAAAGTGATGTAATACTCATACCCTCCTCGAGCTGGTTTGTTCATAGGACCACACAGATCAGTGTGAGTCAATTTTAACAACTCCTTTGACCTTAGTCCCTTTCTAGAGAATGATTGTTTGGTCATCTTTCCCTTGAGACAAGATTCGCACTGAGGAAAAGGTTCGAAGTCTAATGAGCTCAAAGGCCCATCATCTACCAACCTCTGAATCCGTTTTAGGTTAATGTGACCCAAAACGTAAGTGCGAAAGATATGTGTCATTGATTGAAGATACCTTCCTCTTAAGGGAAGTGGAGTTTTCTTGTTGTACATTATGCAGTATGGGAGCAATAGGATATATATAAAATAAGTTGTCATTGTTAGTTTTATGGACTCAATCCAGTAGATGATATAATAAATTGATTAATTTTTTTATTTATCAGTATATTCATGCTTTCCTTTTATGAGATGAATGGCGATTTATTATATACATGCACATAACCAATGCGAATGACATGATGGTTCATGAGATGAATAGGAATCCGCAAGTATATTCGATGTAACACATGTGTATGGATGAGATCCACATACGGGAGACATGTGTGAAAAATTTTATACTTAAAATATATTCACAACCAGTGATGAGACTGGACATCTCATACTGACAAGGTTGCAACACTTTGGTCACTATGAGATAGTGTGACTTGTCTCGATCATCAGAATGGAAGATTCTGGATCATAGTGCTGGTACATTGGATGTATTGAAGGACCATGAGAAGCACCTTATAAGCACTATCTTTATTTTAAGGTCTGCTCTCATAATTCCCTAGCAATAGGCTCTCAATTCTGAGACATTAATGAACTCAAGTTTCTATCTATTCATTTGCTTTGAGTCACCAATGAGTGAGGCCAACTGTAGGTCAACACCTCGGTGATTTGGGTACGTGGTAGTAGAGCTGTGGGAACATTCAATGGTCAAGATGGAATCTATCTCTAATATCCCCTTGTGCCAATTAATGGATTTATCATTGGTAAGTTCGCACCCATTCGATAAAGAGTTAATTGGAAAGGTACCTGTGATCATTATAATTAATTGGGGCTCAAGGATAATAAGATATGGATCTAGTTTGGAAAACAGGTCCAATTGATCCATGGATATTGATAGAGGGGTCTACTTGTGGTAATGTGGAAGTTTAGGGTCTTCTATGTAATATTCCTAAGACTGGAGTTCAATTGCATTTATATAGTGGAGTTATTTGCAATTAACTGTGGGCCCGAATTACACATGAGATGTGGGGTCGCGTGTCCCAGTTGGAACCAGCTTTCTAAGGAATCCCTAGTGGTCCCCACGCTAGCCCAACTGTTAGAAAGTATCTAATTCTAGTTGAACTCTAAAAGGAAAGTTACTATTTCTATTAGAAGTGAGACTTCTAATAGTGGTAATAGTAGACTTAATAATTTTAGTAGAAGTGAGACTTCTATTTTAATTAGAAAGGAATTGGAAAGTTACTAATCATATTTGAAGTGATACTTCTAATTATGATATGGTAAGTTACTAATTAATGGAAGTGAGACTTCTATTGTAATTAGTAAAGAGGAGGGGCTTGCAAAAGCTATAAATTAAGGAGAGGAGGGCTGGACGTCCCATGCATGCTCCATACATAGGGATTGATGCCCAGCCCTCTCTAGTGCAAAAGTTGCACGAGTTTTTCCTCTCTTTCCCTCTTCTAGTTCTCTTTCTAGTTCTTCCCTAGAGTTCCTAGTAGTATTCTCTTGGAGATCCCACCATCTTCTGTTGGATACCGCGATCACTGAGAGGGGGGGGGTGAATCAGTGATTTCTAAAAACAGGTCCAATTCAACAACAAAACAAGTCAAACCACACAATGACACCAGATTTAACGTGGTTCACCGAAAGGCTACGTCCACGGTTCAAAGACTGTCCGAACACCAATCCGGGACAGATCTGAATCTTATTTAGTCGCACCAACGACAAAGAGCACCAACCCTTAGTTTCAGATAGCACCAACTATCTAGGAAGCACCGACTCCCTTTACAATTTATCTGCACCAACAGATAGAATCACCAAACCCCAGACATCAAGCACCAACTTGATGTAAAAACAGAATAGAAGATAAATTCTGTCTACAGCCCTTCCCCTCTACAATTCTCTCTCTCTCAATCCCTTACAAATTGAAATTAAAGTATAAACAGAGAGACACTTAACTCATGGACGAAATACCATCTTCAAGAGCACATCCTCGTCCACAATTGCTGTAGAAAACGTCACCACATCAGCACACAGCAACACACACCAGCAGCTTCTTCTTTCTCTCAAGAACTCTCTAAAACTCTTCTCTATTCTTTCTCTCTTCTGGTGTCTTTAAGAACGACCCTTACATGCCTTTTTATAGGTTTTGATAACCCTTAATTGTATTTAAAACGGGCTACAATTCGTTTAGAAAGAGTCCCAAACAAATTAGATAAGAGTGCTGAATTTTCGTGCAAGACTTCTGTTTTTGCGCAACTCTGATCCCGTGCTCGGTCGACATCCTTGCTTTCTCGGTCGACATCATACACTGACTGGAATCAGTCAATTATCGCGCTCGGTCGACATCCTGGTGTCCCGGTCGACCGAAGACACACTGTGTCACGAAAATAACTGAGAGGTGCCTGAATCTGTTTCTGCAGGTTTCTTCTTGCTCGGTCGACAGCATGGGGTGCTCGGTCGACCGAGTGCTCTGCTTCAGGAATTCTGAATTCCTGACTGTTTCAATTTTGATTCTTCTTTTCAGCTCTATCAACACTAGCCTTCTATCATCATGCTTGTGACAATGTGTTGACAAGAATTCCAACTCAAAATAATACTTTGAGATACTATCTTCTTCAATTCGTCAAAAGACTTTCAAGTCATCTCAAATTCCAACAATCTCCCCCTTTGGAATTGTTGGCAACACTATTGGAACTTCAACACTCACTTGGAACCAATTCTGAAATTCTGAAATATCAACCATGCACTGTTAACAATCTCCCCCTAGCTTTCATAGCATAACAACTCTCCTTGCTATCATAGCATAACATCTCTCCCCCTTTGACAACAAGTCCAAAGGGACCAAACCGAGGAGCGAATAGGATATTCAATGAATACTTTGCTCCCCCTTTCAAGCACAACTCCTACGGTTTAGGAGAGTGAGTAACTCCTAACTTTTTCCGGAGATACTCGAAGACTTCCTTTGGCAGAGGTTTCGTGAAAATATCAGCCACTTGCTCAGTTGTTGGAACATATTCCAACTTGACTTCTCCATCAGCAACTTTATCTTTAAGAAAATGATAACGAATTGCTACATGCTTTGTTCGAGAGTGCTGAACAGGATTCTTAGATATATGAATTGCACTCGTGTTGTCACATAGGATCGGCGTAGGATCCATTGTAGGAACTCCTAGATCAGAGAGCATTTGCCGCATCCATAACACTTGCGTACAACAAGTTGCCGCTGCAATATATTCCGCTTCCGCTGTCGAAAGGGATACTGAGTCTTGCTTCTTACTATGCCAAGCAACTAATCTTTCTCCAAGATAAAATGCGCCGCCGCTAGTACTCTTGCGATCATCTATGCATCCAGCCCAATCGGCATCAGAATATGCAACAAGAGTGAAGGATTTTCCTTTGGGATACCAGATACCAAGCTCCATAGTACCTTTCAGATATCGAAAGATTCTTTTCACTGCTGTAAGGTGCGTTTCAGTTGGTGCTGCTTGAAAACGTGCAACCATACATACTGCTTGTAGAAGATCTGGTCTTGTTGCAGTCAAGTAGAGCAAGCTTCCTATCATAGAGCGATAGGTGGTATGATCAACGGACGAGGCCTTATCATCTTTGCTAAGCTTCGTGTTCGTTGACATTGGTGTGCTCACTGGCTTGCTGTCTTCCATATTGAACCGTTTCAGCATTTCCTTAATGTATTTCATCTGTGATATGAAGATACCATGTTTCAGCTGCTGAACTTGTAAACCAAGAAAGAACTTTAGTTCTCCAAGCATCGACATCTCAAATTCTTTCTTCATCTCTTCTGCAAAATTCCTGCACATCTCCTCATCATTGCCACCAAAGATTATGTCATCGACATAAACAATGACAACCAGCTGTTTGCTTAACTCAGTTTTGACATACAGATTGCTATCAACCATTCCTTTTCCAAAACCGATCTTGCGGAGATAGAGATCCAGCCTTGCATACCATGCCCTTGGCGCTTGTTTCAGTCCATAAAGAGCCTTTTTCAACTTGCACACTAGATCTGAATTTTTGCTGATGAGAAAACCATCAGGTTGCTCAATGTAGACCTCTTCTTCAAGTAAACCATTCAATAAAGCTGACTTTACGTCCATCTGAAATACCTTGAAGGTTTTGTATGCTGCCAATGCAAGAAACATACGAATAGCTTCCAGACGAGCCACCGGTGCAAAGGTCTCTTCAAAATCTATGCCTTCAACTTGAGCATAGCCTTTACAAACCAACCTTGCTTTGTTTCTAATGACTTGACCATCTTCATTCAGCTTATTCCGAAAGACCCGTTTAGTACCAATAACATTCTTATCAGTAGGTCTAGGAACAAGTTCCCATGTGGAGTTCTTCTCAATTTGCTCCAACTCCTCATGCATAGATTTCAACCACCTTTCATCGAGACTGGCTTCAGCCACAGTCTTGGGTTCAATGGTGGACACAAGTGAGTAATTGCTAACTACACTTTGTCTAGTTTGAACGCCTGCCTTAGGATCTCCAATGATTTGATCCTTAGGGTGTTGCTCTACCCAAGTGCTGTGCTTCTTAGGTGTAGTATCTTCTGAGTCATCCTTTGATTTCTCAGAATCATTAGATTCAGCCATCTCATCATCAATCTCACTCGAGTCCTCATAAACTGGACTGTCATTATGAGTTGCATTCTTTGGTTCAATATTCTCATCTATTCTCACATCAGCACTTTCTATGATTTTTCTGGTTCTTTTGTTAAGACACCTATATGCCTTGCTAGTAGAGGAGTAACCCAGAAATATACCTTCGTCAGCTCTTTCTTCAAATTTGCCCGGATTTTGTTCGAGCCGCTTGATGTAACACTTGCTGCCGAAGACTCTGAAGTGCTTGACTGTTGCTTTTCTTCCAAACCATAGCTCATAGGGAGTTTTGTCTTCATGTGGCCTGATCAAGCTCGATTTTGAATGTATACAGCCGTATGAATTGCCTCTTTCCAATACTTGTCAGCCATCTTGCTTTCACTTAGCATCGTACGAGCCATCTCTTGTACGGTGCGATTCTTCCGTTCCACAACTCCATTTTGCTGTGGAGTTCTAGGGGCTGAGTACTGTCTTTGAATGCCATGATGTTCACAATATTTAGTGAACTCTTCAGATGTGAACTCGCCTCCACGATCAGACCTTAAAATCTTGATACGTTTTTCCAATTGATTTTCAACCTGTGCTTTAAACACTTTAAAACGATCAAGTGCTTGATGCTTATGCTTAAGAAACAATACCCATGTCATACGAGTATAATCATCAATGCATAACATGAAATACTTATCTCCATTGGTGCTTTGAGTTCGCATCGGTCCACAGAGATCAGTGTGCACTAGCTCAAGAGGTTTCTTGGAATGATGCTCCTTTGACTTGAACATAACCCTCGTTTGCTTTCCCTTTTGGCAAGAGTTACAAATGGGATTGGAAGGCTTTTCAACTTTAGACATGCCTCTTACAGCCTTTTTATTGCAAATCTTTGACATGTTATCAAAGCTTAGATGCCCAAGGCGTTTGTGCCACAACCAACTTTCCTCTGTCCGACTCATCAAGCAGGTCTTTTCAGCTCCATCTGACAATGAATAGAGATTTCCAGCAGTTCTTGATCCAGTTGCCACTGTTTTGCCGTTACTACTCTTCTTGATGGCAAACCCATTCTTTGTGAAGATAACTTCGTGACCCTTGTCACAGATCTGGCTCACACTAAGCAGATTGTGTCTCAATCCAGACACATATAAGACTTCTTCCGATCTGATCTTGTTTGCCATAAGCTGAATAACACCTTTTCCGCAGATTTTGGCACCATCATTGTTGCCAAACTTCACTGAACCGCCTTCATAGTGCTGTAATTTGATGAATTTCTCTTTATCACCAGTCATATGGCTTGAACAACCACTATCAAGGACCCATGGTGCTGTCTTCTTTTGTGCATTAAATGCCGTTTGCACAATGAGAGATTCTTTGGAATTACCTTCCCTTTTCTTTGCCCTCCATGCCTTAACTAACTTGGGTTTCTTTTCAACCTGAAATTTGTTAGCAATATGCAACCTACAATCCCTAGCCAAGTGTCCATAATTATGACACATATAGCACTCAATTTTGTGGCTACTTAGGATTGAAAAAGGATTCCTAGTCACAAGTGGGCTGTTTCTAACATAGAATCTACAATCAGCTCTTTTATGCCCAAACATATTACAATGAAAGCAATAACCATAGAATTTGTATCTTCTTTGTGGCTGGTTAGTCTTCATTACCTTTCTAACAGGAATGGACTCCTTTCTAGGTTGAGTGGGCTTCATAGAGTTAGAAGGTGCAGTGACTTGCTTCACAAACTCTTTCTTTTCAGGAGGTGCAATCTTAGAGGATTCTCCTTTCTCAAATCCTAGACCAAATCTGAAATGGGCAGGTCTTTGAACTTTCAGTAGTTCATTGAGTTTCATAGTCCCTTCAATCGCTTGGAGCGTTTTGAGTTTTTTGTTATTTTCCAAATTTTCAGCCTTTGCTTTAGCGATCTCAGTTTCAAGTTTCATAGCCTCTTCCTTTTTGATACTTATTTGGTTTTCAAGGACTTCTACCATTCTTTTATATTCTTCTACTTGAGTTTTCAAAGCAATAATAGAACTTTCAGATTCATGGAGAAGTTTCAGATTTTTCTTACTTGATTTGCGTTCCATGCTTAGCTCCTCAAGTGCGGCTATGAGTTCCTCTTCAAGATTGACTTCAGCCTCCTCATCCTCTTCCGGATCTAGCTCTTCTTCTTCTTCAACAGTGACCATGAAAAGAGCTTCGGTTGATTCATCATCGTCTGAAGTTTCAGACGTGCTGTCATCTTGTTGACATAGAAAGTTTTTAGCTTTGCCCCTTTTTCTGAAATTTCTCTTTCCTTTACTCTTTTCAGCATAAGAGTCATTATCATTGTCTTCTTTTAGCGGACACTTCGCAGCAAAGTGACCAATACCTCCACAATTGAAGCATTTAAAGGGTAGCTTCCCTTTGTACTTGCCATTGCTTCCTTTCTTCAACTTTCTAACAAATTGAGCCTCAAGCTCATCATCATCAGAATCAACATCATGACCAGCAGTCTCTTTTGCCTTTTTCTGAACTTTGAAGGCCGCTTCTTTATCAGATGAAGACGTCTTTCCTATGCGCATCTCATAGGCAGTTAGAGAACCATGTAATTCATCCATGGAAAATGCATTCAGATCTTTGGCTTCTTCAATGGCTGAGACTTTTGAATCAAACCGGGGAAGAAGAGATCTTAGAACCTTTTTGACGATGACCGGCTCTTTAATCTCTTCCCCTAGTCCACGAATGTCATTCGTGACTTCATTCACTCGTTGCATATACGAGTCAACATTCTCGCTTTCCTCCATGCGAAGAGACTCGAATTGAGAGCGATGAGTTTGCAATTTGGCTTCTTTAATCTTCTCATCACCTTCATGTATGCTTTGCAACTTGTCCCAAATTTCCTTGGCTGTTTTGCATGCAATTACTTTGACAAGCTCGCTGTCCACAAGGCCACTAAAGAGTGCATTCTGCGCCTTGGAGTCGTTGTCTGCCAACTTCTTCGATGCTGTATCATTGGGTACGGTGGCAGCATTGTAACCGGCTCTGACAGCCTCCCAAACATCATAGCCAAGAGATTTGATGAAGGCTTGCATCCTAATCTTCCAAAAAGAGTAATTAGAACCATCAAACAGAGGTGCTTTCATATTCCCTGTATTGACTGCCATGTGATTTGACAAGAGATCACCCTTAGCGTATTAAACTGATCAAGGGAACTTGGCTCTGATACCAATTGTTGGATACCGCGATCACTGAGAGGGGGGGGGGGTGAATCAGTGATTTCTGAAAACAGGTCCAATTCAACAACAAAACAAGTCAAACCACACAATGACACCAGATTTAACGTGGTTCACCGAAAGGCTACGTCCACGGTTCAAAGACTGTCCGAACACCAATCCGGGATAGATCTGAATCTTATTTAGTCGCACCAACGACAAAGAGCACCAACCCTTAGTTTCAGATAGCATCAACTATCTAGGAAGCACCGACTCCCTTTACAATTTATCTGCACCAACAGATAGAATCACCAAACCCCAGACATCAAGCACCAACTTGATGTAAAAACAGAATAGAAGATAAATTCTGTCTACAGCCCTTCCCCTCTACAATTCTCTCTCTCTCAATCCCTTACAAATTGAAATTAAAGTATAAACAGAGAGACACTTAACTCATGGACGAAATACCATCTTCAAGAGCACATCCTCGTCCACAATTGCTGTAGAAAACGTCACCACATCAGCACACAGCAACACACACCAGCAGCTTCTTCTTTCTCTCAAGAACTCTCTAAAACTCTTCTCTATTCTTTCTCTCTTCTGGTGTCTTTAAGAACGACCCTTACATGCCTTTTTATAGGTTTTGATAACCCTTAATTGTATTTAAAACGGGCTACAATTCGTTTAGAAAGAGTCCCAAACAAATTAGATAAGAGTGCTGAATTTTCGTGCAAGACTTCTGTTTTTGCGCAACTCTGATCCCGTGCTCGGTCGACATCCTTGCTTTCTCGGTCGACATCATACACTGACTGGAATCAGTCAATTATCGCGCTCGGTCGACATCCTGGTGTCCCGGTCGACCGAAGACACACTGTGTCACGAAAATAACTGAGAGGTGCCTGAATCTATTTCTGCAGGTTTCTTCTTGCTCGGTCGACAGCATGGGGTGCTCGGTCGACCGAGTGCTCTGCTTCAGGAATTCTGAATTCCTGACTGTTTCAATTTTGATTCTTCTTTTCAGCTCTATCAACACTAGCCTTCTATCATCATGCTTGTGACAATGTGTTGACAAGAATTCCAACTCAAAATAATACTTTGAGATACTATCTTCTTCAATTCGTCAAAAGACTTTCAAGTCATCTCAAATTCCAACATCTTCTTGAGAAAAAGGAGAATCTGATACGGGTCATAGCGTGGAAGATCAAGAGGTCTTGGAGATCCCTATTTGATTAGTGAAAGCGTTTCATCATCAAAGAAAGACGCAACTTCTCCATTAGAGCACAACCGAGCTCCAAAGGTATAATCTACTTCCTTGCATGTTGTAGATTTATTTGTAGCTTATATGTTGCTGGTTCTATCCTTTAGATAGATTGTCTTACTGATCATGATGGCCGAGATTGAGAACTTGAATCTTGGACTGGGTTTTATAGCCTTCTGGATAGTTGATCCCTGCGTCAAGTGGGTCAAAAGTTTTTGAAACCTATCCTAGAGGCCCACCATATTTCCAACAATTGGTACCAGAGCCTTACCCCATCTCTTATCATGTTAGATCAGTAAGCTTGATCTAATCTTTACATGAGATGCGAAGAGGATAGATCAAGGGCTATGTACGGATCAGTTTGATGGTTTTGCTTGGACAATTAGTAAATCCATGTTTGGATAGTCACATAAGGGTTTAACAATGATGGAATGATGGTAGGAAGCCATTGGGAGTCTTCAGAAGAGTTCTGGAGATGTTTGGACACGAAATAGAAAAACCCAACCTGTAGATTTCCGTCAGGTCGGTCGACCGAGCCCTCTGGTCGGTCGACCGAAGACACTCAGGCCGGTCGACCGAATCCTCTAGCTCGAACCCCACCGGGGGACACCCCCGGACCCCCTCTGCGTAGGGGCATGAATCATAGTAGCGGCAATATTTGGCATCCTGTCTTTCCATTATTGTTTGGTAACCCGGCTTTGTGAGTTGCTTTGCTAGTATGAGATACTAACATGCAGGTTATCATATTCTCTCCATATGGCCCACAAGTCTTTCACTTTCTTTTATGGTTGAATGTTTATTTTTGGCAAGTTGTAAAGGGCATCATGGTTTCCTTGTTTTCCCGGTTTCGGGCAAGGCATGGTGAAATTCCCTATGAGCCTTTTATTTCTATTAATAGATTATCATGTAAGTCTCATCGTAGAGACATAGGAATTTATGTAATTTTCTAAATTTGTAAATTCTGGCGATGTCTGAGACAAAGAAGGAAAGTGAAGCTGGACTCCTAATCAAAGAGTTTGAAGATTACCAAAGGTCTTTTGGAGTTTCCCAAAGAGTTTGAGGAATTCCAAATTTTTGGAAAGTCTAGAAGTCCAAGAAGTCTATTCCGCTTGGGCCATATGGAGGAGAGGACTAGTTTCTAATTCTTGCGTTTTCTATTTATAGTTAAATGCTTTATTTAGAATGTTTCCAAATCTGATCCAAACATAGCAAGTTACTAATATTGGTCAAATCAAATTAATTTTTGGAAAGAGTTCTAATTAGTGTTGATGACCCATGAGATGGAAACATTGGTAACACTAATTTAAGAAACTGGACTTTCCTTAAAATAACTTGACTTGGAACCAATCTTAGATCATATCATGAGATGATTTGATGATTCATATATTTATATATGTGGGCCCTAATACCTTAAAAGGAAATCCTCAATTCCAAAATATTAAGTGGGAGCGGGGCATTCAAATTGAGAAATCCCCATGGTTTTCCACCATAGGTCCATTCTAAGGAAAGTATTAGCCTCGCGCCACCAAGAGAGTGGCCGTTCCCTACGGAGGGCTTTTATTTGTCTGGTTACTAGATATGGATCTCCTATGGATAGTATTGATGAGACGTGGTGGGGGTTCACTCCCCAAGGAGGAGATGCCCATCGCGGTTGTCATGCAATATTAGTTGGTGGGTCACACTTAACTAAAATAATGATGCAGTATCCCCAAGGATTTGCCTCATGTATTTTAGAAACCAAAGATAATCGGGAGTCATACATTATTTGGTATGAGATACCTAGATGATAGTGAATGATTGGGGATCAAGGATAGTTAGTCTTAATCTTAATTTTGACGACTTTGATCCGCACCAATCTATGGGGCATTTGCACTCCCCAAGGAGGCATGCCCTAGGGGATTGGGCTTCCGATGTATTCTAAATTCAGTGCTTATGAGGATTCCCATATGAATTTGGTAGAATACTAAACCCTAATGTCATTTATATTCTTTCATTGAATGTATGGTTATGTGCTTTAATTTATACAGCATGAATTCGAATACTTTCAATCCACTTGCGACCATCCTCAACCAGAACAAGTTGATGGGATCCAATTATGTAGACTGGAAAAGGAACCTGGATATTATCTTGACAGCTTCAAAATGCAAATATGTCCTTATTATACCCTCCCTTCCTGAGCCTGAGCCTGAGCCTGATGCACCACAGATTGTGAAAAACTTTTACACCAAGTGGACCAAAGACAATGAGATGGCCAGATGTTTTATTCAGGCATCCATGTCTACTGTTTTGCAAGAACAACATCAATCCTATAAGTCAGCATACGATATTATATCGAACTTAATGGAGATGTTTGCAGAATAGGTCAGGCCTGCTAGGCAGGCTGCTATAAAAGTGCTGATGGAGACAAAGATGGCTGAGTGAACCCCAGTACAAAAACATTTGTTACAAATGAAGTTGGCATTGAATGAGTTAGATGTATTGGGGACTATGTTTGATACAGAAACACAGATCGACATGATCATTCAATCACTACCAGACTTATTCAAACATTTCGAGATCAATTATAATAAATTGGAAATGACCATAGCTGAGCTGTCTCGCCAGCTGGTAGTGTTTGAGGAAATCATGAAGAAAAGACCAACTGCCCTCATGACAGAAAAGTCATTTGCTAAGTCTAAACCGAAAGGTAAAGACCGGGATAGCAAGAAGAAATCAGTCATCAAAGGCCCTAAGTTGGAGTATGGTTCCACTAGTGGTGTGGCCAAGGTCAAGGATAAGGGAGCAAAGGGAAAGTGTTTCCACTGCGGTATGACAGGACATTGGAGGAGGAATTGTCCACGATTTCTGTCAAAGGAAAAGACCTTAGGTATGATTGAGTCATTTGTTTCTGAAGATAGTTTTTCAATTAGTGCTTCAGAATCTTCGTTTGTAGACTTTGGTGCAATGAATTACATCAGTAATATGTTGTAGGAGCTACAGGTAACCAGGAGGATTAATGACGGAAAAATCAGTATTAACCTGGGATCGGAAGCCAAGGCAGAAGCAGTGTCAGTAGGAGTAGTAACTTAGTTATTTTCAGATATTAAGTTGATTTTGTCAGATACATTATATGTACCATTTTAAGATGGAATTTTAATTTCTAGTATGATGAATAAGAGTTATTCAGTTACTTTTGGTAATTAAATCGTCTTAAAGAGGAGCGGTACTCTTATATATTTTGACAAAGTAATCAATGGCTTTTATATGTTAACTCCCACAATGTATGAGATGCATGACACTGATGTTAATAATAGACCATGATTAAAGAGGTAGTCACCTTCATCTAATCCAACAAACTTTGGCACCCAAGAGGCTAGGTCATATAAACCTAAACAGGATTGACAGGCTAGTGAAAGATGGTATCTTGCCTTCATTGGTGGTACAACCAATGCCTGTCTGTAAGTCTTGTCTGGAAGGTAAAATGATTAAAAGACCTTTATTCATCTAAGGGCAGTAGGGCCAAAGATTTATTGGAGTTAGTATATATTGATGTGTATGGACCCATAATATTGTTGGATACCGCGATCACTGAGAGGGGGGGGGTGAATCAGTGATTTCTAAAAACAGGTCCAATTCAACAACAAAACAAGTCAAACCACACAATGACACCAGATTTAACGTGGTTCACCAAAAGGCTACGTCCACGGTTCAAAGACTGTCCGAACACCAATCCGGGACAGATCTGAATCTTATTTAGTCGCACCAACGACAAAGAGCACCAACCCTTAGTTTCAGATAGCACCAACTATCTAGGAAGCACCGACTCCCTTTACAATTTATCTGCACCCACAGATAGGATCACCAAACCCTAAACACCAAGCACCAACTTGATGTTAAAAACAGAATAGAAGATAAATTCTGTCTACAGCCCTTCCCCTCTACAATTCTCTCTCTCTCAATCCCTTACAAATTGAAATTAAAGCATAAACAGAGAGACACTTAACTCATGGACGAAAACACCATCTTCTAGAGCATAATCTCGTCCACAATTGCTGTAGAAAACGTCTGATAATGCAGCAACACAGCAACACAGCACCAGCACTCTTCTTCTCTCCAAAACTCTCTCTATAACTCTCTAAAACTCTTCTCTTCTGGTGTCTCTTCTGATGTGTTTATGAACGACCCAAGCATGCCTTTATATAGGTTTTAATAACCCTTAATTGTATTCAAAACGGGCTACAATTCGTTTAGAAAGATTCCCAAACGAAATAGATAACTGTGCTGAATTTTCGTGCAAAACTTCTAATTCTGCGCAACTCTGGTTCCCGTGCTCGGTCGACATCCTGGCTTGCTCGGTCGACCGAAGACACTGACTGGAAAACAGACAATTTCGAGCTCGGTCGACATCCTGGAGTCCCGGTCGACCGAAGACACACCGTGTCACGAAAATAACTGAGAGGTGCCTTTTTTTCTGTTTCTGCAGGTTTCTTCTTGCTCGGTCGACCGCATGAGGAGCCCGGTCGACCGCATGCACTGCTTCAGGAATTCTGAATTCCTGACTGTTTCAATTCTGTTTCCAATTCTGATTTCTTCTTTTCAGCTCTATCAACACTAGCCTATTAACATCATGTTTGTGACAATGTGTTGACAAGAATTCCAACTCAAAACAATACTTGAGATGCTAACTTCTTCAATTCATCAAAAGACTTCTCAAGTCATCTCAAATTCCAACAATCTCCCCCTTTGGAATTGTTGGCAACACTATTGGAACTTCAACACTTTCTTGGAACCAATTCTGAGATTCTGAAATATCAACCATGCACTGTCAACAATCTCCCCCTAGCATAACTTCTCTCCTTGCTATCATATCATAACATCTCTCCCCCTTTGACAACAAGTCCAAAGGGACCAAACCGAGGAGCGAATAGGATATTCAATGAATACTTTGCTCCCCCTTTCAAGCACAACTCCTACGGTTTAGGAGAGTGAGTAACTCCTAACTTTTTCCGGAGATACTCGAAGACTTCCTTTGGCAGAGGTTTCGTGAAGATATCAGCCACTTGCTCAGTTGTTGGAACATATTCCAACTTGACCTCTCCATCAGCAACTTTATCTTTAAGAAAATGATAACGAATTGCTACATGCTTTATTCGAGAGTGCTGAACAGGATTCTTAGATATATGAATTGCACTCGTGTTGTCACATAGGATCGGCGTAGGATCCGTTGCAGGAACTCCTAGATCAGAGAGCATTTGCCGCATCCATAACACTTGCGTACAACAAGTTGCCGCTGCAATATATTCCGCTTCCGCTGTCGAAAGGGATACTGAGTCTTGCTTCTTACTATGCCAAGCAACTAATCTTTCTCCAAGATAAAATGCGCCGCCGCTAGTACTCTTGCGATCATCTACGCATCCAGCCCAATCGGCATCAGAATATGCAACAAGAGTGAAGGATTTGCCTTTGGGATACCAGATACCAAGCTCCATAGTACCTTTCAGATATCGAAAGATTCTTTTCACTGCTGTAAGGTGCGTTTCAGTTGGTGCTGCTTGAAAACGTGCAACCATACATACTGCTTGTAGAAGATCTGGTCTTGTAGCAGTTAAGTAGAGCAAGCTTCCTATCATAGAGCGATAGGTAGTATGATCAACGGACGAGGCCTTATCATCTTTGCTAAGCTTCGTGTTCGTTGACATTGGTGTGCTCACTGGCTTGCTGTCTTCCATATTGAACCGTTTCAGCATTTCCTTAATGTACTTCATTTGTGATATGAAGATACCATGTTTCAGCTGCTGAACTTGTAAACCAAGAAAGAACTTTAGTTCTCCAAGCATTGACATCTCAAATTCTTTCTTCATCTCTTCTGCAAAATTCCTGCACATCTCCTCATCATTGCCACCAAAGATTATGTCATCAACATAAACAATGACAACCAGCTGTTTGCTTAACTCAGTTTTGACATATAGATTGCTATCAACAAGTCCTTTTCCAAAACCGATCTTGCGGAGATAGAGATCCAGCCTTGCATACCATGCCCTTGGCGCTTGTTTCAGTCCATAAAGAGCCTTTTTCAACTTGCACACTAGATCTGAATTTTTGCTGATGAGAAAACCATCAAGTTGCTCAATGTAGACCTCTTCTTCAAGTAAACCATTCAAGAAAGCTGACTTTACGTCCATCTGAAATACCTTGAAGGTTTTGTATGCTGCCAATGCAAGAAACATTCGAATAGCTTCCAGACGAGCCACCGGTGCAAAGGTCTCTTCAAAATCTATGCCTTCAACTTGAGCATAGCCTTTACAAACCAACCTTGCTTTGTTTCTAATGACTTGACCATCTTCATTCAGCTTATTCCGAAAGACCCATTTAGTACCAATAACATTCTTATCAGTAGGTCTAGGAACAAGTTCCCATGTGGAGTTCTTCTCAATTTGCTCCAGCTCCTCATGCATAGATTTCAACCAACTTTCATCGAGACTGGCTTCAGCCACAGTCTTGGGTTCAATGGTGGACACAAGTGAGTAATTGCTAACTACACTTTGTCTAGTTTGAACGCCTGCCTTAGGATCTACAATGATTTGATCCTTAGGGTGTTGCTCTACCCAAGTGCTGTGCTTCTTAGGTGAAGTATCTTCTGAGTCATCCTTTGATTTCTCAGAATCATTAGATTCAGCCATCTCATCATCAATCTCACTCGAGTCCTCATAAACTGGACTGTCATTATGAGTTGCATTCTTTGGTTCAATATTCTCATCTATTCTCACATCAGCACTTTCTATGATTTTTCTGGTTCTTTTGTTAAGACACCTATATGCCTTGCTAGTAGAGGAGTAACCCAGAAATATACCTTCGTCAGCTCTTTCTTCAAATTTGCCCGGATTTTCTGAAATTTCTCTTTCCTTTACTCTTTTCAGCATAAGAGTCATTATCATTGTCTTCTTTTAGGGGACACTTCGCAGCAAAGTGACCAATACCTCCACAATTGAAGCATTTAAAGGGTAGCTTCCCTTTGTACTTGCCATTGCTTCCTTTCTTCAATTTTCTAACAAATTGAGCCTCAAGCTCATCATCATCAGAATCAACATCATGACCAGCAGTCTCTTTTGCCTTTTTCTGAACTTTGAAGGCCGCTTCTTTATCAGATGAAGACGTCTTTCCTATGCGCATCTCATAGGCAGTTAGAGAACCATGTAATTCATCCATGGAAAATGCATTCAGATCTTTGGCTTCTTCAATGGCTGAGACTTTTGAATCAAACCGGGGAAGAAGAGATCTTAGAACCTTTTTGACGATGACCGGCTCTTTAATCTCCTCCCCTAGTCCACGAATGTCATTCGTGACTTCATTCACTCGTTGCATATACGAGTCAACATTCTCGCTTTCCTCCATGCGAAGAGATTCAAATTGAGAGCGATGAGTTTGCAATTTGGCTTCTTTAATCTTCTCATCACCTTCATGTATGCTTTGCAACTTGTCCCAAATTTCCTTGGCTGTTTTGCATGCAATTACTTTGACAAGCTCGCTGTCCACAAGGCCACTAAAGAGTGCATTCTGCGCCTTGGAGTCGTTGTCTGCCAACTTCTTCGATGCAGTATCATTGGGTACGGTGGCAGCATTGTAACCGGCTCTGACAGCCTCCCAAACATCATAGCCAAGAGATTTGATGAAGGCTTGCATCCTAATCTTCCAAAAGGAGTAATTAGAACCATCAAACAGAGGTGCTTTCATATTCCCTGTATTGACTGCCATGTGATTTGACAAGAGATCACCCTTAGCGTATTAAACTGATCAAGGGAGCCTCGCTCTGATACCAATTGTTGGATACCGCGATCACTGAGAGGGGGGGGGGTGAATCAGTGATTTCTAAAAACAGGTCCAATTCAACAACAAAACAAGTCAAACCACACAATGACACCAGATTTAACGTGGTTCACCAAAAGGCTACGTCCACGGTTCAAAGACTGTCCGAACACCAATCCGGGACAGATCTGA
Organism: Litsea cubeba; assembly: GCA_012931725.1. Classification (NCBI taxonomy): domain Eukaryota; kingdom Viridiplantae; phylum Streptophyta; class Magnoliopsida; order Laurales; family Lauraceae; genus Litsea; species Litsea cubeba. The sequence continues at coordinate 38,842,399 of CM022950.1, forward strand.
ATCTTATTTAGTCGCACCAACGACAAAGAGCACCAACCCTTAGTTTCAGATAGCACCAACTATCTAGGAAGCACCGACTCCCTTTACAATTTATCTGCACCCACAGATAGGATCACCAAACCCTAAACACCAAGCACCAACTTGATGTAAAAACAGAATAGAAGATAAATTCTGTCTACAGCCCTTCCCCTCTACAATTCTCTCTCTCTCAATCCCTTACAAATTGAAATGAAAGCATAAACAGAGAGACACTTAACTCATGGACGAAAACACCATCTTCTAGAGCATAATCTCGTCCACAATTGCTGTAGAAAACGTCTGATAATGCAGCAACACAGCAACACAGCACCAGCACTCTTCTTCTCTCCAAAACTCTCTCTATAACTCTCTAAAACTCTTCTCTTCTGGTGTCTCTTCTGATGTGTTTATGAACGACCCAAGCATGCCTTTATATAGGTTTTAATAACCATTAATTGTATTCAAAACGGGCTACAATTCGTTTAGAAAGATTCCCAAACGAAATAGATAACTGTGCTGAATTTTCGTGCAAAACTTCTAATTCTGCGCAACTCTGGTTCCCGTGCTCGGTCGACATCCTGGCTTGCTCGGTCGACCGAAGACACTGACTGGAAAACAGACAATTTCGAGCTCGGTCGACATCCTGGAGTCCCGGTCGACCGAAGACACACTGTGTCACGAAAATAACTGAGAGGTGCCTTTTTTTCTGTTTCTGCAGGTTTCTTCTTGCTCGGTCGACCGCATGAGGAGCCCGGTCGACCGCATGCACTGCTTCAGGAATTCTGAATTCCTGACTGTTTCAATTCTGTTTCCAATTCTGATTTCTTCTTTTCAGCTCTATCAACACTAGCCTATTAACATCATGTTTGTGACAATGTGTTGACAAGAATTCCAACTCAAAACAATACTTGAGATGCTAACTTCTTCAATTCATCAAAAGACTTCTCAAGTCATCTCAAATTCCAACAAATATTAGAGCGAGAGATTGATACGAGTATTTCATCACTTTCACCGATGATTACTCAAGATATGAATACATATACCTTATGCACCACAAGTCTGAGATTTTTTGAATAGTTCAAAGAGTTTTCGAACGCAAGCGGAAAAACAATTAGGTAAAAATATAAATACTCTTTGATAAGATCGATAAGGCAAATATCTCTCCGCTAATTTTATGGGATACTTATCAGAAAATGGGATTTGATCCCAGTAGTCTGCTCCTGGTTTGCCTCAACAGAACGGAGTAGTAGAAAGAAGGAACAAGACTCTTTTAGATATGATCAAGTCTATGATTGAGTTTCTACGGATTACCTATATTTTGGGATATGGAAACTGAAATATATATACTAAACCTCATTCCATCTAAGTCTATACTTGAGACTCCCAAGGAGTTATGGACAGGGCGAAAGCCTAGTCTACAACGTTTTAAGGGTTGTCCGGCACACGTGCTGAAGGATAAGACGGATTAGTTGGAATTGAAGTCAGAAGAATATATGTTTATATTCTAACCCAAAAGGAACTAAATGATTGGTTGCTCTATAATCCCAGAGAGCAGATAGTGCTTGGCAGCACCAATGCGGTTTTCTGGAGGGAGATTATAAGATTAACTAGAAATCTTTAGAAATGGTTATCTTGGAGGAAATTCAAGAGAAATCAATTCCAAATCCAAGAATAACCAAATTTTAAGAAAATCCGCCCATACTTGACCCAGTAGTTACACCAATGCCTTGTCGTAGTGGGAGTATTGTCAGGACCCTTGACAAGTACTTGGTTTTGGGAAAGTCTTACGAGGCAATCCTAGAGGAACCGGAACAAGATCCCTGTTACTATGATAAAGCAGTTAATGACATAGTTTTGGGACGTTGGTTAGATGCTATGAAAGCTGTGGTGGAGTCTTTGTACTCTAATCAGGTCTGGATATTTGTGGACTTGCCTGCCAATAACAAACCTATTGGGTGCAAGTGAGTCTACAAGAGAAAAAAAGAGCCAGATGGAAGAGTTCCATCCGGGTACTCTTATCCATTGCGGTTCATCTCGGTGATGAGATTTGGCAAATGGATGTCAAGACAGCGTCTCACGACACCAATCTTGAGGAAAACATCTATATGATGTAGCCAGATGGTTCTATAGCTAATGACCAAGTGCTGCATAAGTCCATTTATGGATTAAAGCAGGTATCCCGAAACAGGAACATCCGTATTGATAAAGAAATCAAGTCACTTGATTTTGTCAGTATCCGGATAAGTCATGTGTGTACATGAAAAGTCAAAGAAGGGTAGTTTTTCCTAGTCGACGACATCCTTCTCCTATGGAGTGATATAGGGATATCGTCAACAGTAAAAGTTTTGGTTGGCTAAGACTTTTGATAATAAAGGACTTTGGAGAAGCCAGGTACATCCTAAAGATAAATTTCCACTCAGACCGAAAAAATAGGATGATAGGCTTATCCCAATGATGTGTACAAAGATAAGGTTCTGGTACGGTAAGCTATGCTTTGTACTAGACCGGATATCTGTCACGCAATAGGCCTAGTCAGCAAATATCAGTCTAGTCCAGATCTTTATCATTGACTGTTGTAAGATGTGCTCTCGAATACTTGAGAAGGACTAGAGATCACATGTTGAGTCATAGCAGTGATGAGATGATTCCAGTCGATTACATAGATACTGACTTCTAGTCAGATCAGGATTCCAGGAAATCAACTTCTGGGTATGTGCTTATGTTGTAGCAGCTTGAGAAGTAGCTAAGGTAGCAGATTGACTCAAAAGATTCCTTTTGGAACTTAGAGTGGTATTTTTGGCAGGACAACCGATCAAAGTTTACTGTGATGACAGCAGGGCAGTCACTAAGTCCAAATAACCCAAGAGCCAAAAAGCATGTACAGAGGAAGTTATACATGGTCAGATAGATTGTGCAGAGAGGTGATGTACGATCACCAAAATTGTCTCTACAGACAATCTGGTAGATCCATTTACTAAGCCTTTGACTACCAAAGTCTTTGAGCTATAAGTAGACGGGATGTGCATGAGATGCAACTCTAACTAGCATTGAGCCCAAGTGGGAGATTGTTAGTTTTATGGACTCAATCCAGTAGATGATATAATAAATTGATTAATTTCTTTATTTATCAGTATATTCATGCTTTCCTTTCATGAGATGAATGGTGATTTATTATATACATGCACATAACCAATACCAATGACATGATGGTTCACGAGATGAACCGGGATCCACAAGTATATTCGATGTAACACATGTGCATGGATGAGATCCACATACGGGAGACATGTGTGACAAATCTTATGCTTAAAATATATTCACAACCAGTGATGAGACTGGACATCTCATACTGATAAGGTTGCAGCACTTTGATCACTATGAGATAGTGTGACTTGTCTCGATCATCAGAATGGAAGATTCTGGATCATAGCGCTGGTACATTGGATGTATTGAAGGACCATGAGAAGCACCTTATAAGCACTGTCTTTATTTTAAGGTCTGCTCTCATAATTCCCTAGCAATAGGCTCTCAATTATGAGACATTAATGAACTCAAGTTTCTATCTATTCATTTGCTTTGAGTCACCAATGAGTGAGGCCAGCTGTAGGTCAACACCTCGGTGATTTGGGTACGTGGTAGTAGAGCTGTGGGAACATTCAATGGTCAAGATGGAATCTATCTCTAATATCCCCTTGTGCCAATTAATGGATTTATCATTGGTAAGTGCGTACCCATTCCGATTAAGAGTTAATTGGAAAGGTACCTATGATCATTATACTTAATTGGGGCTCAAGGATAATAAGATATGGATCTAGTTTGGAAGACAGGTCCAATTGATCCATGGATATTGATAGAGGGGTCTACTTGTGGTAATGTGGAAGCTTAGGGTCTTCTATGTAATATTCCTAAGACTGGAGTTCAATTGCATTTATATAGTGGAGTTATTTGCAATTAACTATGGGCCCGGATTACACATGAGATGTGGGGTCGCGTGTCCCAGTTGGAGCCAGCTTTCTAAGGAATCCCTAGTGGTCCCCACGCTAGCCCAATTATTAGAAAGTATCTAATTCTAGTTGAACTCTAAAAGGAAAGTTACTATTTCTATTTGAAGTGAGACTTGTAATAGAGGTAATAGTAGACTTACTAATTTTAGTAGAAGTGAGACTTCTATTTTAATTAGAAAGGAATTAGAAAGTTACTAATCATATTTGAAGTGATACTTCTAATTATGATATGGTAAGTTACTAATTAATGGAAGTGAGACTTCTATTATAATTATAAAAGAGGAGGGGCTTGCAAAAGCTATAAATTAAGGAGAGGAGGGTTGGACGTCCCATGCATGCTCCATACATAGGGATTCACGCCCAGCCCTCTCTAGTGCAAAAGTTGCACGAGTTTTTCCTCTCTTTCCCTCTTCTAGTTCTCTTTCTAGTTCTTCCCTAGAGTTCCTAGTAGTTTTCTCTTGGAGATCCCACCATCTTCTTGAGAAAAAGGAGAATCTGATACGGGTCATAGCGTGGAAGATCAAGAGGTCTTGGAGATCCCTATTTGATTAGTGAAAGCGTTTCATCATCAAAGAAAGATGCAACTTCTCCATTAGAGCACAACCGAGCTCCAAAGGTATAATCTACTTCCTTGCATGTTGTAGATTTATTTGTAGCTTATATGTTGCTGGTTCTATCCTTTAGATAGATTGTCTTACTGATCATGATGGCCGAGATTGAGAACTTGAATCTTGGACTGGGTTTTATAGCCTTCTAGATAGTTGATCCCTGCATCAAGTGGGTCAAAAGTTTTTGAAACCTATCCTAGAGGCCCACCATATTTCCAACAGTCATGTATTCTACCGGAACATATAATATTTCCATCTCTACTGATATCAACACCAGAATGGAAAGAAACTGAATAATTAAATTCAATTAGTCTGGAAACTGAAATTAAATTCTTCCTCATGTCCGGAACATAGAAAACATTATTTAAAACTAATTATATCTTATCACATGGAAATTGTAAGGTAACAACTCCTACTGCAACTGCCCAAACTTTAGCTCCAGTTCCGACTCTATAGACAAACTCTCCTTTCTCAATCCTCTGCATTATCTGAAACCCTTGTCCTTCTTTTTGCCAGTATTGTCCTTTTTTTGCCCTTTTCCCTTATTCTGCATCTTCTTGAACTTCTTCCCTTTCGGGTTTAGTTTAGAGGAAGACTGCAAAAAGTGAGCTTGGGCTTTGGGCTTCATGATGGCCTCCGCCGCCTGGATTTCCTTCATTAACTCAGGTAGAGTCATGTCCATCTTACTCATATTGAAATTGAGCTTGAACTGATTGAAAGAGTCCGGCGGAGTTTCGAGAATCATATCAGTTTGACTCTCTGCATCAATCTCAGCCCCCAGAATCTTAGCTACATTGAAACAATCCATCAGCTTGAGCATATGCTCTCTAACAGGTGTTCCCTCAGCCATCCTAGTATTCATGATAGTCCTCATAGCAGCTTGCCTAGCTGGCCTGCTTTTGTCTGCGAACATCTCAGACAAGGACATCATGATTTCATAGGCTGTGTCCATTTGCTTGTGCTGTGTTTGCAACACATTGGACATGGAAGCGAGCATGTAGCATTTAGCCATGCTATTCGCTTTCTTCCATTTCCTCTCAGCCTCTAACTGGTCATCAGTAGAATTAGCATCAATATCAGGACAGGTTTCCAATAAGACATACTTGTACTCCTCAGCAGTGAGTACTATGTCAAGATTTCTTTTCCAATCTACGTAGTTAGGGCCAGTCAGCTTGTTCTCCCGAAGAATGCACATCAATGGACTAAAAGAATCTTTACCCATCTCTCTCTGGATATGAAACGGTTTATAATTAGACAGGTGCATACGGTGCTTGTTATAAAAGGAAAAACAAAGCACAAAACTTTTTACATTATTCAACCCCAATCATAATGTATCAGTGTTTCAACCTCCTCATAGACCCTCCATCGAAGGGATGGCCGAGCCTACAGTCACGTTGAATTAAGATATACTTATTTGGATTATCACTATCTGGATACACATATCCAGTGGTAGTCCAATCACTGATTAGTTTGGCCTCATATGACAAATAACCCTTAACTCCTAAGGAGAGGCCATTACCGTCTTATGTCAAGTGTATAACCATCTCTTATGAAAATTCCCAGAATGTCTATGATTAAGTTCTCCGAAGGGAAGAGACTTTTATCCATTCTAGAAGTGACCTTTAGTAAAGAGCTCCACCGAAGGGATGGCCGCTCCCACCAACACTTCATTGACATTCTATAGAAGTGATCTTTAGTAAAGAACTCCACCGAAGGGACGGCCGCTCCTACTAACATCTCATTACGAATATTCACATTAGTTCACCCATTAACCCATCAAAGCGGTCTTTAGTAAAGAACTCCACCGAAGGGATGGCCGCTCCCACCAACACCTTAATGAGATAACATGAACCGAAAATGGAAGGCTGTGGGGTCTTTCCAAAAACCCCTCTCCCACTTGATTATTTATCACTAGGGTTTATACTTTTTGACCTTTACATTGTTTACTCAAAAGCTCTTTTAAATCTAGCAAATTTAGTTAATTAAATTTATGACTCAATGGCTTGAGTCATCTTAAAAATAAATAACCTTTGCCTTAAAACATTTGAGCAAATCCCTTTAAAGAGTCAAAGACCTAACTTGGGTTATGGAAACCCATAGGTAGCATCTAATTAGATTTTAGTTTAGCCTCTTTTGGAAACCAAGGGTACCAAGATAAACTAAACCCTATCCAATTTTAAACCTTAGACAAAATAGAAGGTGCTGGTCTAAGTTCCGTTTAAAACAATTTGCCAAACTAAAAAACAATCTAATATAAAAAGATGCCAATTTTAGAACCTAATGGTGGCCATGTTTCTAGGTGACAATTATAGCAATTATATAAAGCATTCATCCATGCATTCCATATATAAGAGCAAATAAAAGTATGCAATCCTTGATGGCTCCCTGCTCTTCGGACTTCCAATCCTTATCGAACTAGGACATCAAGAATAGATCTCATCTTTCACCAAGAAGTCTTGTCTCCTCCATCACTAAGGAATCCGGTTACATGCAACCTTTCTTACTTGAAACTTTCTTCTTCTTGCTTGTTCCAATAAATTAAATTTATACAAACAAACCCATAAAAAACAAAACCCCAAATTACATTGGAGATACCTATGCTTTTTAAGAAAGCTTACATCAAGACTAGTTGAAACAAAAGTAAAGAAAGAATTACAACTTCCTATGATTGCTAAACGCACAATCGTACACTTTCCAACTATTGAAAAAACATCCAAATCCACATAACAATCATGCCAACCATCAAGGATGCAATATATGGCTGCAAACAAAGAGGTTAGTGCATGCAAACACACTATGTACATCATTAAACAAATCTGGAAAATAAATTCCAGCATTGTTAATGAAACTTGTACAGAACATGCATCTAAACATAACTTTAATCGGGTGCCACCATGCCCATAATCAATCTAGGATTATTTATACACAACATGGGATCATGATTTCACATGGAGTGGCTTTGATACCACTGAAAGAAACTGCGATTCAGATCTGAACATCACTTGCGGAAGACATTCATGGCTGATTTGTAACATGACAGATTTTAAAAAATCTGATTTGGGCAGCATAAATCAGCCATAGTGATCGCTTAATAACTCCATGAATTCATGACCAATAAGTGTATAATTAAAGGAGATTCAAGAAGACTATTACCTTGAAGATTTGTAGACTTCAAATCTCTGAAATAATAGATCTAAAGGGCCGAATTCAGACTTGCAATTAGCAAACAAATTGCTGGAATTTTCTGCAGTAGTATTGCCTTTGATCTTCTTCTCTATCTCACTTCCAAATCTGATTGGCTAAGATGGTGGGATCTTAATCTAGGGATTTGAGAACTATTTTCTAAGGAAAAATCTCAGACCTTAAAGTTTCTTCAATGAAGAAGAAACAACCCAAGGGCTGGACGTGTGGGACTTGCTCTCTCTCTATGTTGGACGTCCAAGGGGTTGCATGTTCCTTTTTATAGAAACTTTGGAATCCTTTCCTTAAAGACTATCTCTTCTAATTCTCATAGATGTCCTAAAAGGAAAGTATAATCTAAAGATTTATTTCCTTTTAGAAACACTCCAATTAGAAAAGGAAACTAAGGAACTTCCCACAAACTTTGGCAATTAGTAATCCTAGTTGCACAACACTTACTAATTTAAGTTTCTAATTCAAAAAGGAAACTTTCTCATGGGAATACTAATCCAAAGAGGAGTCCAACCTTCCAAGTAGAGAGACCTACTCAAAATTGGAAACCTTACCCATGGAAATCCCATTATGGACGTCCCACATGATAATGCACACCATGGCCCACAATTAATTTATCTAGAATTAAATTCATGTATGCCATCAAAGGCCTATTTGAATTTAAACTCAAAATTATTTTTCCACTAAAATAATTCATCCAAATGTCATCCAAACATTTTAGGAAACCATGTCAATCTTGGAAAGTGACTAGAGAAGGGACCAAAAGACATATTTGCCCTTGGCTCCCAAAATGACCAAAACTTCCATGCTAAACCCATAGCAACATTAAGACCATTTTAACCTTAACTCATTCCACTAAAGAGTTATAGTTGAACTCCAGGGACAAATATATAATATAATAAGCTCATCATAAAATGACAGTTGTCTTCGACCTACTAAGTGTAATGACCTGAATGCCCCTCTATGTAACATCCATAATCAAGTCAGGTTGTCGAATGTACTATCAACCTTCTTGATTACATCTAAACCTTAGAACTTCATATCCTTAACATAATCATCATCCGAATATCATTCTCTTGGTCCAGGGAGCGACCTACAAGTTCAATATCCATATGGAACATCCATATACTAAGATCTTAGATTTTGATAATTAATCGGATAATTCTAAGGGGACAATCATTCCATCATTAGATGGCATAGATTCTTTATTGCATCTGCACATCCCAACTGATCAAGTCCGAGTACCCAAAACACAGAGCTGTTGACCCATAAAAGGAATCTCACCCATAGTGAATTAAAGCACAAGAACTTGACTTCTTCAGTTCATCCACAAATGCTCAAGAGTAAGAGCACTGGTCACTCAGTAGCATGAGGTGACTTGATCTCTCTCAGTGATAGTACTATTTTAGAGATCACACCTACTATGGTCCTGTTCAATGCATTGCATATGCACTAATGAGATAAATCCGGGAAAGTCCTCCCATGACTAAGGTAAGTCACCCTGAATACAGGAGAGTCTCTCATTATAACTTATACCAAGATGAAGTGCCCAGCTCCATCTCTCAGTTATGAACAAATATGTTGTTTCCAGTGTCCATGAATTAGACATATCTGTGTGTAGACACTACACACCTAATTCATTTACTAGAAACAATGGGCCTTACACAATCATACATATATACATGTTTAAAGAGAAAAAAGTCATTCCATTAAATAACCAGTAAATATCCAGTAACAAAAGATGAGAGTGCAGCTAGTGGGCTTTAGGGCATACACCAATCCCAATAGGAGGTATATACAATATGAACAGCCTTCATTTAATCAATAGGCTCTTCAATCCATAATTTCAAAATTAAATCTGATATTCTACAGTGTCGGTTAACAGATCGGTCACCTTTCGGTTGACCGAACTCGCAACGTCGATTAACCCTTCGGTTGACCGAACTCATCTTGGCTAGCTTCCCAGAAGCTTACATCTTCTTTTATAATCCATAACTGAACGTCGGTCTGCTCGTCGGTTAACCTTCAGTTAACCGAACTCTGTCGGTTAAGTCTTTCGGTTACTGGTCTGTTTGAAATTCAGAGAATGTCAAATTCTCTGAAATTTCATAATGAACTCTCACTATCGGCTAACCGAACAAGGTTCAGTCAAGTCTCGGTTCACAAACTAGAGACACAATTTTCGCACCATTTACACTGTCGGTCACTCGTCGGCTGACCGAACTCTGTACAAAATTTCAGAATTCATTTCAGAATTCTGATTCTGAATTCACATCCATTCCAAACTGCAAGAAATACTTGGAACCTCATGTTCCCATCCTCAATCATCATTTAAACATCATTCAATTGGCTCCAATCATTCAAACGAATTTCTACCATGAAATGGGTTCAAGAATCTAATTCTCACAAAATTAAAACAAAACTACATTAATTAACATCGTAAGAAGAGATAACCATTTATACTTGCCTCTACTTCAAGCTTACTACAAAAGCCCTCTTTCTTTTGAGTTCAATTTGAGACAAAACCTCAAAACTTCAAACTCTCCTTGCACCTTAACATGAAAACAATTCAAAATGAATTCTAACCCATTGATTGAAACAAAAACTGTTATAGTTTGAGATACTATGGAGAGTTTTGATGAAGTGTCCAGCATGATTATGTGTTGGAATTACTGTCAACACACTGTCACAAACATTGCAAACAAGTGTGGTGAAGTACAACAACACAGCTATGAACCAACTGTTGTTGTGCTTATATCTTCACATCTAACATCTGGATTAAAAAGTGGTCAACATGACTTTTGTGCATCAGTGAGAGGACTTGATTTTTGGTTTTGGAATCGGGTTGATCTGACTTTAGGTTTTAAAGTTATGGCCCGGACAGCGGGACAACTCTATCTCTCTCAGGTTGCTGTTTTCCTTAACCGGTCAGCTTCAAGGTGTTTTTACTCTACCTTCTAGTCAATCTGGGTTAAGTCTCAAAACATGAAAGTTGTAGCCCTCTGATATATCTTTCATTTGGCTCAAGAATCATGTCATTTCGAGCTCAGAAGAGGAAGTTATGAATTTTTTAGTGGAGATATATTTTGTAGTTTTTCTGCACTGCGAGATTAATATATCTTCTGGGTAGGTTGTTGTGGGTCCCATTATGTGCTGGATAGTAATAAGCAGATGGCCCATCATATTCATCTGACCCAAATGGTAAGTCAGCCTAGCCAAAATGAGAAATTTCATGTTGGGTTCTTTTGCTTGGCAAGAAAGCCAAAAAGATATTCCTCCTATCTTTTTGTTGTGAGCAATTTCCTCTATTGACTAGAGATCCAATTTTTTAGGATCTGAAAATAAGAGAGATTTTGAGAGAAGGGTGATGGTGAGAAGAAGGTGCTGCTGGGGTTCCTGTGTTGCACGTTTCTACAGCAAGTGTGGACGAGAATGTGCTCATGAAGATGATGATGATTCGTCCATAGATAAGTGTCTCTCTGTTTATGCTTTAAATTTCAACTTGTAAGGAATTGAGAGAGAGAGATTGTAGAGGGGAAGGGCTGTAAAAAGTTCTAAACTTTTATTCTGTAAAACATCAAGTGGGTGCTTGGTGTTGGGGATTTGGTGATCCTGTCTGTGGGTGCAGACATCTTGGAAAGGGAGTAGGTGCTTCCTAGATAGTGGGTGCTATCTGAAACTCAAGGGTTGGTGCGCTTTGTCGTTGGTGCGACTAAATAGATTCAGACCTATTCCGGATCGGTGTTCGGACAGTCTTTGAACCGTGGACGTAGCCTTTTGGTGAACCACGTTAAATCTGTTGTCCTTATGTGTGATTTGATCTTTTGTTGTTGAAATTGGACCTGGTATTTAAGAAATCACTGATTCACCCCCCCCCCCTCTCAGTGATCGCGATATCCAACAATTGGTATCAGAGCAAAGTTCCCTTGATAAGCTTAACACGCTGAGGGTGATCTCTTGTCAAATCACATGGCATCTAATACAGGGAATATGAAAGCACCTTTATTTGATGGTTCTAATTACTCCTTCTGGAAGATCAAAATGCAGGCCTTCATCAAATCACTTGGCTATGATGTCTGGGAGGCTGTCAGAGTTGGTTACAATACTGCCATCGTACCCACTGATGCTGCAACGAAGAAGTTAGCAGACAATGACTCCAAGGCGCAGAATGCACTCTTTAGTGGCCTTGTGAACAGCGAGCTGGTCAAAGTTATTGCATGCAAAACAGCCAAAGGAATATGGGACAAGTTGCAAAGCATTCATGAAGGTGATGAGAAGATTAAAGAGGCAAAGTTGCAAACTCATCGCTCTCAATTCGAGTCTCTACGCATGGAGGAACGTGAGAATGTTGACTCTTACTTGCAACGAGTGAATGAAGTCACGAATGACATTCGTGGACTAGGGGAGGAGATTAAGGAACCAGTCATCGTCAAAAAGGTTCTAAGATCTCTTCTTTCCCGGTTTGATTCCAAAGTCTCTGCCATTGAAGAAGCTAAGGATCTGAATGCTTTCACCATGGATGAATTGCATGGTTCACTCACTACCTACGAGATGCGCATAGGCAAGACGTCCTCATCTGATAGAGAAGCGGCCTTCAAAGCTCAGAAAAAGGGGAAAGAGATTGCTGGTCATGATGCTGATACTGAGGATGATGAGCTTGAGGCTCAACTTGTTAGAAAGCTGAAGAAAGGAAGCAATGGAAAGTACAAAGGGAAGCTACCCTTTAAATGCTTCAATTGTGGAGGTGTTGGTCACTTTGCTGCGAAGTGTCCGCTGAAAGAAGACAATGATAATGACTCTTATGCTGATAAGAGTAAAGGGAAGAAAATTTTCAGAAAAAGGGGCAAAGCAAAAAACTTTATAAGTCAATAAGATGACAGCACGTCTGAAACTTCAGACGATGATGAATCGGCTGAAGCTCTCTTCATGGTTACTGTTGAAGAAGAAGAGGAGCAAGAGCTGGAAGAGGAATAGGAGGCTGAGATCAATCTTGAAGAAGAACTCATTGCTGCACTTGAGGAGCTTAGCATGGAACGTAAAACAAGTAAGAAAAATCTGAAACTTATTCATGAATCTGAAAGTTCAGTTATTGCTTTGAAAACTCAAGTTGAAGAATATAAAAGAATGGTGGAAGTCCTTGAAAATCAAATAAGTATCAAAAAGGAAGAGGCTATGAAACTTGAAACTGAAATCGCTAGAGCAAAGGCTGAAAACTTGGAAAATAGCCAAAAACTCAAAGCGCTCCAAGCGATTGAAGGGACAATGAAACTCAATGAAATTCTGAAAGTTCAAAAGCCCTTCCACAATAAATTTGGTATTGGATTTGAGACCGGAGAGTCCTCTAAGGCTGCACCTTCTTTGTTTATGAAACAAAGTGCTATACCTCTCAAGGCTACAAAGCTTCAAATTCAGCCTAGTATTGAGATGGTCAATAAGAAAAGTTTTGCGGAGTTTAACCAGCCACCTAAGAAAGGAGAATGTTCAGATTCTATTGTTATTGCTTTCATTGTAATAGATATGGACATAAAAGAGCTGATTGTAGATTCTATGTTAGAAACAGTCCATTAGTGACTAGGAACCCTTTCTCAATCCTAAACGGCCACAAAATTGAGTGCCATAAGTGTTATAATTATGGACACTTGGCTAGGGATTGTAGGTTGCCTATTGCTAACCAATTTCAGGTTGAGAAGAAATCCAAGTTAGTCAAGGCTTGGAGGGCAAAGAAAAGTGCAGAAAATTCCAAGGAATCGCTCATTGTGCAAATGGCATTCAATGCACAAAAGAAGGCAGCACCATGGGTCCTTGATAGTGGCTGTTCAAGCCATATGACAGGTGATAAGGATAAATTCATCAAATTACAGCACTATGAAGGCAGATCAGTGAAGTTTGGTAACAATGATGGTGCCAAAATCTGTGGAAAAGGTGTTGTTCAGCTAATGGCAAACAAGATCAGATCAGAAGAAGTCTTATCTGTGTCTGGACTGAGACACAACTTGCTAAGTGTGAGCCAGATCTGTGACAAGGGCCACGAAGTTGTCTTCACAAAGAATGAGTTTGCTATCAAGAAGTGTAGCAACGGCAAAACAGTGGCTACTGGATCTAGGACTGCTGGAAATCTCTATACATTGTCAGATGGAGCTGAAAAGACTTGCTTGATGAGTCGGACAGAGGAAAGTTGGTTGTGGCACAAACGCCTCGGGCATCTAAGCTTTGATAACATGTCAAAGATTTGCAATTCAAAGGCTGTAAGAGGTATGTCTACAGTTGAAAAGCCTTCCAACCCCATTTGCGACTCTTGCCATAAGGGAAAGCAAACGAGGGTAATGTTCAAGTCAAAGGAGCATCATTCAAAGAAACCTCTTGAGCTAGTGCACACTGATCTCTGTGGACCGATGCGAACTCAAAGCACCAATGGAGATAAGAATTTCATGTTATGCATTGATGATTATACTCGTATGACATGGGTATTGTTTCTTAAGCATAAACATCAAGCACTTGATCGTTTTAAAGTGTTTAAAGCACAAGTTGAAAATCTAATTGAAAAACGTATCAAGATTTTAAGGTCTGATCGTGGAGGCGAGTTCACATCTGAAGAGTTCACTAAGTATTGTGAACACCAAGGCATTCAAAGACAATACTCAGCCACTAGAACTCCACAGCAAAATGGAGTTGTGGAACGGAAAAATCCCACCGTGCAAGAGATGGCTCGCACAATGCTAACTGAAAGCAAGCTGGCTGACAAATATTGGAAGGAGGCAATTCATACGGCTGTATACATTCAGAATCGATGCTTGATCAGGCCACATGAAGACAAAACTCCCTATGAGCTATGGTTTGGGAGAAAAGCAACAGTCAAGCACTTCAGAGTCTTCGGTAGCAAGTGTTTTATCAAGCGGCACGAACAAAATCCGGGCAAATTCGAAGAAAGAGCTGATGAAGGTATATTTCTGGGTTACTCCTCCTCTAGTAAGGCTTACCGGTGTCTTAACAAAAGGACCAGAAAGATCATAGAAAGTGTTGATGTTAGAATTGATGAACATCATGAATCCATGCCTATTTCTAGTGAAGGAAGCACAATTTATGAAAACCTCTCTGAATCAGAGAATGAAAGGTCTGAATCCAATGCATCAAGGGACGGTTCAGAAGTCGCCTCTCCTATTAAACATAGGACTTGGGTAGAGCAACACCCTAAGGATCAAATCATTAGAGATCCTAAGGCCGGTGTTCAAACTAGACAAAGTGTAGTTAGTAATTATTCACTTGTGTCCACCATTGAACCCAAGACTGTGGCTGAAGCCAGTCTCGATGAAAGTTGGTTGAAAGCTATGCATGAGGAGTTGGAGCAAATTGAGAAGAACTCCACATGGGAACTAGTTCCTAGACCTACTGATAAGAATGTTATTGGTACTAAATGGGTCTTTCGGAATAAGCTGAATGAAGATGGTCAGGTCATAAGAAACAAAGCAAGGTTGGTTTGTAAAGGCTATGCTCAAGTTGAAGGCATAGATTTTGAAGAGACCTTTGCACCGGTGGCTCGTCTGGAAGCCATTCGTATGTTTCTTGCATTGGCTGCATACAAAACCTTCAAGGTATTTCAGATGGACGTAAAGTCAGCTTTCTTGAATGGATTACTTGAAGAAGAGGTCTACATTGAGCAACCTGATGGTTTTTTCATTAGCAAAAATTCAGACCTAGTGTGCAAGTTGAAAAAGGCTCTTTATGGACTGAAACAAGCGCCAAGGGCGTGATATGTAAGGCTGGACCTCTATCTCCGCAAGATCGGCTTTGGAAAAGGACTGGTTGATAGCAATCTTTATGTCAAAACATAGTTAAGCAAATAGCTAGTTTTATTGTTTATGTCGATGACATAATCTTTGGCGGAAATGATGAAGAATTGTGCAGGAATTTTGCTGAAGAGATGAAGAAAGAATTTGAGATGTCAATGCTTGGAGAATTGAAGTTCTTTCTTGGTTTGCAAGTTCAGCAGCTAAAACATGGTATCTTCATATCACAGATGAAATACATCAAGGAAATGCTGAAGCGTTTTAACATGGAAGACAGCAAGCCAGTGAGCACACCAATGTCAACGAACACAAAGCTAAGCAAAGATGATAAGGTTTCGTCCGTTGATCACACCACCTATCGTTCTATGATAGGAAGCTTGCTTTACTTGACTGCTACAAGACCGGATCTTCTACAAGCAGTATGTATGGTGGCTCGATTTCAAGCATCACCAACTGAGACGCACCTTACAGCAGTAAAAAGGATCTTTCGATATCTGAAAGGTACTATGGAGCTTGGTATCTGGTATCCCAAAGGCAAATCCTTCACTCTTGTTCCATACTCTGACGCCGATTGGGCTGGATGTATAGATGATCGCAAGAGTATAAGCGGTGGTGCATTCTATCTCGGTGAAAGGTTGGTGACATGGCACAGTAAGAAGCAAGATTCAGTATCTCTTTCGACAGCGGAAGCGGAATATATTGCAGCATCAACTTGTTGTACGCAAGTCCTGTGGATGTGGAAAATGCTCTTTGATCTAGGAGTTCAGACAACTGATCCTACGCCGATCCTATGTGACAACACAAGTGCAATTCACATCTCTAAGAATCCTGTTCAGCACTCTCGAACGAAGCATGTTGCAATCCGCTATCACTTTCTCAAAGAAAAGGTTGCTGCTGGAGAGGTAAAGTTGGAATACGTTCCAACCACTGAGCAAGTGGCTGATATCTTCACAAAGCCACTCCCAAAGGAAGTCTTCGAGTATCTTCGCAAGAAATTGGGAGTTACTCACTCTCCAAAGACTTAGAAGACCTTCAAGGAAGAGGGAGGAGGCACTCATGCTTATTTTATTTGCTTCCCTGAACAGTCCCTTTGGATTTGTTGTCAAAGGGGGAGAGAATGTGCAGAACAAGACTCTAAAACCATCATCAGTGTTTCATTTCGGCCAGAGACTATGAGAATTAGCATGATGACAGGAGGAGTCTATGATATGGATTATTGAGGAGCTGTCAATATGATGGTAACTGATAGAAGAGCAGCGCTGACATAAGAAGATCAGAAACTTGTTTGCAAGTAACATGAAGATCAACATGTTCCATGTGTTGCCAACAATTCCAAAGGGGGAGATTGTTATAATTTGAGATACTATGGAGAGTTTTGATGAAGTGTCCAGCATGATTATGTGTTGGAATTACTGTCAACACATTGTCACAAACATTGCAAACAAGTGTGGTGAAGTACAACAACACAGCTATGAACCAACTGTTGTTGTGCTTATATCTTCACATCTAACATCTGGATTAAAAAGTGGTCAACATGACTTTTGTGCATCAGTGAGAGGACTTGATTTTTGGTCTTGGAATCGGGTTGATCTGACTTTAGGTTTTAAAGTTATGGCCCGGACAGCGGGACAACTCTATCTCTCTCAGGTTGCTGTTTTCCTTAACCAGTCAGCTTCAAGGTGTTTTTACTCTACCTTCCAATCAATCTGGGTTAAATCTCAAAACATGAAATTGTAGCCCTCTGATATATCTTTCATTTGGCTCAAGAATCATGTCATTTCGAGCTCAGAAGAGGAAGTTATGAATTTTTTAGTGGAGATATATTTTGCAGTTTTTCTGCACTGCGAGATTAATATATCTTCTGGGTAGGTTGTTGTGGGTCCCATTATGTGCTGGATAGTAATAAGCAGATGGCCCATCATATTCATCTGACCCAAATGGTAAGTCAGCCTAGCCAAAATGAGAAATTTCATGTTGGGTTCTTTTGCTTGGCAAGAAAGCCAAAAAAATATTCCTCCTATCTTTTTGTTGTGAGCAATTTCCTCTATTGGCTAGAGATCCAATTTTTTAGGATCTGAAAATAAGAGAGATTTTGAGAGAAGGGTGATGGTGAGAAGAAGGTGCTGCTGGGGTTGCTGTGTTGCACGTTTGTACAGCAAGTGTGGACGAGAATGTGCTCATGAAGATGATGATGATTCGTCCATAGATAAGTGTCTCTCTGTTTATGCTTTAAATTTCAATTTGTAAGGGATTGAGAGAGAGAGATTGTAGAGGGGAAGGGCTGTAAAAAGTTCTAAACTTTTATTCTGTAAAACATCAAGTGGGTGCTTGGTGTTGGGGATTTGATGATCCTGTCTATGGGTGCAGACATCTTGGAAAGGGAGTAGGTGCTTCCTAGATAGTGGGTGCTATCTGAAACTCAAGGGTTGGTGCTCTTTGTCATTGGTGTGACTAAATAGATTCAGACCTATTCCGGATCGGTGTTCGGACAGTCTTTGAACCGTGGACGTAGCCTTTTGGTGAACCACGTTAAATCTGTTGTCCTTGTGTGTGATTTGATCTTTTGTTGTTGAAATTGGACCTGGTTTTTAAGAAATCACTGATTCACCCCCCCCCCCTTCTCAGTGATCGCGATATCCAACAAAAACAACTATACGAAACCTATTCACAATGAAAATCTTCAAACCCACTTACTTGACAACTTGATACAAGCTAGAAAACTTGAGATCTTTCTCAAATTTAACTCTAAGCAACTGAGCTAGTCAATGAAGAAGATGATGAGGAAGATGAATACACCATATTTCCTTTGAAAAACACTTGCAAATATCCAACACTTGATCAAGAGGATGGAAGGAGAAAGAAATAAAGACGAAGAACTGAACTTGTAGCAGCTCCGAAACAACTTGAACTGACTGAAAATGATCTGGGTTTAGTTGGTCCGTGCTGTAATAGTTGCATGAAGGACATTCAGTTCCTATTTTACAACTTAACCCCTTCCTTTTACACTATTTCCAATTTAAGTCAATCCAAGACCCATTTGCTTCATCTTAAGCCAAATGTAATTAAGTTTACTATGAAAGTTGATGTACTTGTCGAGATACACACGATGGTACTAAGTTCCACATGAATTCGACAAAATACACATAAATCCAAATTTACATAAAAACCCTTCATTTCACTAATTTGAGTCTACAACTCAACTTAATCAACTTAATGTCTTCCAAATCATCTTATTATACTGAATTCAATCTTCCAAAATTAATCTAACTCATCTTTATCATTAATCACCTTTAAATCGACTAATCATACTTAATCTACAATAATCTCAATTAATTAGAGTTAATCCTGATTAACTTGGGACGAGGTGTAACATTCCCCTAAACTTTTAGAATCATTCGGTCATCCGAATGCAAAATCAATTAAAATAAAATAAAAAATCAAATAAAAGAAAAAAATCAAGAATCACTTGAACAAATAGCTTTGAATATCTTCGCGCCATTTATTCTACCAATTCCCATGTGGCTTCACTAGGTTCATGATAAATCCATAGAACCTTAACCCATTTTATTGTCCTTGTACATAAATTTTATTCTTTAATAATTCTAGTTGGCTTTTCAACACATGTAGTATTCCATGTAATCTAATCACTTCTCTCATAAATTTCATTAAATCCCATACCAATATAAAATCTATTGTTAATTGCTCCCACTTCCATCTAGGAATATGCAAAAGATAATAATCCAGGAGGTTTTCTACATTCAAACTTCACACGCCGACAAATTAAACATAATGATTATTTCCTGTTTCATATATTATTCCACTTAAACCTGTCTTTGATCACAATGGACTTCAAAAGTTTATCATATAATTAATGTCTCCATTACTTTAAAGCAAATACATCCGCCTCGAGTTCTAAATCATGAGTAGCATAATGTTTCTCATGTTCTCTTAACTGATGCAAACCATAAATAATGATCTTGTCATTTTACATTAATATATACATCCCAATCTATATCGGAAGCATCAAAATAATTTACAATTCCACTTCTTCCATCAAGCAATGACAAGATTGAGGCTAAAACCAACCTTTACTTCAATTCTTGGAAACTAGACTTATATTCATCATTATATACAAATGAAACACTCTTTCGAGTCAGTTTCTACATATCTATTAATCCAAAGAAATTCCTTGTTTGAACTCTGCTACTTGGTAATGGTTTCAATCTTAACTAAACCAACAATTAATCCATCTGTCGTGATTATATAATTCAAAATTATCACCTGCTATGGTAAAAAATCATGCTTCTCTAGCTTTATATATAACTGATTTTCTCTTAGCAATTATAATGTTGTTCATCAAAGTCCTAACACTATAGGTGCATTCGTTAATTCAAGATAAAAATTCATAATGCCCATTTCGGGTTGAATTACAATCTTCTGTATATTTCGATTTCTAACACAAATTTGATGATATCCAAATCAGAGATCAATTTTAAAAATAAAATTACACTACACCCTGAAGTTGATTAAACAACTCATCAATTCTAGGCAACAAATAATTGTCCTTAATTACCATCTGATTAATCAGTTAATCAATACATATGCTTGAAGTACCACTCTATATCCTTAATTATTGCATTGACTTCTTCTCATTAAGGAATACGATGTAGCCTTCATATTCATTACACATGAATACTAAGATAAATCTAGTATTGAATCTCTTCTGAATTCCTTTGAACAATATAGTAACATTGGTTTCATCCATTATCGAAGTGATGACTTTACTAAATTAAGATAACAAGCTTTGTGTCTCGCAAGTCAATCCATACTAAAACTCA
Source organism: Litsea cubeba (assembly GCA_012931725.1). Classification (NCBI taxonomy): domain Eukaryota; kingdom Viridiplantae; phylum Streptophyta; class Magnoliopsida; order Laurales; family Lauraceae; genus Litsea; species Litsea cubeba. The sequence goes on from CM022950.1 coordinate 38,862,843, forward strand.
CATCAAATCACTTATTGCTACCATTACTAAATCAGTTAACATTGTCGCTTCCTCAATTTTAACATCGCATTAAGAAAAATGCATGTATATAAATGAATGGATAAACCCTGATTCAAATAAAGCAATCATAGATCTATTATCTACAAAGATCGTACCTTCAACTACATTGGCTGTAATCTCAACTTGTGCATAATTCTTTCCAGCTATATTAGGTCTCCTTGCTTTAGAACATTGAGACATTATGTTTTCCATAGAACCACAAATTAGACAGGCTCCAGTAATTCTCCAACACGCTTCACTTCAGTGAGCTATCCCACAAATTTCACAGACTGGTTTATTCATACTCCTTGCATTACTCTTTTGCCTCTTGCTTTTGAAATGTCCTTGTTCTCTAAACTACTCATAAAGGATAATAGGACCATTTTCCGTAGGCTGTACTACCACCTGAGTCTCAACATTACGCTGTTGTTGGAATAGTGGCATCAACAAAGTCTATAATTGAGCTTGAATTTGTGTCTGCACTTGCAACATATAATTAATCTGAGCTTGCATGCTCGACTGTGCTTCTAGACTTCTAGCCATTTGATCATTACTTCGAGCTAACTACTCCATAATGGCAGTGAATCTAACATCACTGTTGTTCGGGACAATAGGTGTAGGGATATGACTCATTTCCACTAGCTACAATCTCAGGATTACCATTTCCACTAACACCATTCCTAGATCCAGATGCCATTCTAAAATAACTCAGAAAGTCAAGATATAGATATATTTTCTTACTTTCTATTCAACTCTATCACATATAGTGAAGTAAATCACATTTACAATGAATATAAATCACATATAGTGAAAACAAATCACATTTAACGAAAATAGTAAATCACATCTTTCGAATTGTGATTCTTTATCCAACGTTTTCTCACCATGTCCTTACAGTCTCTGAGGATTTTAAAACATTTCTCTTAACTCTTTCACTTCGATCTGATACCATAAAATAAGTATGCGACGACCAGAGCCCGAGATATAAATTTAAATCGAGTTAACCCCGAGTCACGACCATACTTACTGTCGTGAACTTTAATTACATAAAATTAAAAAGGGATATCAATAATACATTATGCGGACCATAAACACAACTTTATTTATAATATAAAACGTTCTCTAAAAGTTCTCTTCCAAATACTGTTTCATTCACCAAAAATTTCACATCATTACTACAAAGTTTCATCTCTACTCAACGAGTCCTTCTGAAGAAACTAGATTAGTTGTTTCCATTGATGCTGTGACCTCTAAAGGACCGGTAATAGCAGTTGTACCTGTAATGCCATTAATAACACTATGAATTCGACAATTCAGCAATGTATAAACATATATATGATTATACATGCTAATCATACATTTAACTTATCTATATTCAGTATTAAACAATATAATTACAATTCAAAATCAATATTAAATAGTACAATTACAATTCGGAATCAATGAAAGTCTTTATAATTTGGCAAACTACCATAGCATTTCCAATCAAATTATATCTCCCTAAAAAGGAAGATTTATATAAATTCCCCGGCACATGACTGAAGGGCGCACCATTCATGACTCAGGCCTCAAGGACTTATCAATTAAATGGAATTCAGTCAGTGTCTTGATCAGAGATCACTGGCATCACCACGGAATTCCAGAACACTCCCAAATAATCTGCTGCAGCAGAAATTGAAATCATTATGTAGTGTTAGACTCAAGTTAATTCATTTAATTCCATTTAATTACAAATGAACGGATACAAATCGGTGCGTATTCCGTTTAAGGATTCTTTTCAATATATAAATCAATAATTACCCTATCTGGGTTTGATTCATCATATAATGTCACTTAAGACAACAAGGAACATATCCTTAACAATTAAAATTCAATTAGTTTCAATTAAACAATACCATCCAATTGGGTGCAATCCTTCGTTATTTAATGTACTTGTATTGTTCTCCATTAACATCACAGTTATGTATAATTTGTACATTAAAGTCCCCTTAATTATCACCTATGGACGTATAAACAATACGAACAACCTTGATTTAATCAACAGGCTCTTCAATCCATAATTTCATAATTAAATCTGATATTCTACAGTGTCGGTTAATAGATCGGTCACCTTTCGGTTGACCGAACTCGCAACGTCGATTAACCCTTCGGTTGACTGAACTTATCTTGGCTAGCTTCCCAGAAGCTTACAACTTCTTTTATAATCCAAAACCAAATGTCGGTAAGCTTGTCGGCGAACTCTATCGGTTAAGTCTCTCGGTTACTGGTCGGTTCGAAATTCAGAGAATATCAATTTCTCTGAAATTTCAAAATGGACTCGGTTAACCTGTCGGTCAACCGAGCTCTCACTATCAGCTAACCGAACAAGGTTCGGTCAAGTCTCGGTTCACAAACCAGAGACACAATTTTTGCACCATTTACACTGTCGGTCACTCGTCGGCTGACCGAACTCTGTACAGAATTTTAGAATTCTGATTCTGAACTCACATCCATTCCAAACTTCAAGAAATACTTGGAACCTCTTGTTCCCATCCTCAATCATCATTTAAACATCATTTAATTGACTCCAATCATTCAAACCAATTTCTACCACGAAATGGGTTCAAGAATCTAATTCTCACAAAATTAAAATGAAACTACATTAATTAACATCGTAAGCACATATAACCATTTATACTTGCCTCTACTTCAAGCTTACTACAAAAGCCCTCATTCTTTTGAGTTCAATTTGAGACAAAACCTCAAAACTTCAAACTCTCCTTGCACCTTAACATGAAAACAATACAAAACGAATTCTAACTCATTGATTGAAACAAAAACAACTATAGGGAACCTATTCACAATGAAAATCTTCAAACCCACTTACTTGACAGCTTGATACTAGAAAACCTGAGATCTTTCTTAAGTTTAACTCTAAGCAACTGAGCTAGTCAATGAAGTAGATGATGAGGAAGATGATGAGGAAGATGAATACACCATATTTCCTTTGAAAAACACTTCCAAATATCCAACACTTGATCAAGAGGATGGAAGGAGAAACAAAGAAAGAAGAAGAACTGAACTTGTAGCAACTCTGAAACAACTTGATCCGACTGAAAATGATCTGGGTTCAGTTGGTCCGTGCTGTAATAGTTGCATGAAGGACATTCAGTTCCTATTTTACAACTTAACCCCTTCCTTTTACAACCCATTTGCTTCATCTTAAGCCAAATGCAATTAAGTGTACTATGAAAGTTGATGTACTTGTCGAGATACACACGACGGTACTAAGTTCCACTAAATTCGACAAAATACACATAAATCCAAATTTACATAAAAACCCTTCATTTCACTAATTTGAGTCTAGAACTCAACTTAGTGTCTTCCAAATCATCTCATTATACTGAATTCAATCTTCCAAAAGTAATCTAACTCATCTTTATCATTAATCACCTTTAAATCGACTAATCATACTTAATCCATAATAATCTCAATTAATTAGAGTTAATCCTGATTAACTAGGGACATGGTGTAACATTACTGCTAATACTCTGAACAAAATCATTGGTGATTATGCCAAAATGATTACCAGACACTAAGAATGATTTTTGAATAAAAGTCATTCTTCCAAGTAGTAATGATAATAATGATGTTGATGATGATGACGATTGAATCTCAAGATTTTGTTAGCAAGGCTTGCACATGGTTCTGATGGTAAAAACAATTAAAGTTCAAGGGCTACATGCATAGATTAATCCTTGAATATGGTACATAGAATGATGTTGTGATGTTTGTTGTAATGATGTTGTCATGTTTGTTGTAGGCTTAGAGAACTTCACACTCTAAAGGGACATGTTGAGTCAGTGGTGAAGCTGAAGGGACTAGACATTGACACCATCCAACAGCACTACACAAATTAAGAGCATGATCCATCTGTCGTTATGCGATTGACATAGTCTTTCTCTCTTTCATCTTTTTTCTTTTACTGGGTAATGGGATCTTATTAGTCTTCTTGATATTACAAGATTAATTTTTGAGTTCCTAACCAAAGTAGATATAAAAGTAATGGCACCAAACGTGAATGGTGAAGATGCCAATAAAATTGAAATGCGCTAAGATATAGATGTGCGGGGAGATTTACAGAGCACAGGATTAAGCTAATCCCAGCCATCAGACGAAACTAAGCACTCCCACGTGCCGACCGCGTGCCACCCACGTGGCACCAGACTCACCTCGGCTGGCAAGGCAGAGCCCTCGGCCGAAGTCAGACCGCTCCGTGCCACTAGCGCCGAGCTCCTCCACTCCCACGTGTCCATCTCGGCTGAGAACTCCACCTCGGCTGAAGGAGCCGAGACGAGAGCCGAGGCAAGAAGAGACCTCCACTCGCACCCCTCACGTCGCCAGGCGCGTGAAGGAACAGGGGTACGAACTAGTAAGATAGATGCGACATCCATCCGTCCACAATCTTCGCTGGATCACTGACAAGGCGGCGTCCAGCGGCTGAAGCCACATCAGGGCAAGGCCCGAGGGCAGATCCGATGCTGCTCCTACCGCCAAAAACGCCCAACACGATCTGGCCCAACAAGACGCGCATTTAATGCATTGTGGGCTGCCGACTGACATTAAATACAGGGTGAGCTGGATTGGACCGCATTCATTACTTTGTGGGCTTATCATGACTCCCAGTCACATCATGGGACCCACACCAAGGTGTCCTCCAAAAGTACAAGCCAAAGCTTCTATAAAGAGGATCCCATACCCCATGCAAGGTACGCACAATACAATCCATAGAGCTGTTACTCTGCCTCTCTTCTTCCTCTCCTTCCATTGTTCCAGTTCATTCACTGACTTTGGCATCGGAGAGCCTTGCGCCGCCCAGGCCAGGGTCCTCTGACCGTGCGTTCTTCCCTTTCAGGCTTTCGGACGGCACCCAGTCATCACCATCATCGGATAAGTCCTCTAAGGCTCCCCAGTTATTGTGGGTCATTATTTTATGCACCTACAATTGGCGCCGTCTGTGGGAAAGTAATATCCCAACCTTCTTAACCTCAATCCTTCAAAAGCCATGCCTCCGAAAGCTAGGAAGGGCGTGGAGCCCTCGAGAGCAGCGCTCGAGCTGCCACCACCGTCGACGGTCGTCCCCCCTCAAGGGCGCTCCCGCACGGTGCATGGCACGTCCGCAGGCGAGGGCCGCTTAGGCTCTCAGCTCTTTGTCGAGTTCCCCCTCCAGGAGGGGCTCGAGGCCTCGATCTCAGCAGAAGAAGTCATGCCACCCAGACGCGATGAGCGTCGGCATGAGCGTCCTCAGAAGGACAAAGCCGTGGCCGTAGGAGAGACGCGCCACGTTCAACCCCCTGCCACCGAAGGGGTTCTCGAAGCCCAAACTGCTCTCCTCCAGAGGCAGGAGCAGATGATTCGCGAGCTCCAGCAGCAGCTGAGGGCAGTGCGAACCGCCCCCTTGAGGCAGGTCTCCGAGCCTCAAGGGAAGAAGAGGGACGCCCCCAGCAGGGCAGCCCAGCCTCCCCGCGAGGATCTTAGGAATCATCTGGACCATAAACGAAGCCAGATTCGTGAGGAAGGCTCGAGCAACAGCCGGAGTCACCATAGCCGCGATGGCCGAGCTCATAGCCATCGCAGTCCGAACCACCCCAAGCAAAAGCCCAGAGCTCAGACTCCAGAGAAGGACGACGAGCAGGAGCGGTTCGACAAACGCGTCAGGCTAGCTCTTCAGCACTACCTGGACATGCGGGACCAGAAGCAGATCTGTGGCCACACTGATCTGGGGGGCTCACCCTTCATAAAAGAGATCGAGCGCACCCCCTTGCCCAGAAAGTTCTCCGTCCCGCGGTTCGTCCCCTATGACGGACTGTCCGACCCGTCAGCTCACCTCAGACACTTTTCCCAGAAGATGTCCATCTGGGGGAATGAGGGCCACCTAAACTGCAAAATCTTCTCCTCCAGTTTGGGTGACCTCCCCCTGAAATGGTTCTGTTCTCTCCCAGAGAAGTCCATTTCGAGTTGGAAGGAGCTCCAGCTCTCCTTCCTGAAGAAGTTCCAAGCCTACAGCGTCGTCCCCAAGAAGGAAGGGGACCTCCTCGCCCTAAGAATGAAGCAGGGCGAGACCCTCGCCGGGTTCGCCCAGCGATTCTGGGCGGTCTACAGCCAGATTGAAGGCACCAGGGAAGAGATAGCAATCTACGCCTTCCAGCATACCCTGATCCCCGGCCACGACTTGCGGAAGGACTTGGCCGGGAACCCCCCAGAATCTATGCCGGAGTTGATGACCCGGGTGAAGCGCTTTATCGCCTAGGAGGAAGACGAGATCCGAGCCCGGGATCAAGACGGGCATCCGGAGCCCGAGCAGGAGAGCAACCAGCCTCGGCAGAGAGGCGGGAAGCCCTTCCAGAAGCAGGAGCCCAAGCAGGCTTGGGACGCCAGTTCGGCGGTGCCCACACCACCCAGGTCTGGGGGCACCAGCAGGCCAAGGCCTCGCGCCAGCGCCTATCAAGGCATCAACGTCGTCTTCAGAGAGCCGATACACCAGATCCTGAACAAAATAAAGGGTAAGCCGTTCTTCGAGTGGCCTCAGCCCTTGAGAAATGAGCCCACTAACGGCGATCGAAGCAAGCTCTACTGTTCCTACCACAAAGGTAAAGGACACAAGACCGAGGAGTGCAACTCTCTGAAGTGGTACCTGGAAAGACTCGCCGGCGAAGGCCACCTCCCAGAGTTCGTCAAGACAGAAGACGCCGGCGGCAGCGGGGGCCGAGTTCACCAGAGCACGGCTCGGGACCCAGACAGCGAGGATTCCGAAAAGATCATTAACGTGATCCACCTGGCGTCCTCGGTTCCCTCTCCCTCGTCTCGCGGAAGCTCGCATCGCACGAGAAGGTGATGGAAGTCGAGCTCGGGCTGGCACAACGCTTACAGGCACAGGACACGAGCCAGCAGTAATTGAGATCGAACAGTCTCCCACCTCGGCAACACCTCTCCGGCCTGCGGGATGAAAGCAGTCATTCCTTTAGAAGTCGGTCTTCTCGCCCAGAGCACAGAGCTGATCGACCAAGGCTGAAATAAGACAAACCCGGCAATGGAGCTGGAGCTGCCGGACAAGCGCCAAGGAACGATCGCCCTGCGTCTGACCGACTGACGGCAGCGGTTAGCCAGAGCGTACAATACAATCAAATGTCAAGGAGATGAGGTTCTCCCTGGGAGAGCCGGTTCTCAAGAAAACTTTGCCAACTCACAGAGCCGAAGGAAAGCCAGGCCCCGAACTGGCACGGCCCGTTTAGGGTGGGCTCACAGGCAACGAAATCAGCCTACAAGCTCGAGGATAGAGGGCAAGCTACCGCCGAGACCGCGGAATGCGTCCCGTCTGAAGAAATTCTGTTTCTAAAAGATGTAGCAAGTCCCAATCAATGAAAGTGTCTTTTGCCCTGTCATCAAATCTGTATCATCTCTCCTTGCATGACCTCAACAGCTCCGGGTCCACCGCCCTGGAAAAGGCCTCGAGTCCAAACTCGGTCGTTTCCTAAAGCTCCGGGTCCACCGCCCTGGAAAAGGCCTCGAGTCCACACTCGGTCGTTTCCTAAAGCTCCGGGTCCATCGCCCTGGAAAAGGCCTCGAGTCCACACTCGGTCGTTTCCTAAAGCTCCGGGTCCATCGCCCTGGAAAAGGCCTCGAGTCCAAACTCGGTCGTTTCCTAAAGCTCCGGGTCCACCGCCCTGGAAAAGACCTCGAGTCCACACTCGGTCGTTTCCTAAAGCTCCGGGTCCATCGCCCTGGAAAAGGCCTCGAGTCCACACTCGGTCGTTTCCTAAAGCTCCGGGTCCATCGCCCTGGAAAAGGCCTCGAGTCCACACTCGGTCGTTTCCTAAAGCTCCGGGTCTACCGCCCTGGAAAAGGCCTCGAGTCCACACTCGGTCGTTTCCTAAAGCTCCGGGTCCACCGCCCTGGAAAAGGCCTCGAGTCCAAACTTGGTCGTTTCCTAAAGCTCCGGGTCCATCGCCCTGGAAAAGGCCTCGAGTCCACACTCGGTCGTTTCCTAAAGCTCCGTGTCCATCGCCCTGGAAAAGGCCTCGAGTCCACACTCGGTCGTTTCCTAAAGCTCCGGGTCTACCGCCCTGGAAAAGGCCTCGAGTCCACACTCGGTCGTTTCCTAAAACTCCGGGTCCACCGCCCTGCAAAAGGCCTCGAGTCCAAACTCGGTCGTTTCCTAAAGCTCCGGGTCTATCGCCCTGGAAAAGGCCTCGAGTCCACACTCGGTCGTTTCCTAAAGCTCCGGGCCCTGGACCCTGGAAAAGGCTCCGAGCTCCGACGCTCAGTCGCTTCCTAAATTCCTAGCTCATACACCCCTAAAGATCGCACGGCCGAGATCTCCGAGACTCTGGGTTCGAACGCCCTCGAGGCCACGCCGAGCTCAAACAGCCGAGATCACGCCAAAACTCACTCCGGCTCGATCTCCTCATTTCGGCCAAGGTCAGCTTTCGAAAGGAGAGCAGGGCGAGCATGGAAATACAAAAATGCAAGTGTACACGGAACGAGCAAACACAAAACTCATCCTTTCTTATTCATTGTAATTGCTTCATTACATGGATTATAGACATGAAACAAAGTACATAGAAAGGCTCACGGCCCTCTAAAGACCCAAAAGAAAGCAGGCTTTGAGACTACTCTTCACCGACACCGCCCGCCGACCGGAAACCTCCGGCGGAAAGGCTTGTCGCATCCTGCCCTGAGGTCTTGATATCCCACAAGGAGGAGAGTCTGCAGCATGATTCAGACCCGCCCTCTGGGACGAAGCAGGACCCCCAGGCGCCCGGTGCCGAGAGCTCTGCAACACGCTTTGGCTGGTCAGACCAAAGTTTGCAAACAAGAGCCCCCTCCTAGGGCGTTTCTAGTCCTACCCTCCGCCCAGAACCTTGCGGAATGACGACGAGGCCGCCGAGCACAGGGGGCGCCACCAACCCACAGCTGCAAAGATTCCCATGCAACCGCACCAGGGAAGGCTGGCTGTAGACCAGCGTTCAGAGAGCGCGTAGCCTACGAGGACCATCTTCAGAGAGCGCGCAGACTGCGACAGGCCTCCCCCCTAGGAAAAAGCCGTCACTTGGCGCAGGAGTTCCATCTGGGTCAAAAGCCCATAGAGATCTATTAAACATGGCTGCCAGGTTGTTTGAATACCCCGGTTCTCTCGTCCCTTCCATGGCAAGCCTACTACTCCTATTTATAGGGAGAGCGGGGGGCCCGATCTTCGAGGGAAATTATGAGGTGAGGTCTCTCACGTCTTGCGTGGCGTGCTAGACTTCCCCCATACTGACCAGCGGCTCCGATGATACCACGTGGAGCCATCCCCTCGTTCCCCTCAACGGTCACATCACCATGCCTACTGCTGTACAAGATCGCCCCAGATACGGAGTATCAGCGTGGATACCAGAAAAGATCGCCCCAGATACGGAGTATCGTCGCAAGCACCCAAGAAGATAGCTCGGCACTCAATTCTAACGTCCCATCACAGAAAGCACCATGCCGAGCTCAAGCACAGAAGTACCGAGAGACAGAAGTAAAAAGGACGAGTGGTCAAAGAAACTTTCAATTGCATTAAAATCCTTGTCATTACATCATGCAACAAATACAATTGAAGGAAATAACAAAAAGCATAAAGCAGAGAAGCGAATGTCCCGAGGTCATGCCCGGTCAGACCCACGGGCTGCAGCGTCAGGAACTTCTGGAGCAGAAGCCGGCGTCGGGAGTGGGTACGGCGGAGGCTCCCGGAAGGAAAGGTGGTCCTCAGAAGCCCCGGCCTCCTTCAGGCCGGCACGCCATCCTTTCACCCAGGCCTTATCCCTCACGACGAGGACCCTTTCCTTGTAGTGGGCGGTGACCTGCGCTCTGGCGTCCTCAAAAGCAGCATCGCACTTCGACTCGAGCTTCGCCTCGGCTTCATCCGCCCTCTTGGATTCGGCCTGAAGCAGGGCCGCATGGTCGTCTCCCATCTTCGATATGGAAACCTCGAGCTCGGCCACCCTAGCTCTCTCCGCCTCGGCTTCCCCCCTCGCCTGCTCGAGCTTCGCCGCGTATTCTCCCTCCACCCTGGCTAATTTCTGGGTGACCACGTCCAGACTCTTGCAACCCATTCTTCTCCACGGTCAGCTCGGCAGCGTCCATACTGTATCTGCAGATCCTATCAGCAACAGCCATGGACTTCTGTGCCGCCTGTGAAAGAAACGGGGTATACGCGTTAGATCCAGAGATCGTAGATGCCGAACCGCCGGATTGGCAGAAAGAAGTGCAGAAAGATTTACCGTGAAGTTAGACTGCAGCATTGACAGAATCAGCTTCTGGTCGCTGTACTTGTCCAGCTGCTCCATGTCCCGAGGTAGGGCGCAGGCTCGCCCCAGGGCCTCGAGGACCTGAGGATCAATCCTGTGAAGGACGCGATCCTCCATTGTCATCGGCCTCCCCGGCCCAAGCATAAAGCTCGGCTCCCATAACGGTGGCCCCTGAGGCAACGAGGCGGCAACCGAGCTGGGACCTGCATCGGTCCTCGGCGTCTTCAGCGGCCGAGCCCCCTCCTGCTCAACTTCGGCCGGAGGCGAACGTACTTCTGGATCAATGGGGCTCGGGGGTGCAGGAGCCTCCGCACCAGCTGCAGGAGAATTCATTCGAGCACTCGGAGGAGGCTCGGGGGAATTCAGATTCACAGACCCATGGGGGGCTCGGGCATCCTCCACTCCGAGCGCCAAGGCCTCGAGGTCCTCGAAAGACAAGCGCCTGGTGTGCCTCATCTCGGAACTTGGCGAAGGAGATCGGACAGCCCGACTCGACTCCCTTCCCGGGACCTGGAGAGGTCTCGACCCCGACGTGGAAGCTGGAACTCCAGACGTGGCCCCGACGTCAGACGACGCCCGCGAAGGCTCCTCTGCAGCCTCCGGACTGGCCTGTTCCTGCCCGACTTCGGGATCTGCACCTTCACCTTGGATCGGTTCTACGGTGCCCCTCAGATACCCACGGTATCTCTGCTGATACCCTAGCAGCGACCAAGCCGCCCTGCCGTCATGACGGCGATACCTCTTTACTAGGCAGAGCCAGGCCTCGTTCCTCTTCCAGATGTAGCGGGCGGCCCGTTTTCTCTCCTTCAAAGCTGTAACGATCAGAAGCGTTAGCGCAGCAGAGCAAAAAGAAACGATTACGAAAGACAGAGAGAAGGTATTTACTTGGAATGGTCCCGAAGTGGCGAGGGACTTGGTAGCCTCTATCGGTGTCGGCCACCCCGAACTCCCAGTTTCCCGAGACATACAGGAGATCGTCTCCGGCATACTTGCTTGAATCCTCCAAGTATCGGACAAAGCCGTCCCGGCCTGGCTTTGCCCGGAGATAGTAAGCATCTCCGGACTTGCATATATCATATACGTCCTCGATATCGAAGACGCCGAGGTCAATGCCCAAAACCTCATTTAACATAGCCGTGCCCATCACAATCTTGAAAGCATTGGGTAGCAGCTGGCAAGGGCAAAGGCGCCATTGACTGAGACATCTCCTGAGAAGGGGGTGGAGGGGAAATCTGACCCCACCTTCTATCATGGCTACTAGAGGAAACGGCATCCAACCCCCCGAGAAGTCGCGAAGGTTGATGCCGTTGGGATCCTCGCCCCTAACTTGGACGTCAGCAGGGACCCCAAAGGCCGACCTAAAGCCCTCGATCGCCGCCTCGCCCTCTAACCAGTGGCTATAGATTCCCATTTCTACCCCAATCCAAAGACAGAGAAACCCACAGAAGAAGAAGCAGGGCAGAAGGAACTTACGGGAGCAAGACGATGACAATGAGCAGCAAAGAGACACGACCTCAGCAGCACACCACTTCTCAGACGAGCAGCAGCTTATTCTCCTTTGATTCAGATGGCGACGGAGAAGAAGACGAGCCTCGATTGCCCAATATATATCGCCAAAAGGCCCCCCTCCCTTTCCAGAGGACCTAGTTGGGCGGGCCAAAGGGGCATCTCCTAGAGCTCCGCGCAAATCATTTCAAACATTGATTGCGTCCCTGACAGAACGGCGCACACGATCTCGAGAAGACAGACGACTAACCAGAGGACGACACGCAGGGCCATCAACCTGTCTCCAGTATTGAATAAGGGGCGCCAATTATTGCCTCGGTTATCCAAAGCGACCGTGAATTAGGGCCGAGAGGGACTCCCTCCACCAGGTAAGCACCGTCACATAGCTCCCGACCTCACGGCACTGACAATTTCCGCAAGGTCAGAAGCTAGGGGGCAATTGTGCGGGGAGATTTCCAGAGCACAGGATTAAGCTAATCCCAGCCATCAGACGAGACAAAGCACTCCCGCGTGTCGACCGCGTGCCACCCACGTGGCACCAGACTCACCTCGGCTGGCAAGGCAGAGCCCTCGGCCGAAGTCGGACAGCTCCGTGCCACTAGCGCCGAGCTCCTCCACTCCCACGTGTCCATCTCAGCTGAGAACTCCACCTCGGCTGAAGGAGCCGAGACGAGAGCCGAGGCAAGAAGAGACCTCCACTCGCACCCCTCACGTCGCCAGGCGCGTGAAGGAATAGGGGTACGAACTAGTAAGACAGATGCGACATCCATCCGTCCACAATCTTCGCTGGATCACTGACAAGGCGGCGTCCAGCGGCTGAAGCCACATCAGGGCAAGGCCCGAGGGCAGATCCGATGCTGCTCCTACCGCCAAAAACGCCCAACACGATCTGGCCCAACAAGACGCGCATTTAATGCATTGTGGGCTGATCCGACTGACATTAAATACAGGGTGGGCTGGATTGGACCGCATTCATTACTTTATGGGCTTATCATGACGCCCAGTCACATCATGGGACCCACACCAAGGTGTCCTCCAAAAGTACAAGCCAAAGCTTCTATAAAGAGGATCCCATACCCCATGCAAGGTACGCACAATACAATCCATAGAGCTGTTACTCTGCCTCTCTTCTTCCTCTCCTTCCATTGTTCCAGTTCATTCACTGACTTTGGCATCGGAGAGCCTTGCGCCGCCCAGGCCAGGGTCCTCTGACCGTGCGTTCTTCCCTTTCAGGCTTTCGGACGGCACCCAGTCATCACCATCATCGGATAAGTCCTCTAAGGCTCCCCAGTTATTGTGGGTCATTATTTTCTGCACCTACAATAGAGATAAAACCATCGACTGCAACCGATTCCGATGGCAACAAAAGCTACTGGAACAAATACATATTAGGGCGTGTTGTTTTTGCTTCCACCAACTCGATTCTATTGGGTTATGGTAAGTTCATATGCTTTTAACTCACTGTTTTTTTTCCTCCTGCTATGCTTATTGTTGTAATAGATATTTATATCATTAGATCACAGTCTACATTGCAATTTGAATGTGCCCACTCAAATCGCAATCGATTGAACAATTTTTTTTAGATGGAGTACTAATGTTAATGCCTTGGAAATGGAAGGAATTACCGGGGGAGTAATTAAAAATGATGAATTAGAAAGCATAACATCAGGGGAAAGAATTATTGATTGAAGCACAAAGATAGAGCACCACCACCCTGAAGATTAGGATGTATTGTTAAGGAGATTTGATTACTACTACATGCACAATGGAGAATTCTTTTGATAATATTCCAAATAAGTAGAATTTTAGGAGAGCAGATATTCTTGCATGTAAAGATTTTTCAGATCAGAACTGGTTAAAGGTAGTTCTTTGATTATTGCTCTAATCTTTTAGAGGTGGAGATGGGAGCGACGAAGGATTTACAAACTAATACAATGTACCCGGTTTCAGATATTGGGGTGATGAGTGGTGCAGTGTTGTTTATCAAGGACGACCTCAAGATCACAACAACACAAGTAGAGATTCCTAGACAAAATGTTCTTGAGAACGATATCGGTTTGGCTGTGGTTGATTTTTTGCAATAAAAAGTTTTGTGCAAATTCCCTTTGGAATTCATTCTCTCCTTTTAAGCTTGTGATTTCGTTGGCTCTTGCAATTTATTTTGGCAATTCTTTTGCATCCATATTTCAAAATGATAATTTGTTAGGGATATTAATACTTTTGTCTAGGCTACAAATATTGTCGGTTCAAGCATACAACCTTGGCGAGTCTCGCTTGACATTATTTCAAGCCCCACTCTATCTATTTGAGGCTCTGAAATCATTCCAATAGGGATTCTTAATTGCTATTGTCCGTCTTTTGATGTATTCACAAATGTTGTGCCATGGGGGTGTTATGTTTTTCAGCATTGTACTCTTCTAGGCCATGTAAAGCTGTTGGGAATTTCTTGAAAATTGATGGGCTTTTTTCAGTTGAGTGTTTGGATTGGCCTTGTATATGATTTTGATGTCGTATGCCATATTGATATATGTAATTGATGTACTGTAAGTGTCTCTTTTACTTAAGAAGTCACGTTTAATTACTTGGATCAAAACTAGGTAGAGCACTCTTCCAGTGGGCTATACACATTGAATGTGGACAATAGGATAGTTATGTTAAATCTTCCATCTAACTCAAATAATCTACCAACAAAAATACATATTTTTGTTCAAACAAGTGTGAGCCACCTGATATGTGAACCAGCTTGATTATGGACCAGAGAACATACAAAATGGAGCCCTCCTGGTAACTTGACCTGACAAGTATTGGATGAATCAGTAGAATATCATCATCTAGATACTGTTATCTCAATATAATAATCTGGTTATCATTCCTTCCTATCACATTATGTGCATATGATACTAGTATATAACTTGCTAAACTATCTCCATATTTTCACCTCCTATAATGTAGAGAGTGGTAGCCTCTGTATTTTATCCGCTCTTTTCTAACCTATTTAAGGACACATGGAACTTTAATACTCGAAGAGTCATGCTTTATGCTATAGTTTCACTAAAAGTTGTGGATATGATATTCTTAATTATATGTTAATATTGCTATTTTTTTATGTAGATTGAATGAAAATTGAAAACAAATTTTGTTGAAAGAGTCCATGCAGCTAGGATGCAGTCAAACATGAAAGCCAAGTATGCAGAGTAACAGATTGCTATATGTTAAAATGGGATGCATGAAGTTTTTTAAACCAATGGTGCAGGTGGTTGAATGGTGCAACAATGAAACGATCATATATGAATATGTAATTTTTCATTGGCATTTGAATGTTCGTACAACGACAAGAATGTTTACACTTGTTTTAATTTTATAATGGTAATGGTAATGGTAAAGTGCTTTCAATGTTGAAAGGATGGTTGAATATTAATATGAAGTGGAATAAATTTTCTTTTTACATTTTTTTATGATTTTGGAATGGAAATGGATATTGGGTGTGTATAGTAGTAGATTTGGTCTTCGATAATGGAATTAGCAATTTCAATTTATTCATGTGACAAAGGTTGGAAGTTGTACTGAACTGATGTATATATAGGAAAAAAAAATTAAAAATCAAATAAATAAAAAAATTAAATTTAAAAAAAATTATTCCCCTCGAGATAAAATGCCGGCAAAAACAATTTGAATTTTTTTGTAATTCGTAAATCTTTTCCTTGCGCAAAATAATGCTGGCAAAAGTTTTTCCAAATTTAATTTTGAAAAAATAAACCTCTTTTCACGACGAAAAGAATGCCAAAAGTTTTTTGAGAATCTATTTTTGAAAAAATAAATCTCTTTTCCCGGCGAAAAAAAATGCCGGAAAAAGTTTTTTTCCAAGTTATTATCGAAAAATAAATGTCTTTTCCCAGCGAAAAAAAACGCCGGCAATGTATAACTTTTTGTCGGCGCTACCTTTTTTCGCCAGAAAATGGTATCAGTGGCATGCTTTTCCCAACGCAAGAGAAATCGCTGGGAATAGTTTTTCCCAGCGATTTATGGACTTTAACCGGTGCTTATTTAGAGCCGGCAAAACTACACATTGTTGTAGTGAGGGCAAGGAGCCCCCAAAACAAGGAAAAAACAACAAGGGAAGGCATAAAAAAATGCCTGCCCAAAAGACAAAAGGCTGCAAAAAAAGCCGACCCAAAAAAAACAAAAGGCCAGACAGAGGAAGAGCAGGCTTAAAAAAAGGGAACAAGAAAGAAGGAAAACACCCATATACAAGGACTGCACAACACTGCACTTCACAACACTTCAATACAAATGAAGGGAGCAAGGGAAGCAAATACCCTTCACAGCAGAACCAGCACGAAGGAGGCTTCAAAACTCAGCACAGCACTGCACAGTGAAACACGTCAAAGCCAAGCACAGCAAGTAAGCCACTACAATGCACAGCGAAGCACAAAAAAGGCACAGCCAACACAACCAAACACTACAATGAGAAGGCACCAATTCACAGACAGACACTGCACAGATTAGGAGGATCCTGTAATGGACAAAAAATTACAAAATTGGAGGAGAGGCCTTCCAGAAAAAGATTTCTCTAAATTGGTGAGAGTGGATGAAAGGAGCTTAGTCAGATTGGCCTTGGCCTTAGTCAGGGTGGTACTGGAATTCCTGAAGATTTGATCATTTCTACTCTGTTAGATGACATAAAATGGTAGTCAAACAAATTGCAGACATACCCTGCTAAACCAACTTGTCACAGCAGTGAGACAAAAGGTGCCAAATCAAGGAGGGAGAAATGGAAGAAGCATTGCACACTCCAGCCATTTGAAGAACCCAAGAATAGAGAGACACAGCAAATGGGCAGATAAGGAAGAGGTGAAGGACACTTTCCAAGTTGTTTTTACAAAGACAGCAATGGTTGGCTAGACAGATGCCAGCTACTTGAATCCAGTCCGGGGTGGGATTTCTGCCATGCATAAATCTCCAGGAGAAGAAGGAGATTCTGGGGAGCAGCAGGGGGTGCCAGATGAAGGGAGTGCAAGCTACCTGTGGCTCTGTGGAATGGATGAGCTGCCAGGCTTCTTTGAAGGAGAGGTCCTGACCCAGGTGAGCTTTCCAACCGATGTAGTCTGTAGAGGTGGGAATAAGGACTAAGTCCTGCAAAGCCAGCCTAAGGGACTCAGCTGGTCCAAGGGGGATGTCATCAGGAATTACCCAAGAGTTGTCATGTCTAAAGGAGCTGATCCAATTGTGGCGAGGGAAGGAAGAAGGAAAAAGGGAAGCTAAACTGTTATCCGCCGCCCAGCAGTCATGCCATATATCCACTCTGTTACCATTTTCACCTATCCATCTATAGCCTTAATCAACGAAATGTGCGGCCTGCCTAATCTTTCGCAAGATGCAAGACCCAGACTTGGTGGTAGAGGAGCTCCATATTGCTAACTTAGGGCAGTACCTGGAAGCCATCCAGGTGACCTAGAGAGAAACGGAGGAAGTAGCCTGCCAACCTAACTTTAGGAAGAAAGCCTCATTCTGCTTGTGGAGGCGCCTAATGCCCAGGCCACCCTCCTTAGTGGGGAGGCACACCATCTGCCAGCGGATGAAGCTTCTTCTAGAACGAGTGGAGTCAGCGGACCAAAGGAAATTCTTCATCATATGCTCCAAATGATAGGTCACTAATCTAGGAATGGGAAGGACCATTGCAATGTGGGTAGCTAGGCTCCCAAGAACATGTTTGAGAAGGATCCTGTGCCCAGCAAAGGAAAGGAGCCTGGATTTCCATCCAGAGATCTTGGCCAGGAACCTGTCAATAAACTGAGTGAAATGGCGCTTCTTAGGGGTGCCAAGAATCAGGGGAGCCCCAAGATAAGAAGAAGAGGGGGATTCATTTAGGGATGTGAGGTCCATGGTCTGTCTTTTTCTCCCCACTAAGCACTTGCCAAGGAAAAGTTTACTTTTCCTTAAGTTAATGGACTGGTTGGAACTACTTTGATAGGAGCAAAGGAGCTGCTTCAGGGCTAGCAGACTCGGTTTGAAACCTTTGAGGAAAATGAGGATGTCATCTGTATAGAAAAGGTGGAAAGGAGTTGAGGGGATATTTGAGAGGGGGAAGATGAGGCCATTTGCAATCAGCTTGTTGATGTTTAGGCTGAGAGTTTCCTCTGCAATTATGAAGAGATATGGAGTTAGTAGATCCCCTTGTCTCATATCACAATTAGAGTTGAAAAACCCACAGGGGGATCTATTGATGAGCACAGAACCTCTGGCAGAAGAGATACACTCTTTAATGAGGGGGATCCAATCCTTTGAGAAGCCAAAGAAGGCTACAGAATTTAGGAGGAACACCCAGCTTAGCTTGTCAAAAGCTTTGGAGATATCTAGCTGCATGCAGAGAGCACCACCATTGAGCATGGAGTTGAGCTTTTAGAAGAGTTCATGAGCCAATGATATTTCTTGCAGCATGGATCTACCTTTGACAAAAACTGCCTGGGTAGGGGATATAATGGAGGGGAGGATCTTAGATAATCTGGAGGCTAGGATTTTGGATAGGATTTTGTAAGAGAAGTTAAGGAGACTTATGGGCCCGTAATCTTCAAAGGAACTAGGAGAAGGGGTTTTGGGGATAAGGGTGAGGAGGTATAGGTGTTAGAAGCTTCGTAGAGCATGCCAGAGGAGAAGAAGTGTTGGACTGTTTTAATCACAGACGTGCCTATGATGGCCTAGGTAGCTGTAAAGAAGGATCCTAAGAACCCATCTGGCCCAAGGGCACTGTCTTTGTTGAGACTAAAAACAGCTTCTTTGATCTCATCATCACCAGGGCAAGAGGAAAGACACACATTCTGTGCTGGAGAGATCTTGTAGCTATCCACCAGGAACAGGTCTTCATCCAGATGAGAAGAAGGGGAATGAGCCATGGAGGAGAAGTAGTGTCACACCCCGAAACCGGGCCCTGCAATGATCCTACCTCGGGATGTGAAATTTTGGGATTAATTAAAATTTTTGTTGTATTTCCCAAGATCCGCGTGAATGAGGATAATAAAATTCCATCACGATCAGAATATATTTTCGCGGAAGCTAATCATGGTGTTGTGACCCGGAATCCGTGGCCATCGGATTCCGTGTCGCACTCGACCAATATCATAAAGCCGTCACATAAGCAGACTGGGACAAATCATAATTCAAAGAATACTGAGCTGGTAGTAACAGGACTATTCATTTCCCACATATTCAAGTTACAATTAACAAGTGTCTTAATTACAGCCCAGGGAAAAAGGCTAACAGAGCCATACAAAAATATCCAACTAAATAGAAATACTACCCCCTAAATATTACAAATTCTGGTGCCAAGCTTGACATCTATATGACATCGAAGGCAGCCTCTCGTGTCACACCAGCGGTTCCACCGCCTCCTCCGATCAAACCCCTAAAAACGGAAGGAGAGAAAATCTGGCACCAAACAAACATGGTCAGACACGACGATCTGGCAAGCAAATAAACAAGTAATATGTTAATGAGCATTTATAAAACCTTATGGGATAATTGAAAATCCATTTAAAGAGTCTAAACAGTAATAGTAATAAATCATGATAAAATGATTGAAGGACTGAACATAAATATCAAAGCAGATAGAGAACCGTATCTGAAACATAGATATCTTAAAAAGATGACAGCCTACGTAAACATTTAATAATTACAAATACATTTAAAATTCCGAATAATAGAGACAATGCGATAAAAGATCGATTTTTTAAACATTAACAAATTTAAAGACTAATATGAGCATAAGTAAACAAGAATCTTAAAATAAGATATCAAACGGATAAAACATTGGCAAACCACATATAGCTATATTCTCCTTTTATCGAAGTAACAAAAACAGACAGAACCGTAGCCACTACACGTGGGACCAGAAACAGAATCAGAACCGTAGCCACATACAAGTGGGACCGGCAGATCAAAACCGTTGCCATGGTCGGAACAGACAGAATCCAAGCTGCAGCTGGCAGATAGATTAAAGATCCCAAGCCGGGTGATCTGCCCGACAAGGTGACTTAAGCCTAGTGGTGTCTTTAGTTTTTAAAACCTGAACCAATACAAATCAAAATATTAAAACCTTTGGCTCATGGGCTCACACTACAAAGCTCTGACCCCATCTTGCCTCGAGGTTTTATTTTCAAAATAACAGTCATATCGATGTATTTCCGAATGTGGCGAACCACTCAAATCTCCTTCCAAATCGATTCGTAGAAAACACACGAATTTATGTGGCAAACCATTCAAATCTATCTCAAATCAATTCATAGAAAAACATACGAGTTTCCATGGTAAACCACTCAAATACACATCAAAGCAATTTGTATGAAAATCATACGATCAATCCTTTCGAACATGGAAAACCACATGATTCTATAACAAATCACCGATGCTATTCAAATTAGTTTACCGAAGAATACATATACATTTCTGACTTGAAATGGAGTAAAATAATGTAGAATGACTTAATGACTTACCAAGAGGCTATCTCAATACACACTTAACCTTTTAAACATTGATTAATAAAGAACATGTTTGATGCCAATGAAAATCCACAACATTTAAAATGATAGAGTGTGCATTGAGACTTGAAAGATTCTCAGGTAATTCCACATATATTCATTCTCTCATTGTTCTCATTTCATTTCACAATTTTCCAAGTAGCACAATTTACCCAAATCTTTCAAGGGCTTCTATGCATCATTACAGGTCCAATGGCTTCAAATAAGAAGAAAAGGGATGGGGCTGAATTGGACTTGAATATGGGCTTGAAGTGAGTCTGGAGGACGGTCCAACAATCCCCTTTTTGCAGCTCCTCATTTCAGTCCGATCGGTCGGACTCATTGGCCAATCGATCGGACCTGAAATGCCCACAATCCAATCGATCGGACAGCGGCGAATCTCAGCCTATTTGGTTGGATCCCTCTTTTATCCAATCCCAATCCATTTCCTTTCTTTCCCCTTCTTCCAAACACAACTCCATGAGTATTTGGGCCCTTTCTTGACCTCCTCAACTGATCAAATCATCATTCAATAATCATTCTAAACAACCATTCAAACACTTTTAAATCAAAGATTTCCTCCATTCTTTGAACCCAAAGACTTGTCATAAATAAGGCTAATTTCAAGATGACCAAATTCATAAACCAAGTTCCAATCCATTGCAAAACAATAACACAAATAGATTCAAACATAAACATTAATTCATGGAAAATCCATAGATCACAAAGAGGTTTGAGCATAGAAAGAAATGCCATGAAATGATCTTGTAAAGTAGAACCATCATATTAATTGTAGAATCCACTTGCCTCAAGCCAAGATGGAGTGAAAATCATTCAAGGATGGTCTTCCTATGGTCTCAAGCTCCAAATTCTCAAAACCCCCAAAAATAGCTCAAGAAGAAGCCCTAGAAAACCAATCCATTGCAAATCTCAAGGAAAACCTTTGCATATATAACAAAAACATTCTAAATGGTTTGGAAAACCAAGATTTGAAGAAATAAATCCATTGCTAACCTTTTTGAAGCTCAAACAAGGAAGAAGAGCTTGGAAAAGTGGCCTATCCTAGCTCAAATATTTTGAAAATGGTGTCTTTGGAAAGCCAAGAGAGAGGAGGAGAAGATTGGGAGATCAATCCTCCATTTAGCACTCAAGATGGGAGCTATCTAGAAGAGAGAGAAAATGGCTGGGAGAAAACCCTAGGCTCCTCTCTTCATTGCAGGAAAATGAGAAATGGGGAGAAGAAGAACGCATGGTGGTTTTATAAACGATTAAGTGGGCTGGGCCCCATGGGCCCCAACATTACAAAGGCTGAAACTAACATTTGTGGGTCCCGAATGAGATCGACGAAAAGGACAAAATCGATCAACGAAATATTTACTTTCCAAAAAGTCTATTTTCCCCAAATTCTGAAATTTTTGAAATTCAAGTACAGATTTAGTGTGAAAAGTCAATTTTGCCCTTTTTCTCGAAAAACGTATTTTCTTATCATCAAATCAAAATGGTCAAAACATGAAAGTTGTTAAACTTAATAAAATGAGTCAATAGGAGAAAAATTTACAATTTTCCAAAATAAGAATAATTTCTCACAAAAATACAAATCATATGGACCGGGTCAAACCAAAGTCAATGGTCCTCAAAATCTCCAAGGCTATGAAAAATCTAGTCAAACTCAAAGACAAAGTCAAACCAACTCTAATCTTGCTTTAAAAGCTAAATCACGATTAAAACAATACTAAACAAAGAAATTGGGGGTCGGGGTGTTACATCCTCCCCCCCTTAGAACCCATTTAGTCCTCCAAATAGTCTAAACCAAATCTAAATCAAAAACCCAAAAGACAAAAGAAAACACTAACACCCTACGCTGAACCTCGGCAACTGAGATACCCTCTGATCAAACCTGACATTGAGATGTGCCTACAAACAACATTCTGATTCGGTTGAAGGCTTCACACTATTCCACATATCTGCTCAAAACATACTCCTCTGACCAAACTACTGTGCAATCATTCCTCTACTCTTCCTTGGTGTCATCTGTCGTTCTTGCACTGGATCATTTCTTTTACTTACCTCGTCAGTCACTGTCGGCTCAAGAAACTACAAGTTCTGTCTCTTTCTATCACCTTGGAATTCCATGCCTTTAGCCCTACAAAACTACACACAGTACTCCTGACGCTTGTACGAAGATGTGGTCGTAGACATGCTTTCTCTGAAATAATCTCCATTCCGGAAAATTCTGAAATCTCAAATGTTTGCTCTTACTATATTTTTCTCGAATTATGGTTCAACCCTTCCATTCGGTCTAGTGTAAGACCCCGACCCCCAGTTCTTTTGTTTAATATTATTTTAATCGTGGTTTAGCTTTTTAAGCAAGATTTGAGTTGGTTTGACTTTGTCTTTGAGTTTGACTAGATTTTCATAACCTTGGAGGGTTTTGAAGACCGTTGACTTTAGTTTGACCCGGCTTTGTAATATGTATTTTTATGAGAAATTACTATTGATTTCTAAAAAATTCTAAATTTGATTTATTTTGACTCATCTCATTGAGTTGGACAACTTTCATGTTTTGACCATTTTGATTTGATGCTCAAAAATCACGTTTTTCGAGAAAAATGGGCAAAAATGACATTTTTATTAAATCTGTCCATAAATTTTGAAATTTTCATAATTTGGGGAAAATATACTTTTTGGAAAGTAAATATTTCGTTGATCGATTTTGTCTTCTTCGTCGATCTCATTCGGGACCCACAAATATTAGTTTCAGCTTTTGTAAGATTGAGGCCCATGGGGCCCAGCCCACTTACTCTTTATAAAACCACAATGGGTTCTTCTTCTTCCCATTCTTTCATTTTCCTGCAACAAGAGGGGAGTTTAGGGTTTTCTCCCAGCACTTTCTCTCTCCTCTTTGAAAGCTCCTGTAACACCCCGACCCGCCTTAATCTCGTTTTAGAGTTAATTAATTTAGATTAATTGCTTAATGGATGTTTTGATCTTGATTGGACTTGATTAGGTAGAATTAGTGGGGTTTGACCATTTACTAGGTAGATTATGACTTTTGGAGTGTTTTGGATTTTTGTGTGTACTTAGAAATTTTTGGGTTTTTTTATGCATTGCATAGAGCATTTTATGGGCCTCAACTTTCATGTCTTGACCCATCAAATTCGGACCCATGTAGGCCCATTCCCAGCCCATTCATTTCACCCAAGCCCTTATTTGAAATTTCAGTCCTTTTTGTGGACTTGCATGCAAGTGCTGGGATAAGTTGGGATAAATCCCATTTCAGCTACTCTTTTCCTTCTTCATGCCCAGCTGAGAGTTCTTCTTCTTCTTCTTCTTCTCCTCCATTTCTTCCTTCCTCATCTCAAGCAATCAACCAAGACTTCTAGCATGAATAGAAGCTAGCCACCACTTCATCTTCTCCACCAAGACAACATCTTCCAAGCTCAAGCATCCACTCATCTTTCTTTCTTCTTGCTTTTGGTAAGCTCTTTCTTCACTAAGCATTTCCATTTGATTTCCTTCATCTTGGAAAGCTACAAATCATGTATGCATCATCTCCTTCCTCATTCATTTCATTCATTTTCGTTTTCACCATTTTAGGGCATTTGAGCTTGCATTTTGGGGATTCTTGATTAGAAAGGATTTGGAGTGTGAGAGTTAGCTCAAAGCACCAAGGCAAGTTAAACTTATACATTTGTATGCATGATTTCTTGTTTGATTCATGAATATATGCAATCTTGTTTAGATACCCTTCTTCTTTCTCAAAAATGGATTTTTTTTGTGGGTGATTTCTTTCGTTAATGTATATGGGTTTATAGATGGTTTTGATGAGCATTTTGGAAGCTCAAGGATACCCATTGGTAGTGGTTCAAACCTGGAATGAATGCCTTGGATGGCTTGGGAGAAATCAAGAAGTTTCAGATTTTCGGAACCCAGGATTTGACAGTTCGCTCGAGCGAGCGTGAGTGAACGCTCAAGCGAAGAGCTCTCTGGGAGAGTTCGCTCGAGCGAACTTTGGTCCGCTCGAGCGAACAGCTCTCTGTCTCGGGTCCGCTCGAGCGAACATCTGGACGCTCAAGCGAACCTGATACTTGCAATATGCAGATTTTCCAACGACCATAACTTTTCAACCGTAAGTCCGTTTTTGGAGATCTACATACCGTTGGAAAGCTCATGATTTTATTTGATTTGAGCCTTGGAAAAGATTATATGTTGGATTTTACATAATGGTGACAAATGGATGTTTCCATGAGCCGGACATTGGACCGTAGCTTGTTTTAGATGATTGGCCTGATAGATAGACCTGTAGAATGTGCACCCTGAACTTTTATCATGACCGATGGTTTGTTGAATTGTGGATATGGATTGAGCACCCGTACCCACAAAAGGGGCATTGTGTTCTTCGGATTGTAACCGTGCCAAATGTGTTCTATTAAGGGATTCGACATCCAAATTATGTAACGCCAAGGGGTCCTCGTAGCCCGATAATGTCGAACTCTTAATACTACCCTGAGTTGGACGGTGAAGACCACATGTGTTCCCAAGACCGTAGGCTTGGCTTGAATTACATCTTGACTCCGTATATGATCTGTATGTACATGCACTGCATTTCGTTTCCAGTATTCTAGTATGACTTGATCATACTTCTGTTCAGTTATGTATTTTCTGTTACACATCTGTTGTGTTACATTTATTTCTGGCTTTGTTCAGTATATTTCAGTAAGTTCCGATTTGTTATTTATATGTCTTGTCCTGTATATGTCCTGTATCTGACTTACACTGTCCTGCACCTGTTCTGTTGTCTGTATATTGCACTCTATGAGTCGGCACCACTTAGCTTCGACCCTATCTAAGTCGGACCCGGCTAAGTGTGGGTTTAGTAAACTTCTGGCCCTCTGCAGATGGGAATATATTCTGAGGGTTTACCGGCACCCTAGGTCTACGATGGAGAATTCTGGGTACCTCTGTCTCCTAGTAGCACCGCCCTGTCCTGTCCTGATATTCTGCTCTCATTTTATTTCATGTTATATGATTAACTTGAGAGAACATAGCTTATGTGGATGTGCCAACTAGTACTGTTAATATATTTATCTGTTATCTATGACTCGTATGTCTCATGCTAAATTCATGCACTGATATGCCTAGTGATTATTCCTCGATCTCTTATGATTTATACCTGTCTGACTAGTCATTTGATACATGTTATATGGACTGTATATGTTTGTCTTGCTTAGCTTAGTCTAATGGTGCTACACTTGGCGTTACAGGTGAATACATCGACGCTATTGCCCCGGAGATCCTTGAGGAAGAGGAACCTCCACAGAACGTAGCAGAGTGGACTCCTGATGATGTCTTCTAGACATCCACTTGATGAGAAATGGACGTTTAAATGACCTACTGACCGTGGCTAGGATTGCCACATATTTTGTAGTAGTTTATAAACTTGTTAGCTTTTGGATTGTAAACTTAACTAACTTACTTCTTCTCTTTCTATCTCTTAAACTTGAATCTTAAATCTATGCTCATGGACCCTTATGCTCTATATCTTGATGTTTGTGGTATGTTAATTGGATATCTATTTGACAGATTTATACAGGTATATTGAGAAATATAAACCTCACACGTGATATCCTGTGGGTAAATTCCGTACGTGGGGACCTAGAGTCAACGAGTTTGACTCGAATTTCCACGCGGGCGTGTGTCGCGCCTCGGGATGTGTGAAATCTCGGGCTCGGGGCGTGACAGCTCCCATCTTGAGTGCTAAGTGAGGGAATGATCTTCTCATCTTCTTCCCCACCTTCCAAGCTTTCCAAAGATGCATTTTCCAAAAGATTTGAGCTAGGAGAGACCACTTTTCCAAGCATTTCTTCCTTGTTTAAGCTACCAAAGGTGAGCAAAAGTATTTCTTTCTTCAAATCTTGGTTTTCCAAACCATTTAGAATGTTTTTGTCATATATGCAAAGGTTTTCCTTGAGTTTTGCAATAGATTTGTTTTCTAGGGCTTCTTCTTGAGCTATTTTTGGGGGTTTTGTGATTTTGGAGCTTGGGACTATAAGAGGACCATGTTAGAGTGATTTACATCTCCTCTTGACCCAAGGCAAGTAAATATTCAGCTAATTTGATGGTTGTGTATATATGATTGATTTTTCATTATTCTCATTCTA
Organism: Litsea cubeba; assembly: GCA_012931725.1. NCBI lineage: Eukaryota > Viridiplantae > Streptophyta > Magnoliopsida > Laurales > Lauraceae > Litsea > Litsea cubeba. The sequence continues at coordinate 38,889,369 of CM022950.1, forward strand.
TGTTTTATTTTCTTTATGAGTTATGGATTCAATCTTTTAATGATCTGAGCTATGGTTTATGATACTTCATTTGAGATATGATTTTGTTAGAATTTAAATCTTTATTCTCTATTTCATCACTTTGATTCAATTCTGGTCCTTCAAAATTTAGTATCTTGTTGAATGAAGTAAACCTTGTTTTTTGGTGAATGATTAAGATTGGTTGGAAGTTAATGTATGGATGTGATTAATAAGGATTGTGGAGGTTAGGAGAGGCCATTAAATTTGTGAAATGATGTAGAAAAGGAAGGAGGAGAAAGAAGGGTGTAAAAATGGCTGAAAAAGGGAAATTATGCACTTGGATCGGGCTGGGACAGAGCCCAGTCCTCTCGAGCGACCCAGTGGTCCGCTCGAGTGGACCAGACTCTAGATGGGCCTCGCTCGAGCAAGCCCAAGGTCGCTTGAGCGGACCCAGCCCAGTTCTTGGCCCTTTCAGGGCCTGGTATGAGGGGCTTTCTGAATTTCCTTTTAAGCTTGATTTAAGGCTGATTCGTGGGCTTTTTCTAAACTTGTTTTAGGCCTGTTTTAGCCCTCCTTCCCTCTTCATCTTAAAGCCCATCGATCTCCTTTTTATGCTTGAAAGCCTATGAAAGTTTTGGGTAAATTGTGAGATGGAATGAGAACAATGAGAGAATGAGTATATGTGAAACTACCCGGGAATCTTTCAAGTCTCAATGCGCACTTTATCATTTTAAATGTTGTGAATTTTCATTGGCATCAGACATATTCTTTTATTAATCAATGTTTAAAGGCTAAGTGTGTATTGAGATGGTTCCTTGGTAAGTCATTAAGTCATTCTACATTATTCTATTCCATTCCAGATCAGAAAAATGTATTTGTATTCTTCGGTACACTAATTTGAATAGCATCGATGATTTGATATAGAATCATGTGGTTTTCCATGTTCGAAAGGATTGATCGCATGATTTTATACAAATTACTTTGATGTGTATTTGAGTGGTTTACCATGGAAATTCGTATGTTTTCTCCGAATCGATTTGGAAGGAGATTTGAGTAGTTCGCCACGTTCGGAAATATATCGATAAAAATATTATTTCGAAAACAAAACCTCGAGGCGAGAAGGGGCCAGAGCTTTGTAGTGTGAGCCCATGAGCTAAAGGGATTAGTATTTTGATTTGTATTGGTTCAGGTTTTAAAGACTAAAGGCACCACTAGGCTTAGGTCACCTTGTCGGGCTGATCACCCGGCTTAGGATCTTTAATCTGTCTGCCAGCTGCAGCTTGGATTCTGTCTGTACCGACCATGGCAACAGTTTTTATCTGTCGGTCCCACTTGTGTGTGGCTACGGTTCTGATTCTGTTTCCGGTCCCACGTGTAGTGGCTACGGTTCTATCTGCTTTTGTTACTTCTGTAATAGGAGAATATAGCTATGTGTGGTTGCCAATGATTTATCCGTTTGGTATTTTATTTTATGATTCTTCTTTGTTTATACTCATTATATTCTTTGATTTATTTAATGTTTATGAAATCGATCTTTTATCATATTGTCTCTATATTATTCAGGATTTTAAACGTATTTCCAATTATTCGTTGATTTACATAGTCTGTTATGTTTTTAAGATATTTATGTTTCAGGGACTGTCCATTTATTTGCTTTGATATTTATGTTCGGTCTTTCAATCGTTTTATCATGACTTATTACTAATATTGTTCAGACTCATTTAATGGATTTACAATGATCCCATAAGGTTTTATGAATGCCTTTTTCCATATTACTTCTTTATTTGCTTGCCAGACCGTCGTGTCTGACCCTGTTTGTTTGGTGCCAGATTTCTATCCTACTGCTTTTAGGTGTTTGATTGGAGGAGGCAGTTGAGCCGCCGGTCTGACGTGAGAGGCTGCCCATTGATATCATCTAGATGTCAAGTTTGGCACCGGAGTTCGTATTGAAATATTGGGGGTAGTATTTCTATTTAGTTAGATATTACTTTTGTATGGTTTTGTTAACCTTTTTCTCGGGATTTGTAATTAAGACACTTGTTAATTGTAATTTGAATATGTGGGAAATAAATAGTCCTGTTAGTATTTTGTGATTTATGATCTGTACCAGTCTGCTCGTACGATGGTTTTATGATATTGGTCAAGTGCGACACGGAATCCGATGGCCACGGACTCCGGGTCGCAACGCCATGATTAGCTTCCGCGAAAATATATTCCGATCGTGATGGAATTTTATTATCCTCATTCACGCGGATCTTGGGAAATACAACAAAAGTTTTAATTTATTTCAAAGTTTCGCATTCCGAGATCGGATCACTGCAGGGCCCGATTTCGGGGTGTGACTTCTAGTCTTCAAAGACTTGGTGAAACTGAAGTTCTACTACGTACCGGTCTCTTCCATCTTCAATCAATATCATTCAAATTCTCGAAACAATGCTACCACTTCTATTAAAGCTCTTACAACAAGAGTCCCATGTCCACATTATCTTCAAAGTGAGTGACTTAGCAACCCATTGGTCCCTCGCATGCATCATCTGCTTCTGGCCTCCAAGTATATTGTCAATCCTTCTTCGTTCTGAAATCACAAACTCCAAATTCTATAGGTCTCCTGTCTCTGACTTGGTCTGCTACAACCCAGATGTCACACTGCTATAAACCAAATGTTAAACTGCTATAACCTGCTGAGCTATTCTGTGTTGAAGCTTCACATGGCTTGCCTATTCAGATTTCACTCTTCAAGTCTTCTACTTCTGAAGAGCATAACTGATCTTAGAAACCCAGCATGGTTGTGTTTAAAATCGTAAAATTCAAGTCTTTCTCCAATGTACTCAGAAGTCCATGCTCACTCTGATTATATCTGCTTGTTGTTCTTGATCTTCTGTTTGATACTGTGTCATCAACAAGATAAACCTGCCAAGCTGGCATCATTCCCTGATAAGCTGAAACTTTCAATCTAAGTCTTGAAGCAATTCCACCACTTTTAGTTTGTCCTCTAAGGTTCACTGATTAACTAAATCCTTGCAAGAGTGTGGGTAGGGTCATTTTCTTGAATGCTGCTTGACTGAAATTTTCCACAATCTGGAGTCTGCTCAATCGTCTGTTTCAGCCTTATACCCTACCTTTCCTGTAAGAACAATGACCACAGTCTCATCTGAATATTATGTCTTAAGTTCTGCTCACTACCTCAAAAATCCAAATTTGTTTCCAACTGAACCAATACACCCCCTGACATCCATCAACCCTTCAATTCATACACTTCCAAACTCCAACCATAAGCTATTACAATTCATTCCATTTAATACAAAACAAATCTTAAAATTTTAAACATAATGACTAAAACAATTACTTAGCTAAATTTCATCATTTTAAAACATAGTAGAAACCGAGCCTCCAAATTGTCAAATAAAGCTTAATAAATAAAGTTTATAAAGGTTTGAGTATGAAATAACATCATCCATTTTGAAATTCATATTTTCATAACCAAACAAATCATTGGAACACTCAACAATTTCAAATCAGGATTTCAAAAATAAATCAAATTCATATAGTACGACTATACAATAAACTTTGTTGAAATCTGAGTGTTAATTAAACACTAAACCTGATTGAAATCTGAACTCATTTGTTCATAAAGATTTTGTAGAAATCTAAACACAGCTGAACGGTAAAACAAATGTAGGAATCTGTATATAATCTGAATACAAAAACCCTTAAGAAATTCATCTTGCATGGCCAAAGGAAACAAATCAATGAAATAGAAATCTCACATCGTACTTTGAAAAAGAAACACAATTTTAGTTACAAGCTTTTAAAGACCAGTTTATTCACTAGCCTCTACAATCCATCATTAAAAACATCCATCCATTTTCCAACCAAACATATACAAAATTTTGAAATCATTAAGGTTTTGAAATGTAGATATCAATATTTAAGAAAATTAAAATAAGAGAAAATTTCCAAGATCATTGTAAAACAATATCTTAAGAAGAGTAAACATAATCCATTGTTAAACACTGCAAGGATAGATCATAGACATTAAGAAAAACATAACAAAAGGTGGAAATATCACGAAAATCATTCTCATCAAGAAATGGACATCACATTAACTGAGGTATTCACTTGCATCTACACGTTGTCCAATCCAACACCCTATAAGTTGGTAAAATCCACAAGGTTTCCTCTGCTGCCGAGAATTATCTTGACTACAACTAACCATCCACTTGGTATTCCCGCCGAATCAACTACACTGGCTAAACTGCAAGTCCTGAAAATTCTCAACCAAAACTATGACAAGGCTCGTTAAATCCGGGAAATCCCTGAGTTTCTGGCACCAACTTCCAACCTTACTAACTAAGAATCACTTCTCCCTTCGTAAAATCGAAAGCTAATATGCCTCTTGCAGTCCTTCATCTTGGAAAGACGGCCTGAGTTCACCCAAAGTCCACATTTACTTACCTTGGTACGCTGCATGATGATCTTCGATTAGCTGAGAGGGGGTCTTCAAATGCTGCTCAAGTTCTACTTTGGCGGGCAAATGCACATGTCTTCTCTCATTAACCACAATGGAGATGCTGAAGGCTAAAAGTCTGCTGATGTTCTTCGAAAACAACATACTAAATCCACAAGCTTTCAATCTCCGACGCGAACACGAGCAAAAGACACTAAATGTGGGTATGGAGACTTTAAATTCTCCCCCACGAAAGAGGAAATTTGGTTGTCCAAATTCCCTAACAACAAGAACTAAAAGAAAAGACAAGCAATGTCTCCCGAACTAAAAGAAAAGCAGACTCAAATTCAAAGAAACAAAGACAAGAGAAATCAGATCAACACAATCTAACGAATCCTCACCACACGTCTTAATGTCTCTAGAGTATTTTATTTCCTAGAAACTAACCAGCTCTGATACCAAACCTGTCACACCCCGAAACCAGGCCCTGCAGTGATCCGACTTCGGGATGCGAAATTTTGGGATTAATTAAAATTTTTGTTGTATTTCCCAAGATCCGTGTGAATGAGGATAATAAAATTCCATCACGATCAGAATATATTTTCGCAGAAGCTAATCATGGTGTTGTGACCCGGAATCCGTGGCCATCGGATTCCGTGTCGCACTCAACCAATAACATAAAGCCATCAAATAAGCAGACTGGCACAAATCATAATTCAAAGAATACTGAGCTGGTAGTAATAGGACTATTCATTTCCCACATATTCAAGTTACAATTAACAAGTGTCTTAATTACAGCCCAGGGAAAAAGGGTAACAGAGCCATACAAAAATATCCAACTAAATAGTAATACTACCCCCAAAATATTAAGAATTCCGGTGCCAAGCTTGACATCTATATGACATCGAAGGCAGCCTCTCGCGTCACACCAGCGGTTCCACAGCCTCCTTCGATCAAACCCCTAAAAACGGAAGGAGAGAAAATCTGGCACGAAACAAACAGGGTCAGACACGACGGTCTGGCAAGCAAATAAACAAGTAATATGGTAATGAGCATTTATAAAACCTTATGGGATAATTGAAAATCCATTTAAAGAGTCTAAATAGTAAAAGTAATAAATCATGATAAAATGATTGAAAGACTGAACATAAATATCAAAGCAGATAGAGAACTGTATCTGAAACGTAGATATCTTAAAAAGATGACAGCCTACGTAAAACATTTAATAATTGCAAATACATTTAAAATTCCGAATAATAGAGACAATGCGATAAAAGATTGATTTTTTAAACATTAACAAATTCAAAGACTAATATGAGCATAAGTAAACAAGAATCATAAAACAAGATATCAAACGGATAAAACATTGGCAAACCACATATAGCTATATTCTCCTATTACCGAAGTAACAAGAACAGACAGAACCGTAGCCACTACACGTGGGACCGGAAACAGAATCAGAACCGTAGCCACATACAAGTGGGACCGGCAGACCAAAACCATTGCCATGGTCGGTACAGACAGAATCCAAGCTGCAGCTGGCAGACAGATTAAAGATCCCAAGCCGGGTGATCAGCCCGACAAGGTGACCTAAGCGTAGTGGTGCCTTTAGTTTTTAAAACCTAAACCAATACAAATCAAAATACTAATCCCTTTGGCTCATGGGCTCACACTACAAAGCTCTGGCCCCATCTTGCTTCGAGGTTTTATTTGCAAAATAACAGTCTTATCGATGTATTTCCGAATGTGGCGAACCACTCAAAATCTCCTTCCAAATCGATTCGTAGAAAACACATGAATTTATGTGGCAAACCATTCAAATCTATCTCAAATCAATTCATAGAAAAACATACGAATTTCCATCGTAAACCACTCAAATACACATCAAAGCAATTTGTATGAAAATCATACGATCAATCCTTTCGAACATGGAAAACCACATGATTCTATAACAAATCACCGATGCTATTCAAATTAGTTTACCGAAGAATACATATACATTTCTGACTTGAAATGGAGTAAAATAATGTAGAATGACTTAATGATTTACCAAGAGGCTATCTCAATACACACTTAACCTTTTAAACATTGATTAATAAAAGAACATGTTTGATGCCAATGAAAATCCACAACATTTAAAATGATAGAGTGTGCATTGAGACTTGAAAGATTCTCAGGTAATTCCACATATATTCATTCTCTCATTGTTCTCATTCCATTTCACAATTTTCCAAGTAGCACAATTTACCCAAATCTTTCATGGGCTTCTATGCATCATTACAGGTCCAATGGCTTCAAATAAGAAGAAAAGGGATTGGGCTGAATTGGACTTGAATATGGGCTTGAAGTGAGTCTGGAGGACGGTCCAACAATCCCCTTTTTGCAGCTCTTCTCATTTCAGTCCGATCGGTCGGACTCATTGGTCGATCGATCGGACCTGAAATGCCCACAATCCGATTGATCAGACAGCGGCGAATCTCAACCTATTTGGTTGGATCCCTCTTTTATCCAATCCCTATGCATTTCCTTTCTTTCCCCTTCTTCCAAACACAACTCCATACGTATTTGGGCCCTTTCTTGACCTCCTCAACTCATCAAATCATCATTCAATAATCATTCTAAACAACCATTCAAACACTTTTAAATCAAAGATCTCCTCCATTCTTTGAACCCAAAGACTTGACATAAATAAGGCTAATTTCAAGATGACCAAATTCAAAAACCAAGTTCCAATCCATTGTAAAACAATAACACAAAAAGATTCAAACATAAACATTAATTCATGGAAAATCCATAGATCACAAAGAGGTTTGAGCATAGAAAGAAATGCCATGAAATGAACTTGTAAAGTAGAACCATCATATTAATTGTAGAATCCACTTGCCTCAAGCCAAGATGGAGTGAAAATCATTCAAGGATGGTCTTCCTATGGTCTCAAGCTCCAAATTCTCAAAACCCCCAAAAATAGCTCAAGAAGAAGCCCTAGAAAACCAATCCATTGCAAATCTCAAGGAAAACCTTTGCATATATAACAAAAACATTCTAAATGGTTTGGAAAACAAAGATTTGAAGAAAGAAATCCATTTGCTAACCTTTTTGAAGCTCAAACAAGGAAGAAGAGCTTGGAAAAGTGGCCTCTCCTAGCTCAAATCTTTCGAAAATGGTGTCTTTGGAAAGCCAAGAGAGAGGAGGAGAAGATTGGGAAATCAATCCTCCATTTAGCACTCAAGATGGGAGCTATCTAGAAGAGAGAGAAAATGGCTGGGAGAAAATCCTAGGCTCCTCTCTTCATAGCAGGAAAATGAAAAATGGGAAGAAGAAGAACCCATGGTGGTTTTATAAAGGGTTAAGTGGGCTGGGCCCCATGGGCCCCAACATTACAAAGGCTGAAACTAACATTTATGGGTCCCGAATGAGATCGACGAAGAAGACAAAATCGATCAACGAAATATTTACTTTCCAAAAATTCTATTTTCCCCAAATTCTGAAATTTTTGAAATTCAAGTACAGATTTAGTGTGAAAAGTCAATTTTGCACTTTTTCTCGAAAAACGTATTTTCTAATCATCAAATCAAAATGGTCAAAACATGAAAGTTGTTAAACTTAATAAAATGAGTCAAAAGGAGCAAAATTTGCAATTTTCCAAAATAAGAATAATTTATCACAAAAATACAAATCATATGGACCGGGTCAAACCAAAGTCAACGGTCCTCAAAATCTCCAAGGCTATGGAAAATCTAGTCAAACTCAAAGACAAAGTCAAACCAACTCTAATCTTGCTTTAAAAGCTAAATCATGATTAAAACAATACTAAATATAGAAATTGGGGGTCGGGGTCTTACAAGTAGTCAACGGCAAGGAGTTGAATTTGATGAGGGTCCTCAACCCAAACTCCGTCTGATTTGATCTTAGATATACGATTTACAGCTCCTCTGGATTTGGCTGAGGCATGGAAGGAGGTATTTTTGCCACCTTCAAGAAGCCATTTAGTTCTAGATTTTTGGTGCAAGTAGGTCTCCTGGATTTGGAGCCAGTTGTGAAGGGTTGATTTGGCTTTGAGAAGATTTTTATGGAGATCATCAGATAACCCAGCATCAAGAAGCTCTTAAGTAGCTAGGACTTTAGATTCTGCCAACTTCACATTTAATTTAATGTCTCCAAACACGTTTTTGTTCCAGGCTTGAAGGACCAACTTCATAGCTTTCAGATTCTAAGCCAATGCATATTGGGAGTGGCCAGCTATATCCAAGCTCCAACTGTCAGCAACTAACTTGAGGAAGTCCGGGTGCTTGATCCACATGGCTTCAAACTTGAAGGGGACATTAGCAGGGAAGATCCTCTGATTGTGAGACAGGAGCAGAGGGCAATTATCTGAAGAGTATTTGGGCAGGTGGGAAAGCTGGGCGTCCGCCAAATTAGAGTACCAATGGGAATTGCATATGGCGCTGTTCAGCCTAGCAGTAACTTAGGCAGTACCCCTGCGATTATTGGACCAAGTAAACTTGTTACCAGCAAAACCCATATCTTGTAATCTAGAAGAGAGCATCATCATCTGGAAATCTCTAACAAAGTGAGAAGGCTTGAAGCTTATCTTTTTCAAAGCAGAAAGCATGGAGCTGAAATCACCCAAAAAGCACCAGGGTAGACTGAGCTTGCCTTTGAGGCCATATAGTCCTAGAGAGCCCATCTTTGAACATATTAGTGGAACCATAAATATTCCTAGAGAGAAAGCTTCTGCTGCCGTTAGTGGGGTTAATGAAAAAGACTGTCAAGAATTGGAAGGAGATATCTAGAAGGGAGAAGCTAAGATTGGAGTTGGTCTTGAAAAATCACCAGATAGAGGCTAAGTGATCAGGGTTATTTGAGAAGAACCCGTCGTACCCCAAGGTAGACTGAAGAGAAGAGGGGGGAGATAGAGTCATTGGCTCTGAGAGGAAGAGAATGCCCGGGTGGTGAGTGGAGATCAGGTGATGAATGGCTCTAAGGGTAGGGGAGTTAGCCATTCCCCTGCAGTTCCAAAATAGAGCTTTGATAATTTGGAAAGGGTTGAGGGGGGAGGGTAACCATGAGAATTCTTAGTGCTGGGGCGGCTAGATTATAAAGCAGGGCAACTCTTTTTTTTTTTTTTTTTGGAGTAAGTGGTGAGGTCTATCTCCAAAGAGATGCCAACCGAGTTCTTAGGAGAGACAGGAGTTTGGGAAAGAGGGTTTAGGGCAGGATCAGAGGTGGTGAGTTCCTCATTGATGGGATCATTAGGAGGGGAAGGCTGGGAAGGTGAAAAGCATATGCCGGATCTATGAAAGATGGAGTTGTGAGGGCCAATGATTGAAATAGAGGTGGAGGAGATAGGAGGATCATAACAGAGTCTGGCTGTGGTAGAGGAAAGGGTAGGGTCAGGTGGCGCCGGGGGAAGGGGGAGGGATTGGGGCCGGGGGGACTAAATGGCTTGGGTCAGGGGGGACTAGTTGGTTGGGGGGTTTTCCTAGGATCCCATTGTCCGACCCCGACCCAGGTTTGGAATATTTAATTATATTTTTAACCATGATTAGTTGATAAGTGGGGTTAGTGGACGATTAGCTTATTTCCTTAAGTTAGATTAGAATGTTTGAATAGCTTTGGGAACTTTTGAGAGTCGTTGACTTAGGTTTGACGTGGGCCGGGGCGCCCGTGTATTGTGTGTGAATCTGTGGAGTTTAATTTTGATTTTTGTAAAATCCCAATTTTGTGCATTTTGACTCATTTCATTTAGATTATCAACTTTCATGTTTTGACCGTCTTGATTTAATGATCAGAAGTCACGATTTTCGAGGAAAAGGGCAAAACTGACCTTTCACACAAAATCTGTACCCAAATTTCAAAAATTTCATAAATTGAACAAAAATACACTTTTTGGAAAGTAGAAATTTCGCTGATCATTTTTGTCTTCTTCGTCGTTTTCATTCGGGGCCCGCAAATGCCACATTCAGCCTTGTGAAGATCGGGGCCCAGAAACCCATCTTATAAGAAGAGGAACTCTCTTCTTCTCCTTCATTTCTTTTTCCTGCAAGGTTTTGAGCTAGGACTCTTTCCCACTCTTCCAACACTTTCTCTCTCATCTGAAACACCAATCTCTTGGAGTTTTCTTGGAGGATTGGTCTCCTAAGGTTCTTCCCCTTCATTCAAGCTTTCCAAAGATGTCTTTTTCAAAGGTTTTGAGCTAGGGCAAGGCTCTCATTCAAGCTTCTCTTCTTTGTTTGAGCTTTTCAAGGTTAGCAATGGCTTTACAAACTTGAGATCCTTGTTTTCCTCTTCATTGGGAGTGTTTTCATCCCATATACAAGAGTTTTCCTTGGAGATTTGCAAATATTGATTTTTAGGGTTCTCTTTGGAAAATTTTGGGGTTTTTGTAGATTGGGAGCTTGAGACCCTAGAGCTTTGTTTGAGGAGTATTATTTCTCTCATTTATACTTGAGGCAAGTGGATTTTCAATTAATATGATGACTTCATTTATTTTGTTGCATTTTATGGTGTTTCCTATGTGCTAGTCTTCTCATGTTTTATAGTTTTGCTTTGGGATAAATGGAGTAATGTTGTGTGTGACTTCACTCATGATATTGTTTTACAATTTATTGGAAGTTTGTCTTCACTTTGGTCACTTTAAAAATTAGCTTTCTTTGTGTTAAAGGTTGGTGTTCAAAGAAATGGAGGAAAAAGCTTTGATTTAAAAGTGTTTGATAGATTAATTGGATGGATTATGAATGGTGATTTGATGAGTTTGGGAGGTCAAGGAAGGGTCCAAATGATCTAGGAAAATTGTATGAAAGAAAAAGAATGAAAAAGAATCAGAAAAAGAGGCAAAAATGTGAAAAATCCCCCTACCGAGCCGGACTGGACAGAGCCCAGTCCGCTCGGGCGACCCAGTGGGCCGCTCGAGTGGACCAGGCTCTGCCTGGCCCCCGCTCGAGTGACCTAGGCTCTGTCTGGGCTCCGCTCGAACGGACCTTGGGTCGCTCGAGCGAGCCCAGCCTAGCCTGGGGGCTCGGATCATGCCTACTTTCGGGTCCATTTAGGAACTGTTTTGGGCCTGTTTTCAAGGCTTCTTTGGGCCTGTTTCAAGGTCAGTTTTTGGGCCATTTCAAGACCTGATATTGGGTCATTTCAGGGCCTGATATTAGGCTGTTTTGAGACCTATTTCTTGAGCCATTTAAGGGTTGTTTTGGGCTAAATGGGCGGATTGTTTTTGGCTTAGGTTAAGGCCAGCCGTGGGCCTGATTTTAAAAAGGCTTAAATCAATTTTTAATGGGGATTCCTTGAACATACTTTCAGGTCCACTTCAAGCCCGCATTCAAGTCCAATTCAGCCCAATTCTTTTCTATATGTGAGGCCATTCGGCCCATTTACAATCCTTGAAATGTATTGCAAAGTGGTTTGAATTATGATCAAAATCATTTGGGAACCTTCCAAGTTTAAATGTACACTTCATCCCTTGTGATTTTCAAGGTTCTTCTGTGGCACCAAATCTCTTTCTATTAATGACAATAAAGGGGTCAAATGTATATCGAGACGACCCGCATTAGACTGTTGAATCATCATACATTCATTCCATGTTAAAAGACTTTTGTTCGGATTCTTTCATCAATCTTTTGAATGCTTTAAGGTGGTTTACCACATCTTTAGACATTGATAAGACTACTCATCTATTTTGCTCGGATTCGTCAATATGTATTTGTTTGGAGTAGTTTTCTTATCGACTTTGAAAATGTATCTCACGAACGGATTTGCATTACTTCGAGGTTTCGAACTTTTACTCTAATGGCACCACTAAGCTTAGGTCACCTTGTCGGACTGATCATCCAGCTTAGAATCCTTAATTTGTTCACCAGCTGCAGTTTGGATTCTGTCTGTACCAACCATGGCAACGGTTATATCCGGTCCCACGTGTAGTGGCTACGGTTTTGTTTGATAACGACTATGTTCGTTCCGGTCCCACGAGTAGTGGCTACGGTTCTGTCTGCTCCAGTTACTTCGGTAGCAGGAGAATTTAGCTATACGTGGTCTGCCAATGTTTTTACACATCCAATGTTTTATCTTATGGTTCTTGTTTATTTCACTTATCATAACATTGGATTTGTAAACCATTAAGATGTTTATCTTCTATCTTTAGTTCGTCATTTCTATTATTCAGGATTTAATCGTGGCTCTCATTTATTTAATTTTTTGTTTTTCTATCATCCTATTATTGTTATATTTGCTTGCCAGACCGTCGTGTTTGACCCTGTTTGCTTGGTGACAGATGTCGAGCCCCTCGCAGTTGAGGCGCACTTCGAGGCAGAACCCATAGTCCTTGTGGAGGGCGAGTGGCAGCTCGATGATGTCATTTAGACATCGGGTTGTTTTTGGAGCTGCGATCACATTTTGGGAATAGATACTATACTTTTTGGGATTTTGTTGTAGCCATTGTTGGCTTATTCTTTTTGGGAAAAATTGTGATTAATGGCTAACTTTACTTTTGTTTTAACTTGAAACTAACTTTGGGGCCTACCAATGAAATGTTTCTCTTTTTTATGCTAGTCTCGTGCGTTCTCATCTTATACCCGTATGTGAGAGACTTTTATGTTTGCTACAATGCTTCCGCGTAAATTGTTCGTATGAATGTGATTCTTATTAATCATTGTTGGATCGGATTTCGTGGATCCTTACCGCGGAAACCTGTGGGAAACTAGCATGTGCGGGCGTAATTTTCTGGCCCGTCGCTCCACGACCCCGGATTAAGGTCTTGTTTAACGGGCCCTCGGTCCGGGGGCGTGACACCCTTCACTAAGCTTTGGAGGAAACTTGGTGGAGTTGATTCCCGGGCTATCGACGTTGTAAGAGGTTTCAGTCTGTCCAGTGGCTAGGCATTTTGCACAGGGCAGGTTTTCATAGGTGATAGCGAGCAGAACCACAGAATCACCTTCAAGATCCACTTTGATCTGATGAGAGCTTAGGTTTGGAAAGGTCTAGATGAACTAGGATTTTGGCAAAGGTTAGGATACATTGGGAGGCAGTAACTTCATCCAGCCTAATGGGTTTGCCAATAGAGCTAGCTAAGGAAAGGAGGGTCGATGTTGCTGCTCCAGCAGTGAGAGGGAATGCCATGGGTTCCAATCCAAACTGGATGCAGGAAGGCCACTCAGGATCCACTTGGCCAGGGGTGCAAGGTTGAAGATGAAACTTTTTGGATTGCAGAAGGATAGGAGATTTGGAGATAATAGAATCTTTATCTTCCTTGGAGCTAAACCTGAGGAGGAAAAGTCCCTTATCAGTTAGGGAGATTAAACAGGGTATAAAGAGGTTCGATTGGCTTGCTGAGTGAGCCACTAAACTGTAGGTCTTTTCCCTAAGAAGTGCCCAACAGCTGCATTGGCAAAGGAATTCTTACAAGGTTCTATCAAGGAGGAGGGGATTTTTAATGAGAACTGATCATCAGTCAAGGTTGGAGTAGGGTAATCTAATGGGGATAGAGGTTTAGAAGCATGGAAAAGCTCCAGCCAGTTGCTAGGACGAGAATGAGACTGCCTGGGAAAGATGGAGAGCAACTGTCAGATGAGATCTATTTGGATGGCAGTGAGAGAGTGTTGTTGTGTGGTGGGCAAGGGGTCATGGGGCTTTAGGGGAGGGTGAGCAAGTAGACCAAGGGCCGGAAGAGAAGAGGTTGAAGGGGAAAAGTCAGAGCCAAATTGAGCATATGAAGCTAGGGGTTGAAGGGCCAGAGCTCTGGCTCTGTTTAGGTAGATGATACCTGCAAGATGATTGTGCAAGATTTCTAGTTGCTCTTGATCCTACATAGGTAATTCATTAGATGGAGTACAATGGGTCGGGGGAGGGGCAGGGTGAGAGTGGAAGGGGGAGGGGGCAGGGTGTTACTGGGATTGGGGGAAGAGGAAAGAGGTGCGGAAGATACCCGGTTTAGAGCATCCGAAGGGCGAATTCCTGTGGATTCTGCAAGGAGATGGGCATGGCTTCCTGGGGAGCGCCCGAGGACAAGCTCTGGGGTAAGGGGGGAAATCTCTGGACTTGAAGGAAATAAGGTCAGGGGAAAAGGGAACTTTAGGTCGGGAAAATGAGTTTTCTACCGACAAAGTTTGATCAGATAGGGGAATAGCAATTTGTGGGGGGGGGGATATTTGAGAGCCAAGCACGGCAGTTAAGGACGACGAAATTTTGGGGGGGCTTAGGGATTTGGGTGGGGTTAGGGATTGAGGAGGAGGGCGGCATGGCTCTTAATCGAGTTTCATTTCTCTTTCAAAAACCCTAAAAACAAACTGAAATAACATAAAATTTGTAAAACTTTAGAAATCTTTCCTAAAAAATAAAAAACCAAACAAAAATTATGTTAAAATTCTGTCGAACGATAGACAAGTTCGCTTGTCCCCACCCCCAACCTAACATGAACACCGTCCTCGATGTTAAAATGAATGACATGCAATGGAAAAAAAAAACATGAGGAATATAAAGGAAATGGATGGTAAAGTAGAGAAATCATCTAAGAATCTTAAGTTTTCAAAACCCTATTTATGGTTAGACAAAGCACACAACAAACAAGAAATAGAAAAAATAGAAGTTACACTACTGGGTATTTGTAAGTCGACCCCGAACCATTTTCTTGCAATTAGTTTTAATTAAGTGTGCAATTAGTTTTCTAAGTGGGATTAGTAGTTGTGGGAATTAGAGTGTGGATTTGTTAGTCTTGGATATAGATTTGAAAAAAAACTTAGAGCGTTTGGATTTATTCTGACACGCCCAGGGTGCCTTGGGCTACTCGTGTGAGCGTGGCGAAATGATTCTTGATTTTAAAAATTTTCAACTTTTAACCCTTTTTATAGATCTTTTTATTATCAATAACTTTCGTATTCATTCCATCCATGTTGAAGCCTTGAAACCCAGTTTTTAGCAAAAAGGGTAAAATAGTCTCTTCACACTTAAATTTGTGCACGATTTTCAAAATCTCCAAACCATGTAAAATTTATACTTATTGGAAACTATATTTTCAATGAACAATTATTCCTTCTTCATCGATCACGTCCGGGCCCCACAAGAGGGGTTTCCAGTCACTTGAAGTCTTAGGCCTAGTGTGGCCCATTCCCCACCTAAACTTAAGTCCCTCCTCTCCCTCACTCTCATTCAAATCTCTTTCCAGCTACAGAAATCAGGAACCTCTGAGAAAACCCATTTTTCCTTTTCCTTTCTCCTCTTGCATGTCCCTATGGCTGGGCATAAACTGAAATTCTGAAGTCACCCTCACCTTCCTCTCTCTCTCTAAGCATCATCTGGATACCAATTATTCAGAAATTCTCTAAACTTCATCTCGTTCTCACTGTTTCTCCTTGGATGGGACCTCTACAGGTAATAGATAGATTCCAGTTTTTATTTATGATGTTCAGCGGTCCTTTTAGTACTCTTAAGGTTGTAAAGTCCACCTAGGCCTCCAACCCAGTCCTATGAAACCAACTCAACCAGGTAAGTGGTGGGGTCACAACGGTCCCACTTAAAAACCACTTTCCTCGAACATAAAATGTCTCTCTTTAATGTGACTAGGCTTTCCTAAATACTGAGCTAATCAAGGAGCGCAATTGGTGCAACCTTGGGGGAGCTTTCCTTCCTTCAGAGTTACCTACCAAAAATAAATCATAAAAAAAGATAAGCTGGAAAATCTTTGCAACTTTTTGGAATTATCTAAAAATCAATGATGAGAGTTGCTAGCATTCCATTTGCTTCCATATTCCAATTTACGGCAGTTTAACATTTCATGCATGCACCTATTTATGTCTAGAAAGATGCCAAAAATATCACACCCATAAAGCAATGTAAATGAAAAAAGTTAGAAAAGTTAACTTATATGGCGCTCAACGGAAACGGTCCAAAAAACTTGTTCATCAATGTTAGGGATTTTGTATATTGCAATTTGATGAATGCATTAACATTTTATTCATCATTTGAATTATTCACACATGCATTGTTTTAGAAATCTTGAAATCTTGATTTACACATACATTGTTTTAAATCTTGTAAATCATATGTTTCATGCAAGTTTTGATTTTAATCTTGGATGCATTTTATTTGAAAACGAATTTCTTTTAATCAAGTGTTGGGATTGGTGTATGCCCTAAAGCCCACTAGCTGCACTCTCATCTTTTGTTACTGGATATTTACTGGTTATTTAATGGAATGACTCTTTTCTCTTTAAACATGTATATATGTATGGTTGTGTAAGGCCCATTGTTTCTAGTAAATGAATTAGGTGTGTAGTGTCTACACACAGATAGGTCTAATTCATGGATACTGGAAACAATATATTTGTTCATAACTGAGAGATGGAGCTGGGCACTTCATCTTGGTATAAGTTATAATGAGAGACTCTCCTGTATTCAGGGTGACTTACCTAAGTCATGGGAGGACTTTCCCGGATTTATCCCATTAGTGCATATGCAATGCATTGAACAGGACCATTGTAGGTGTGATCTTTAAAAATAGTACTATCACTGAGAGAGATCAAGTCACCTCATGCTACTGAGTGACCAGTGCTCTTAATCTTGAGCATTTGTGGATGAACTGACGAAGTCAAGTTCATGTGCTTTAATTCATTATGGGTGAGATTCTTTTCATGGGTCAACAGCTCTATGTTTTGGGTACTCGGACTTGATCAGTTGGGACGTGCAGATACAATAAAGAATATATGCCATCTAATGATGGAATGATCGTCCCCTTAGAATTATCCGATTACTCATCAAAATCTAAGATCTTAGTATATGGATGTTCCATATGGATATTGAACTTGTGGGTCGCTCCCTGGACCAAGAGAATGATATCCGGATGATGATTAAGTTAAGGATATGAAGTTCTAAGGTTTAGATGTAATCAAGAAGGTTGGTAGTACATCTGATAATCTCACTTGATTATGGATGTTACATAGAGGGGCATTTAGGTCATTTTACTTAGTAGGTTGAGACAACTGTCATTTTCTGATGAGCTTATTATAGTATATATTTGTCCCTGGAGTTCAACCGTAACTCTTTAGTGGAATGAGTTAAGGTTAAAATGGTCTTAATGTTGCTATGGGTTTAGCATGGACATTTTGGTCATTTTGGGAGCCAAGGGCAAATACGTCTTTTGGTCCCTTCTCTAGTCACTTTCCAAGATTGGCATGATTTCCTAAGTTGTTTAGATGACATATGGTTGAATTATTTTAGTGGAAAAATAATTTTGAGTTTAAATTCAAATAGGCCTTTAATGGCATACATGAATTTAATTCTAGACAAATTATTAGTTGGCCATGGTGTGCATTATTATGTGGGACGTCCATAATGGGAATTCCATAGGTGAGGTTTCCAACTTTGAGTAGGTCTCTCTATTTGGAAGGTTGGACTCCTCTTTGGATTAGTATTCCTATAGTAAAGTTTCCTTTTTGAATAAGAAACTTAAATTAGTAAGTGTTGTGCAACTAGGATTACTAATTACCAAAGTTTGTGGGATGTTCCTTTAGTTTCCTTTTCTAATTGGAGTGTTTCTAAAAGGAAATAAATCTTTATATTATATTTTCCTTTTAGGACATCTATGAGAATTAGGAGAGATAACCATTAAGGAAAGGAATCCCAAAGATTTCTATAAAAAGAGGAAACCCCCCCCCCTTGGACGTCCATAACACATAGAGATCCCCATTCCACACGTCCAGGCCTCTAGTCTTCTTCATTGAAGAAAGTTTCAGGTCTGAGACTTTTTCCGTAGAAAAAAGTTCTCAAAAGTTTAAGATCCCACCATCTTAGCCAATCAGATTTGGAAGTGAAATAAAGAAGAAGATCGAAAACAATTCTACTGCAGAAAATTCCAGCTAGTTGTTTGCTAATTGCAAGTTTGAGTTCAGCCCTTTGGATCTTTTATTTCAGAGATTTGAAGTCTACAGGTCATCAAGGTAATAGTCTTCTTGAATCTCCTTTAATTATACACTTGTTGGTCATGAATTCATGGAGTTCTTTTGCGATCTATATGGCTGATTTATGCTGCCCAGATCAGAATTTTTAAAATCTGTTATGTTACAAATCAGCCATGGACGTCCTTCCTTAGTGATGTCCAGATCTGAATCGCAGTTTCTTTCAGTGGTATCAGAGCCACTCCATGTGAAAATTATGGCATGGTGGCACCCTACTAAAGTTATATCAAGATTTCTTTATGTGATGCATGTTGTGTGCAAGTTTCGTTAACATTGCTGGAATTTATTTTCCAGATTTGTTTAATGATGCACATAGTGTTTTGCATGCACTAACCTCTTTGTTTGCAGCCATATAATGTATCCTTGATCGTTCGCATGATTGTTATGTGGATTTGGATGTTTTTTCATTAGTTGGAAAGTGTACGATTGCGCGTTTAGCAATCATAGGAAGTTGTAATTCTTTCTTTACTTTTATTCCAACTAGTCTTGATGTAAGCTTTCTTAAAAGGCATAGGCATCTCTAATGTAATTTGGGTTTTTGTTTTTTATGGGTTTGCTTGTATAAATTTAATTTGTTGGAACAAGCAAGAAGAAGAAAGTTTTAAGCAAGATAGGTTGCAAGTAACCGGGTTCCTTAGTGGTGGAGGAGACAAGACTTCTTGGTGCAAAATGAGATCTATTTTTGATGTCCTAGTTCGATAAGGATTTGAAGTCCGAAGAGCAAGGAGCCATCAAGGATTGCATACTTTTATTTGCTCTTATATATGGAATGCATGGATGAATGCTTTATATAATTGCTATAATTGTCACCTAGAAACATGGCCACCATTAGGTTCTAAAATTGGAAACTTTCTATATTGGATTGTTTTAGTTTGGCAAATTGTTTTAAACAGAACTTAGACCAGCACCTTCTATTTTGTCTAAGGTTTAAAATTGGATAGGGTTTAGTTTATCTTGGTACACTTGGTTTCCAAAAGAGGCTAAACTAAAATCTAATTAGATGCTACCTATGGGTTCCCATAACCCAAGTTAGGTTTTTGATTCTTTAAAGGGATTTGCTCAATTGTTTTAAATTTAAAGCAAAGGTTATTTATTTTTAAGATGACTTAAATCATTGAGTCATAAACTTAATTAACTAAGTTTGCTAGATTTAAAAGAGTGTTTGAGTAAACAATGTAAAGGTCAAATAGTATAAACCCTAGTGATAAATAATCAAGTGGGAGAGGGGTTTTTGGAAAGACCCCACGGCCTTCCATTGTCGGTTCATGTTATCTCATTAAGGTGTTAGTAGGAGCGGCCACCCCTTCGGTGGAGTTCTTCACTAAAGACCGCTTTGATGGGTTAATGGGTGAACTAATGTGAATATTCGTAATGAGGTGTTAGTAAGAGCGGCCATCCCTTCGGTGGAGTTCTTTACAAAAGATCACTTCTATAGAATGTCAATGAAGTGTTGGTGGGAGCGGCCATCCCTTCGGTGGAGCTCTTTACTAAAGTTCACTTCTAGAATGGATAAAAGTCACTTCCCTTCGGAGAACTTAAAATATAGACATTCTGGAAAATTTCATAAGAAATGGTAAAACACTTGACATAAGACGGTAACGACCTCTCCCTAGGAGTTAAGAGTTATTTTTCATATGAGGCCAAACCAATCAGTGATTGGACTACCACTGGATATGTGTATCCAGATAGTGATAATCCAAATAAGCATACCTTAATTCAACGTGACTGTAGGCTCGGCCATCCCTTCGATGGAGGGTCTATGAGGAGGTTGAAACACTGAAACATTATGATTAGGGTTAAATAATGTAAAAAGCTTTGTGCTTTGTTTTTCCTTTTATAACAGGCACCATATGCATATTACATATATATTGCCTGCCTAATTATAAACCGTTTCATATCCAGAGAGAGATGGGTAAAGATTCTTTTAGTCCATTGATGTGCATTCTTCGTGAGAACAAACTGACTGGACCTAATTACGTAGATTGGAAGAGAAATCTTGACATAGTACTCACTGTTGAGGAGTACAAGTATGCCGTGTCGGAAACCTGTCCTGATATTGATGCTAATTCTACTAATGACCAGTTAGAGGCTGAGAGGAAATGGAAGAAAGCGAATAGCATGGCTAAATGCTACATGCTTGCTTCCATGTCAACGTGTTGTAAACACAGCACGAGCAAATGGACACAGCCTATGAAATCATATTGTCCTTGTCTGAGATGTTCGCAGACAAAAGCAGGCCAGCTAGGCAAGCTGCTATAAGGACTATCATGAATACTAGGATGGCTGAGGGAACACCTGTCACGCTCCGAAACCGGGCCCTGCAGTGATCCGACCTCGGGGTGCGAAATTTTGGGATAAATTGAAACTTTTTGTTATAGTTCCCAAGATCCGCGTGAATGAGGATAATCACATTCCAACACAATCAGAGTATATTTTCGTGGAAGCTACACATGGTGTTACGACTCGGAATCCGTGGCCATCGGGTTCCGTGTCGCACGCAACCAATAACACAAAGCCATCACATAAGCAGGCTGGTACGAATCATAATCCAAACAAACTGAGCTGGTAGTAACAAACTATTATTTCCCACATATTCAAGTTACAATTAACAGATGTCTTAATTACAAACCCAAAGAAAAAGGCTGGTAAAGCCATACAAAAACATATCCAACTAAACAGAAATACTACCCTCAAAGATTTGATACGAACTCCGGTGCCAAACTTGACATCTAGATGATATCAATAGGCAGCCTCTCACGTCAGACCGGCGGTCCCACCGCCTCCTCTGAGCAAACACCTAAAAACAAAAAGAGCGGAATCTGGCACCAAACAAATAAGGGTCAGACACGACGGTCTGGCAAGCAAATAAACAAATAATATGAAAGCAAAGCACACTCGTAAAGCCTGATGAAATCATCGAAAAATCGAATAAATAGGCTAAACAATAATGACAATAAAGCATGCTAAAACGATCGAAAGACCGAACATAAATATCGAAACAAGTAAAAGAACAATATCAGATGTACGAATATCTCGAAAAGATAAAAGCCTGCATAAAACATTTAATCTTCGGAAATACATTTCAAATCCTGAATAATAGCAACAATATGATAATTGACTGATATCGTAAACATTAACCAAATCAAAACATAAAAAGTATAACCCACCAGAATCGTAAAACAAAGTAATATGCAGATAAAACACTGGCAACCATACATAGCTAAATTCTCCTATTACCGAAGTAACAAGAGCACACAGAACGTAGCCACTGAACGTGGTACTAAAAATAGGATCAGAACCGTAGCCATACAAATGGGACCGGCATATCAAAAATCAGAACCGTAGCCATACAAATGGGACCGGCAGATAGAACCGTTGCCATGGTCGGTACAGACAGAATCCAAGCTGCAGCTGGCGGACAGATTAAAGATCCCAAGCCGGGTGATCAGCCCGACAAGGTGACCTAAGCCTAGTGGTGCCTTTAGTTTTCAAACTCAAACCCATACAAATCTAACATAATACTAATCCCTTTGGCTCAGGGGCTCACACCACATAGCTCTGGCCCCGTCTTGCCTCGGGGTTTTGTTTTCGGAATCATAGCCTCTTTGGCTCATGGGCTCGCACTACAAAGCTCTGGCCCCGTCTTGCCTCGAGGTTTTATTTTCAAATACTAGTCTTATCAAAACAATAATCTCATCGAAGAAATCCCGAATGTGACAAACATACTCCAATCTCTTTTCAAATCGAATCGGAGAAAACATACGAATATCCATGGTAACCCGTTCAAATACACATCAAAGTGATTTGTATAAAATCATACGATCAACCCTTTCGAACATGGAAAGTCACATGATTTTATAGCAAATCATCGATGCTATTCAAATTAGTTTACGAAAGAGTACACATACAAATACAAATGCATTTTTCTGACTTGAAATGGAATGGACAGTGGAGAATGACTTAATGACTTACCAAGGAACCATCTCAATGCACATTTAACCTTTAAACATTGATTGATAGAGAGTGTGTTTGATGCCAATGAAAATCCACAATATTTAAATGAGAAGGTGCGCATTGAGACTCAGACGATTCCCGGGTAATTCCACATACATTCATTCTCACAATGATCCCATTCCCATTTCACAAATTTTCCAAGTGTTACAAGAAATCCCAAATCTCTTTAAAACAGGCCCATAGCTGGCCTTAATCCAAGTCCAAAATAATCCTACTCATTTAACCCAAAATAGCCCCTTTAAACAAGGCCTAAACAATTCTTAAAACAGTCCAAAAACTGACCTTGAACAGGCCCACGAACCAAGTTTTAAAATAGTCCAAAACTAAACCTTGAATGGCTCACTAAACAAACCTTAAAAATCAGCCCAAACTAATCTTTGAATGGCCCACAAAACAGATTTTTAAATCAGCCCAAAACTAGGCCTGAACCAGGCCCACAAACAGATTTTTAAATCAGCCCAAAACTAGACCTGAACCAGGCCCACAAACAGATTTTTAAATCAGCCCAAACTGAACCTAAGATGACCCAATATAAGGTTTTGAACTGACCCAAAAACTGACTTTGAATGGCCCAAGAAACAAGCCCAAGGAAACCCCAAAAATAGGCCCAAAGGATCCATAAACGGACCCAGGACAGGTCTGGGCTCGCTCGAGCGACCCAGGGTCCGCTCGAGCGAAGCCCAGACAGAACCTGGTCCGCTCGAGCGGCCCACTGGGTCGCTCGAGCGGACTGGGCTCTGTCCCAGTCCGGGCTGAGTGCAGGAATGCACTCTTTGGTGCATTTTCTGATTTTTCTTTCCCTTCTTCCCTTCTTACACATTTTCACATTAACTTGGGCCCTTTCATGACCTTCCAAACTCACCAAATCACCATAATTTAGTAATCAAATTAATCAATTACCACCCTTTTAAAAACAATCAAAGTTGTCTCCCTTTCTTTTGAACCCAAACACTTAACACAAAGAGATCAATTTTTTTTCTAAATGACCAAGACAAAAGCAAGCTTCTAATACATGGTAAAACCATAACATAAATGGAAATCCACATAACATTGATTCCTTCATTCAAAGCAAATCCATAAATCATAAAGGATTAGAACATAATGAGCAAAAAGCCATGACACCAAACAATAACATGAAAACATCATATTAATTGAAAATTCCACTTGCCTTAAGTCAAGAGAAGATGCAAAATACTCTATGATGGTCCTCTTATAGCCTCAAGCTCCAAAATCATAAAACCCCCAAAATAGCTTAAGAAGAAACCCTAGAAATCCATCCATTGCAAATCTCAATGAAAACCCATTGCATATATGATGAAAACACTCTAAATAAGGAGGAAAACAAAGATCTAAAGTTTGGAAAGCCATTGCAAACCTTGAAAAGCCCAAACGAAGAAGAGAAGCTTGGATGAGGGGTCTCTCCTAGCTCAAAATCCTTGTAAATGGGTTTTTTGGAAAGCCAAGAGGGAGGAGAAGAACTTTGGGAGATCAATCCTCCATGAAAGCTCCAAGAGATAGGTGTTTCAGATGAGAGAGAAAGAGTGGGAAGAGAGGGAAAGAGCCCTAGCTCCAAAACCCTTGCTGGAAACGAAATGGAGGAGAAGGAGGAGGGTTCCCTTCTTATAAGGTGGGTCTTGTGGGCCCCAATCTTCACAAGGCTGAAACTCACATTTGCGGGCCCCGAACGAAAACGACGAAGAAGACAAAAACGATCAGCGAAATATCTAGTTTCCAAAAAGTATATTTTCCCCAGATTCTGAAATTTTCGAAATTCATGGACAGATTTAGTGTGAAAGGTCAGTTTTGCCCTTTTTCTCGAAAAAACCCATTTTTTGATTATCAAATCAAAATGGTCAAAACATGAAAGTTGTTAAACTTCATAAAATGAGTCAAAATACACCAAATCCCGGATTTTTAGAAATCAAAGGTATTTTCTCATAAAAATACATATCATATAAACCGGGTCAAACCAAAGTCAACGGTCTCAAAATCTCCAAGGTTATGGAAAAGTCTAGTCACACTCAAAAACAAGATCAAACTAAATCAAATCTCGCTTAAAAGCTAAATCACGATTAAACAATGCTAAACTGAGGGATTGGGGGTCGGGGTCTCACATCCTCCCCCCCTTAGAACCCATTTGGTCCTCCAAATGGCTTAAACCAAATCAAAATCAAAAACCCAAAAGACAAACGAAAACACTGACACCCTATGCTAGACCTTGGCAACTGAGAGATCCTCTTATCAAACCTGACGTTGAGATGCACGGTCAACAACATTCTGATTCGGTTGAAGGCTTCACACTAATCCACATATCTGCTCGAAAACAAACTCCTCTGGCCAAACTGGTGTCCAACAATTCATCTAATCATCCTTGGTGTCATCTGTCGTTCCTGCACTGAATCATTTCTTTTACTCACCTTGTCAGTCACTGTCGGTCCAAGAAACTGCAAGTTCTGTCTCTTTCTATCACTTGGAGTTTTGTGCCTTACGTCCTACAAAGCTGTACACGGTGCTCCCGATGCTTGCCACTTCAGATTTCATTCTTCAAGTCTTCTACCATTGACATGTAAAGCCGACCTTGAAAATCCAAACCTGTGTTCACAACTTCATATTCCAAGTCTTTCTGTGCTATACTCAGAATTCTTGTCCACATCTGATTCTATCTATTTGCTGCTCTTGATCTCTTACCTGATACAGTGTTATCAACAAAAACATATCTGCCAATCTGATGTCAATCCCCGAAGAACTGAAACTTTCAATCCCTGTCTTGAATGATATTTACTCTCTCATAAATCCAACTTTATATCCAGCTGAACCAATACAACCCCTGACATCCATCAACCCTTCAATTCTCACTCTTCCGACTCCAACCATAGGCTAAAACAACTCATTCCACTCGATGCAAAACAAATCTTAAAATCTTAAACATGATGACTAAAACAATTACTTAACTAAATTTCATCATTTTAAAACATAATAGAAATTGAACTTCCAAATCATCAAATAAATCTTAATAAATAAAGTTTATCACAATTTGAATATGAAACAACATTATTCGTTTTGAAACTCATATTTTCACAACCCAACAAATCATTGAAATACCCAACAATCTCAAATTAGGATTTCAAAAATAAGTCAAATTCATGTGGTATGACCATACATTAAATTTTATTGAAATCCATTTCCAACCAAACATGTACAAAATTTTAAAATCGTCAAGGTTTTGAAATTTAAGTGTCAACATTTAAGAGAATTAAAACAAGAGCAAAATTCTAAGGTCATTGTAAAACAATAACTTAAGGAGATTAAACCTAAATCCGAAACACAAAACCTTATGAAAACAAAAATCATGTGACTCATGAAAAGAGTATAATAACATAGTCTTTATTTCAAAATAAGCCTTAAAGAAGAAACATAAATCCATTGTTTAAACACTACACGGATAAATCATAGACATTAAAGAAAACATAACAAAGATGAAAACATCATGAAAATCATTTTAAATAAGAAATGAACATCCAAACCACTGAGGTACTCCCTTGCATCTGCATGTTGTCTAATCCAATACCTTAAAAGTCGGTGAAATCCACAAGGTTTCCTCTACTGCCAAAAGTTATCTTGACTACAACTAACCATCCACTTGGTAATGCCTCTGAAAACTGCACTGGCAAAGCTACAAGTTATAGAAATTCTCAACCAAAATTATGACAAGGCTTATCGAATCCGGGAAATCCCTGAGTTTCTTGTACTAACTTCTAGTCTTACTAACTAAGGATCATTTCTCCCTTCATGAAATCAATAGCTGATATGCCTTCTACAGTCCTTCATCTTGGAAAGATGGTCTGAGTTCCCCCAAAAATCCACATTTACTCACCTTGGTACGCTGCATGACGATCCTTAATTAGCTGAAAGGGGATCTTCAAAAGCTGCTCAAGTTCTACCTTGACTGGCAAATGCACACATCTTCTCTTATTAACCACAATGAAGATGCTGAAGGCTGAAAGTCTGCTGATGTTCTCCGAAAACAACATACCAAGTCCAGAGGGTTCTCAGTCTCCGACACAAGCATAGACAAAGGACACCGAACAAGAGTATGGAGACTTTAAATTCTCCACCACTAAGGAGGAAATTTGGTCATCCAAATCTCCTAACAACAGAACTAAAAGAAAAGACAAACAAAGTCTCCCGAACTGAAAGAAAAGCCGACTCAAATCCAAAGAAACAAAGACACGAGAAAACAAATCGGCACAATCTAACGAATCCTCACCACACGTCTTAATGTCTCTAGAGTATTTTATTTCCTAGAAACTAACCAGCTCTGATACCAAACCTGTCACGCCCCGAAACCGGGCCCTGCAGTGATCCGACCTCGGGGTGCGAAATTTTGGGATAAATTGAAACTTTTTGTTATAGTTCCCAAGATCCGCGTGAATGAGGATAATCACATTCCAACACAATCAGAGTATATTTTCGCGGAAGCTACACATGGTGTTACGACTCGGAACCGTGGCCATCGGGTTCCGTGTCGCACGCAACCAATAACACAAAGCCATCACATAAGCAGGCTGGTACGAATCATAATCCAAACAAACTGAGCTGGTAGTAACAAACTATTATTTCCCACATATTCAAGTTACAATTAACAGATGTCTTAATTACAAACCCAAAGAAAAAGGCTGGTAAAGCCATACAAAAACATATCCAACTAAACAGAAATACTACCCTCAAAGATTTGATACGAACTCCGGTGCCAAACTTGACATCTAGATGATATCAATAGGCAGCCTCTCACGTCAGACCGGCGGTCCCACCGCCTCCTCTGAGCAAACACCTAAAAACAAAAAGAGCAGAATCTGGCACCAAACAAATAAGGGTCAGACACGACGGTCTGGCAAGCAAATAAACAAATAATATGAAAGCAAAGCACACTCGTAAAGCCTGATGAAATCATCGAAAAATCGAATAAATAGGCTAAACAATAATGACAATAAAGCATGCTAAAACGATCGAAAGACCGAACATAAATATCGAAACAAGTAAAAGAACAATATCAGATGTACGAATATCTCGAAAAGATAAAAGCCTGCATAAAACATTTAATCGTCGGAAATACATTTCAAATCCTGAATAATAGCGACAATATGATAATTGACTGATATCGCAAACATTAACCAAATCAAAACATAAAAAGTATAACCCACCAGAATCGTAAAACAAAGTAATATGCAGATAAAACACTGGCAACCACACATAGCTAAATTCTCCTATTACCGAAGTAACAAGAGCACACAGAACGTAGCCACTGAACGTGGTACTAAAAATAGGATCAGAACCGTAGCCATACAAATGGGACCGGCAGATCAAAAATCAGAACCGTAGCCATACAAATGGGACCGGCAGATCAAAAATCAGAACCGTAGCCATACAAATGGGACCAGCAGATAGAACCGTTGCCATGGTCGGTACAGACAGAATCCAAGCTGCAGCTGGCGGACAGATTAAAGATCCCAAGCCGGGTGATCAGCCCGACAAGGTGACCTAAGCCTAGTGGTGCCTTTAGTTTTTAAACTCAAACCGATACAAATCTAACATAATACTAATCCCTTTGGCTCAGGGGCTCACACCACATAGCTCTGGCCCCGTCTTGCCTCGGGGTTTTGTTTTCGGAATCATAGCCTCTTTGGCTCATGGGCTCGCACTACAAAGCTCTGGCCCCGTCTTGCCTCGAGGTTTTATTTTCAAATACTAGTCTTATCAAAACAATAATCTCATCGAAGAAATCCCGAATGTGACAAACATACTCCAATCTCTTTTCGAATCGAATCGGAGAAAACATACGAATATCCATGGTAACCCGTTCAAATACACATCAAAGTGATTTGTATAAAATCATACGATCAACCCTTTCGAACATGGAAAGTCACATGATTTTATAGCAAATCATCGATGCTATTCAAATTAGTTTACCAAAGAGTACACATACAAATACAAATACATTTTTCTGACTTGAAATGCAATGGACAGTGGAGAATGACTTAATGACTTACCAAGGAACCATCTCAATGCACATTTAACCTTTAAACATTGATTGATAGAGAGTGTGTTTGATGCCAATGAAAATCCACAATATTTAAATGAGAAGGTGCGCATTGAGACTCAGACGATTCCCGGGTAATTCCACATACATTCATTCTCACAATGATCCCATTCCCATTTCACAAATTTTCCAAGTGTTACAAGAAATCCCAAATCTCTTTAAAACAGGCCCATAGCTGGCCTTAATCCAAGTCCAAAATAATCCTACTCATTTAACCCAAAATAGCCCCTTTAAACAAGGCCTAAACAATTCTTAAAACAATCCAAAAACTGACCTTGAACAGGCCCACGAACCAAGTTTTAAAATAGTCCAAAACTAAACCTTGAATGGCTCATAAAACAAACCTTAAAAATCAGCCCAAACTAATCTTTGAATGGCCCACAAAACAGATTTTTAAATCAGCCCAAAACTAGACCTGAACCAGGCCCACAAACAGATTTTTAAATCAGCCCAAAACTAGACCTGAACCAGGCCCACAAACAGATTTTTAAATCAGCCCAAACTGAACCTAAGATGACCCAATATAAGGTTTTGAACTGACCCAAAAACTGACTTTGAATGGCCCAAGAAACAAGCCCAAGGAAACCCCAAAAACAGGCCCAAAGGACCCATAAACGGACCCAGGACAGGTCTGGGCTCGCTCGAGCGACCCAGGGTCCGCTCGAGCGAAGCCCAGACAGAACCTGGTCCGCTCGAGCGGCCCACTGGGTCGCTCGAGCGGACTGGGCTCTGTTCCAGTCCGGGCTGAGTGCAGGAATGCACTCTTTGGTGCATTTTCTGATTTTTCTTTCCCTTCTTCCCTTCTTACACATTTTCACATTAACTTGGGCCCTTTCATGACCTTCCAAACTCACCAAATCACCATAATTTAGTAATCAAATTAATCAATTACCACCCTTTTAAAAACAATCAAAGTTGTCTCCGTTTCTTTTGAACCCAAACACTTAACACAAAGAGATCAATTTTTTTTCTAAATGACCAAGACAAAAGCAAGCTTCTAATACATGGTAAAACCATAACATAAATGGAAATCCACATAACATTGATTCCTTCATTCAAAGCAAATCCATAAATCATAAAGGATTAGAACATAATGAGCAAAAAGCCATGACACCAAACAATAACATGAAAACATCATATTAATTGAAAATTCCACTTGCCTTAAGTCAAGAGAAGATGCAAAACACTCTATGATGGTCCTCTTATAGCCTCAAGCTCCAAAATCATAAAACCCCCAAAATAGCTTAAGAAGAAACCCTAGAAATCCATCCATTGCAAATCTCAATGAAAACCCATTGCATATATGATGAAAACACTCTAAATAAGGAGGAAAACAAAGATCTAAAGTTTGGAAAGCCATTGCAAACCTTGAAAAGCCCAAACGAAGAAGAGAAGCTTGGATGAGGGGTCTCTCCTAGCTCAAAATCCTTGTAAATGGGTTTTTTGGAAAGCAAAGAGGGATGAGAAGAACTTTGGGAGATCAATCCTCCATGAAAGCTCCAAGAGATAGGTGTTTCAGATGAGAGAGAAAGAGTGGGAAGAGAGGGAAAGAGCCCTAGCTCCAAAACCCTTGCTGGAAACGAAATGGAGGAGAAGGAGGAGGGTTCCCTTCTTATAAGGTGGGTCTTGTGGGCCCCAATCTTCACAAGGCTGAAACTCACATTTGCGGGCCCCGAACGAAAACGACGAAGAAGACAAAAACGATCAGCGAAATATCTAGTTTCCAAAAAGTATATTTTCCCCAGATTCTGAAATTTTCGAAATTCATGGACAGATTTAGTGTGAAAGGTCAGTTTTGCCCTTTTTCTCGAAAAACGCATTTTTTGATTATCAAATCAAAATGGTCAAAACATGAAAGTTGTTAAACTTCATAAAATGAGTCAAAATACACCAAATCCCGGATTTTTAGAAATCAAAGGTATTTTCTCATAAAAATACATATCATATAAACCGGGTCAAACCAAAGTCAACGGTCTCAAAATCTCCAAGGTTATGGAAAAGTCTAGTCACACTCAAAAACAAGATCAAACTAAATCAAATCTCGCTTAAAAGCTAAATCACGATTAAACAATGCTAAACTGAGGGATTGGGGGTCGGGGTCTCACAACACCTGTCAGAGAGCATATGCTCAAGCTGATGGATTGTTTCAATGTAGCTGAGATTCTAGGGGTTCAGATTGATGCAGAGAGTCAAACTGATATGATTCTCGAAACTCTGCCGGACTCTTTCAGTCAGTTCAAGCTCAATTTCAATATGAGCAAGATGGACATGACTCTATCTGAGTTAATGAAAGAACTCCAAGCGGCGGAGGCTATCATGAAGCCCAAAGCCCAAGCTCACTTTTTACAGTCTTCCTTTAAACTAAACCCGAAAGGGAAGAAGTTCAAGAAGAAGCATAATAAGGGAAAAGGATAGAAAAAGGACAATACTGGTAAAAGGAAGGACAAGGGTACAGACGGAAAGCCCAAAGGGAAATGCTTCAAGTGTGGCCTCAAAGGTCATTGGAAGAAAGATGGTCCCAAGTTGCTAGCCTCAGTTAAGAAAGGTACATCTTTTTCATACTACATTGAAACTTGTCTGGTGGTTGATTCTACTGATTCATGGATAGTAGACTCAGGAGCTACTAATCATATCTACAATTCATTGCAGGGGTTTCAGATAATGCAGAAGATTGAGAAATGAGAGTTTGCCTTTAGAGTTGGAACCGGAGCTAAAGTTTGGGCAGTTGCAGTAGGAGTTGTTTCCTTACATTTTCCATGTGATAGGAAATTAGTTTTAAATAATATTTTCTATGTTCTGGACATGAGGAAGAAGTTAATTTCAGTTTCCAGACTCATTGAATTTAATTATTCAGTTTCCTTCCATTCTGGTGTTGATATCAGTAGAGATGGAAATATTATATGTTCCGGTAGAATGCATGACAACTTATTTTATATATATCCTATTGCTCCCACACTGCATAATGTACAACAAGAAAACTCAACTTCCCTTAAAAGGAAGGTATCTTCAATCAATGACACATATCTTTGGCACTTACGTTTGGGTCACATTATCCTAAAACGGATTCAGAGGTTGGTAGAAGATGGGCCTTTGAGCTCATTAGATTTCGAACCTTTTCCTTTGTGCGAATCTTGTCTCAAGGGAAAAATGACCAAAAGGTCATTCTCTGGAAAGGGATTAAGGTCAAATGAGTTGTTAGAATTGATTCACACTGATGTGTGTGGTCCTATGAACAAACCGGCTCGAGGAGGGTATGAGTTTTACATCACCTTCACCGATGATTACTCTAGGTATGGATATGTCTATTTGATGCGACGCAAGTCTGAGGCGTTTGATAAGTTCAAACAATTCAAGGCCGAGGCGGAGCTACAACTAGGGAAACATATCAAAAGCCCTTCGATCTGATCAAGGTGGCGAGTACCTCCGAGGAGAGTTCAAGGAGTACCTCACACAACATGGGATTGTGTCTCAGTTGTCTGCACCGGGTACCCCCCAGCAAAATGGTGTAGGAGAGAGAAGAAACCGTACCCTTCTTGATATGGTAAGGTCCATGATGAGTCATGCAACCCTACCTATATCTTTTTGGGGATATGCCCTAGAAGCAGCAGCATACATTTTGAATCTGGTACTTTCTAAATCAGTGCCTAGGACACAGCAAGAAATGTGGACAGGTCGAAAACCCATTTTAAGACATATCCACATTTGGGGTTGTCCAGCCTATGTACTGAATGATAAAGCTACCAAGCTGGAACCCAGATCGGAAATGCGCTACTTCATTGGGTATCCTAAGGGAACGAGAGGTGGCATCTTTTATCATCCAAAGGAGCAAAAAGTGCTTATCAGCACTCATGCTAGGTACTTGGAGGATGATTGTATGATGTACCAAGAGCTTAGTTGTAAAGAAACCCTTGAGGAGATTCTTCCGGGATCTCCTATAACATCTGTACCAGATCCTAAGACAGTAGATGAACAAGATATTCTTTTTAACACTCCGGAGCCTCGTCGTAGTGGGAGAATTCCTAGACAGCCAGAAAGATATCCAGGAGTGTCTTTTAAGACAGACTCTGAAGATCTGGTTGAGGATCCTACTAGTTATGATGAAGCAGTAACGGATATAGATGCTGACATGTGGTAGCAAGCGATGAAATCTGAAATAGATTCTTTATATTCTAATCAAGTCTGGGAACTTGTAGATGCACCTAAAGGGATTAAACTCATGGGGTGCAAGTGGATCTACAAGAGGAAGAGAGGAGTGGATGGGAAGGTGGAAACCTTCAAAGCAAGACTGGTGGCGAAAGGATATACTCAGAAAGAGGGTATCGATTATGAGGAAACCTTTTCACCAATGGCTATGCTTAAGTCCATAAGGATTCTCTTGGCCATCGCATGTCATTATGACTACAAGATTGTTGGGATTGGTGTATGCCCTAAAGCCCACTAGCTGCACTCTCATCTTTTGTTACTGGATATTTACTGGTTATATAATGGAATGACTCTTTCTCTTTAAACATGTGTATATGTATGGTTGTGTGTAAGGCCCATTGTTTCTAATAATTGAATCAGGTGTGAAGTGGCTTCACACAGATAGGTCTGATTCATGGATATTGGAAACAACAAATTAGTTCATAACTGAAAGATGGAGTTGGGCACTTCATCTTGGTATAAGTTATAATGAGATACTCTCCTATATAGGGTGACATACCTAAGTCACGGGAGGGCTTTCCCGGATCTATCTCATTAGTGCATGTGTCATGCATTGAACAGGACCTTGGTAGGTGTGATCTCTAAAATAGTACTATCACAGAGAGAGATCAAGTCACCTCATGCTACTGAGTGACCGGTGCTCTTAATCTTGAGCATTTGTGGATGAACTGACGAAGTCAAGTTCTTGTGCTTTAATTCACTATGGGTGAGATTCTTTTCATGGGTCAATAGCTCTGTGTTTTGGGTACTCGGACTTGATCAGTTGGGACGTGCAGATGCAATAAAGAATCTATGCCATCTGATGATGGAATAATCGTCCCCTTAGAATTATCCGATTAATCATCAAAATCTAAGATCTTAGTATATGGATGTTCCATATGGATATTGAACTTGTGGGTCGCTCCCTGGATCAAGAGAATGATATTCGAATGATGATTATGTTAAGGATATGAAGTTCTAAGGTTTAGATGTAATCGGGAAGGTTGATAGTATATGTGATAACCTGACTCGATTATGGATGTTACATAGAGGGGCATTCAGGTCATTACACTTAGTAGGTCGAAGACAACCGTCATTTTATGACGAGCTTATTATATTATATATATTTGTCTTTGGAGTTCAACCATAACTCTTTAGTGGAATGAGTTAAGGTTAAAATGGTCTTTATGTTGCTATGGGTTTAGCATGGACATTTTGGTCATTTTGGGAGCCAATGGCAAGTATGTCTTTTGGTCCCTTCTCTAGTCACTTTCCAATATTGGCATGGTTTCCTAAAATGTTTAGATAACATAAGGATGAATTATTTTAGTGGAAAAATAATTTTGAGTTTAAATTCAAATAGGCCTTTGATGGCATACATGAATTTAACTCTAGATAAATAGTATGTGGGCCATGGTGTGCATTATCATGAGGGACGTCCATAATAGGATTTCCATTGGTAAGGTTTCCAACTTTGAGTAGGACTCTCTACTTGGAAAGTTGGACTCCTCTTTGGATTAGTATTCCTATGAGAAAGTTTCCTTTTTGGATTAGGAACTTAAATTAGTAAGTGTTCTACAACTAGGATTACTAATTGCATGGGAAGTTCTTTAAAGTTTCCTTTTCTAATTGGATTGTATCTAAAAGAAAATAAGTCTTTCTTTTTGGGACATCTTTTAGAATAAGGAGAGATAACTTTATGGGAAAGGTTTCCACAAAGTTTCTATAAAAGAAA
The DNA here is from genome assembly GCA_012931725.1 of Litsea cubeba. Classification (NCBI taxonomy): domain Eukaryota; kingdom Viridiplantae; phylum Streptophyta; class Magnoliopsida; order Laurales; family Lauraceae; genus Litsea; species Litsea cubeba. Next base: position 38,923,789 of record CM022950.1, read on the forward strand.
CCAAGCAACCCCTTGGACGTCCAACACTTTTGAGGTAGCACAAGGAGAGCCACACGTCCAGCCTTTGGAGGTTCTCTTCTTGATAGATGAGAGCTTAAGGTCTGAGATTTTTCCTTGGAGAAATAGTTCTCAACTCCTAGATTAAGACCCCACCATCTTAGCCAATCAGATTTGGATTTGAGATAGAGAAGAAGATCAAAAGAGAACACAATTTCTGCAGCAGAATTCCAGCAACATACTTGCTGATTGCAGACCTGAGTTCACCCTTTTTGCATCAGTTTTTCAGAGGATTAAAGCTTCCAAAACATCGAGGTAATAGTCTTCTATCATCTCTATTAATTGGACACATGTTGATCATGATTTAATGGAGTTTCTATGCGATTCTTTATGGCTGATTTCCGCTGCATAGTGCAGAAATCAGATTTTTTAAAATCTGTCATGCTTTGCATCAGCCATAGTTGTCTCTTTATGAGAAGTTTCAGATCTGAATCGCGGTTTCCTTCAGTGGTATCAGAGCCACTCCATGCGAAATCATGATCCCATGATGTGATTAATTAATCCTAGATTAGATGGGGCATGGTGGCACCCTGCTGAAATTTATTTCAGTTTTGTATTTGTGCTGTAAACTTGTATGATGGTTACGTTCGGATTGCTGGAATTAATTTTTCCAGATCTGAATCATGTTGTACATTATGCACTAACCTATTTGGTTGCAGCCATAGTAAGCATCCTTGATGGTTCGCATGTATGTTGTGTGGATTTGGATGTTTTTTAATTAGTTGGAAAGTGTACGATTGCGCGGTTAGCAATCATAGGAAGTTGTAAAGTTTCCTTAATTTTATTCCAACTAGTCTTGATGTAAGCTTTCTTGAAAAGCATAGGAATCTCCAATGTAATTTTGGTTTTGTTTTTCATGGGTTTTCTTGTATAAATCTATTTATGGAATCGAGCAAGAAAAGGAAAGTTTCAAGACAAGAAGGTTGCAAGAAATTGGAGTCCTTGGAGATGAAGGAGTCAAGACTTCTAGATGCATGAGGAGTCCTAATTCGATTAGGATTTGAAATCCTAAAAACAGGGAGCCATCAAGGAATGCATACTTTTATTTGCTTTTATATATGGAATGCATGGTTGAATGCTTTATATAATTGCTATAATTGTCACCTAGAAACATGGCCACCATTAGGTTCTAAAAATGGCATCTTTCTAAAATTAGAATGCTTTTGTTTGGTCAATTGGTTTTAAACGGGACTTAGACCAGCACCTTCTAATTATGTCTAAGGTTTAAAATTGGATAGGGTTGGCACCCTTGGTCTCCAAAAATAGACTAAACTAAAAAAAAATCTAATTAGATGCTACCTAAGGGTTCCCATAACCCAAGTTAGATTTTTGATTCTTTTAAAGGTTTTTCTCAAATGTTTTAATGCAAAGGTTATTTACTTTCAAGATGACTTGAGTCATTGAGTCATGAATTTAATTAACCAAGTTTGCTAGATTTAAAAAGAGCTTTTGAGAAAACGAAGTAAAGATCAAAGGAAAGTTTATAAACCCTAGTGATAAATTATCAAGTGGGAGAGGGGTTTAGGAAAAACCCCACGACCTTCCATTCTCGGTTCATATTAACCTCATTAGAAGTGTTAGTGGGAGCGGCCATCCCTTCGGTGGAGTTCTTACTAAAGATCACTTCGATGGGTTAGTGGGTGAATTAAAGTGAATGTTCGTAATGAGGTGTTAGTGGGAGCGGCCATCCCTTCGGTGGAGTTCTTTACTAAAGATCACTTCTATAGAATGTCGATGAAGTGTTGGTGGGAGCGGCCATCCCTTCGGTGGAGTTCTTTACCAAAGCTCACTTCTAGATTAAGACATTCTGGGAATTTTCATAAGAGATGGTAACACACTTGACATAAGGCGGTAATAACCTCTCCTACCAGTTAAAGTTATTTGTCTTATGAGGTCAAACCAATCAGTGATTGGACTATCACTGGATATGTATCCAGACAGTGATAATCCAAATAAGAAGAGCTTAATTCAACGTTACTGTAGGCTCGGCCATCCTTTCGATGGAGGGTTTATGAGGAGGTTGAAACACTGATACATTATGTTTAGGGTTGAAATAATGTAAAAAGCTTTGTGCATGTTTTTCCTTTTATAACAAGCACCATATGCATGTTACATATATACTGCCTGTCTAATTATAAACCATTTTATATCCAGAGAGAGATGGGTAAAGATTCTTTTAGCCCGTTGATGAGTATTCTTCGTGAGAACAAGTTGACCGGCCCTAATTACGTAGATTGGAAGAGAAATCTTGACATAGTACTCACTGCTGAGGAGTACAAGTATGTCTTGGTTGAAAATTGTCCTGAAATTAATGCCGATTCTACTGAAGACCAGTTAGAGGCTGAAAGGAAGTGGAAGAAAGCGAACAGCATGGCTAAATGCTACATGCTCGCTCCCATGTCCAACGTGTTGCAAACGCAGCACGAGCATATGGACACAGCCTACGAAATCATGATGTCCTTGTCAGAAATGTTCGCAGACAAGAGCAGGCCAGCTAGGCAAGCTGCTATAAGGACTATCATGAACACTAGAATGGCTGAAGGAACACATGTCAGAGATCATATGCTCAAGATGATGGATTGTTTCAATGAAGCTGAGATTCTAGGGGCTGAGATTGATGGAGCGAGTCAAACTGATATGATTCTAGAAACTCTGCCGGATTCTTTCAATCAGTTCAAACTCAATTTCAATATGAGCAAGATGGACATGACCCTTTCGGAGTTAATGAAGGAACTCCAGGCGGTAGAGGCCATCATGAAGCCCAAGGCCCAAGGCCACTTTTTCCAGTCTTCCTCTCATCTGAGACCGAAAGGGAAGAAGATGAAGAAGAAGAAGAACAAGGGAAAAGGACAGAAAAAGGGCAATACTGGTAATAGAAAGGACAAGGGTACAGATGATAAGCCCATCAACGTTTTTTTGTGTGGGTGTGCCAGATTTTCTATTTTACTTGGAATTGCAAGTGGTGATCCGGAGATCAACCTTCGCAAGTAAAAAGGAAATCAACTTCTTTCAAGTTTTCCATTGCACATATATTTAAGAAAAGAGACATTTTCTTGATTTGCCGTGAAAGGCGATTTTTTGGCATTTATAGCCGATTTTTGGCGTTTATAGCCGATTTACAATCCTTATCAATAATGAAAGACAAGAGTTGTGTTTTTTTGTCTCTTTTAAAAAAATACAAACTACAATGAAAAGCAAGAAAAGAAAGATCTAATTTCTTAGGAGATTGTGGGGGACCCGTTCAGATTGACGGTCACAAGCCATATGTGGGCTTCGCCATCATCCATGCAAATGAGAACAGAGTGAAAGAAACCGCGATTCAGATCTGAAACTTCTCATAAAGAGACTACTATGGCTGATGCAAAGCATGACAGATTTTAAAAAATCTGATTTCTGCACTATGCAGCGGAAATCAGCCATAAAGAATCGCATAGAAACTCCATTAAATCATGATCAACAAGTGTATAATTAAAGGAGAATGAAGAAGACTCATACCTCGAAGATTTGTAGACTTCAAATCTCTGAGAAAATAGATCCAAAGGCCCGAACTCAGACTTGCAATTTGCAAACAAGTTGCTGGAATTTTCCTGCACTAGTATTGCCTTTGATCTTCTCCTCTATCTCACTTCCAAATCTGATTGGCTAAGATGGTGGGATCTTAATCTAGGAAACAAGAACTATTTCTCCAAGGGAAAATCTCAGACCTTAAGCTTTCTTCTCTCAAGAAGAGAACCTCCAAAGGGCTGGGCGTGTGACTCTCTTAGTGTGCTACAAAGTGTTGGACGTCCATGGGTATGCTTGGTTTCTTTTATAGAAACTTCTTGGAAACCTTTCCCATAAAGTTATCTCTCTTTATTCTAATTGATGTCCAAAAAGGAAAGACTTATTTCCTTTAAAAAACACTCCAATTAGAAAAGGAAACTAAAAGGAACTTTCCATACAATTAGTAATACTAGTTGTAGAACACTTACTAATTTTAAGTTCCTAGTCCAAAAAGGAAACTAACTCATAGGAATACTAATCCAAAGAGGAGTCCATCTTTCCAAGTAGAGAGTCCTACTCAAAGTTGGAAACCTTACCCATGGAAATCCTATTATGGACGTCCCACATATCAATACACACCATGGCCCACATATAATTTATCTAGAGTTAAATTCATGTATGCCATCAAAGGCCTATTTGAATTTAAACTCAAAATTATTTTTCCACTAAAATAATTCATCCTTATGTTATCTAAACATCTTAGGAAACCATGCCAATCTTGGTAAGTGACTAGAGAAGGGACCAAAAGACATATTTGCCATTGGCTCCCAAAATGACCAAAATGTCCATGCTAAACCCATAGCAACATAAAGACCATTTTAACCTTAACTCATTCCACTAGAGAGTTATGGTTGAACTCCAAGGACAAATATATAATATAATAAGCTCGTCATAAAATGACGGTTGTCTTCGACTTACTAAGTGTAATGACCTGAATGCCCCTCTATGTAACATCCATAATCGAGTCAGGTTATCACATGTACTATCAACCTTCCCGATTACATCTAAACCTTAGAACTTCATATCCTTAACATAATCATCATTCGAATATCATTCTCTTGATCCAGGGAGCGACCCACAAGTTCAATATTCATATGGAACATCCATATACTAAGATCTTAGATTTTGATGATTAATCGGATAATTCTAAGGGGACGATTATTCCATCATCAGATGGCATAGATTCTTTATTGCATTTGCACGTCCCAACTGATCAAGTCCGAGTACCCAAAACACAGAGCTGTTGACCCATGAAAAGAATCTCACCCATAGTGAATTAAAGCACAAGAACTTGACTTCGTCGGTTCATCCACAAATGCTCAAGATTAAGAGCACCGGTCACTCAGTAGCATGAGGTGACTTGATCTCTCTCTGTGATAGTACTATTTTAGAGATCACACCTACCAAGGTCCTGTTCAATGCATTGCATATGCACTAATGAGATGAATCCGGGAAAGCCCTCCCATGACTTAGGTAAGTCACCCTGAATACAAGAGAGTCTCTCATTATAACTTATACCAGGATGAAGTGCCCAGCTCCATCTTTCTGTTATGAACAAATATGATGTTTCCAGTTGTCCATGAATTAGACCTATCTATGTGTAGACACTACACACCTAATTCATTTACTAGAAACAATGGGCCTTACACAACCATACATATATACATGTTTAAGCATAAAAGAGTCTTTCCATTAAATAACCAGAAAATATCCAGTAACAAAAGATGAGAGTGCAGCTAGTGGGCTTTAGGGCATACACCAATCCCAACAAACTCCCACTTGCACTAAAGATCACTACTTCGTAACCTAACACCCATAGACTCAACATGAGAAGTGAAGTCTTTCTCGATAAGAGTCTTAGTGAATGGGTCAACTAAGTTATTTGCTGAAGCAATATGCTCCACCACTATCTCTCCATCCTGAATGAATTCCCGGATCAAGTGGTACTTTCTCTGAATGTGCTTGCCTTTCTTGTGATTCCTGGGCTCTTTGCACTGTGCTACAGCACCAGTGTTATCGCAGTACATGACAATCGGTTTATGCACTGCAGGAACAACTCCCAATTCCAATAGGAATTTTCTGAGCCAATACCGCTTCCTTTGCAGCTTCCGATGCCGCCACATACTCTGCTTCCATGGTAGAATCAGCTATACAGGATTGCTTGACACTTCTCCATGATATAGCCCCTCCTGACATAGTAAAGACGTACCCTAAGGTAGACTTTCTGGCATCACTATCAGATTGGAAATCAGAGTCTGTATACGCCAATGGCGTTACATCATCTGCTCGAAAGGTCAACATATAATCTTTCGTTCTCCGAAGATACTTGAATATATGCTTAACTGTTGTCCAATGCATAGGTCCAGGGTTTGACTGATATCTGCTAACCATGCCAACGGCAAAGCAAATATCTGGTCTAGTACATAACATAGCATACATGAGGCTTCCAACAGCGGATGCATATGGAACTCTCCTCATGGTCTCTATCTCTTCAGATGTGTTTGGACATTGATCTCGGGACAGTGGTACTCCATGTCTAGAAGATAGGAGGCCCTTCTTGGAGTCATGCATGTTAAACTTGACCAATATCTTCTCAATATATGAAGATTGGGATAAGGCTAACATCTTATTCTTGCGATCACGCAAAAGCTTGATCCCTAGGATATAGCTGGCTTCACCCAGATCCTTCATCTGAAATTGAGAGGATAACCAAACCTTTGTGGATGACAATAAACCTACATCATTTCCTATGAGTAATATGTCATCTACATACAGAACCAAAAATGCAACTGCTTTCCCATTTCCTTTCTTATACACACATGGTTCATCAATGTTTTGATCAAAGCCAAAGGATTTGACTGCCTGATTAAACTTGATGTTCCATGCTCTAGATGCTTGCTTAAGTCCATAGATGGACTTCTTAAGTTTACAAACCATGTTATCTTGGCCACTAGCAGTGAAGCCCTCTGGTTGCATCATATAGATGCATTCGTCAAGACTTCCATTAAGAAAAGCTGTCTTGACATCCATTTGCCATATCTCGTAGTCATAATAACATGCGATGGCCAAGAGAATGTTAGATATCGCGATCACTGAGAGGGGGGGGGGGGGTGAATAAGTGATTCCTTTTTCAACAGGTCCAATTTAACAACAAAAGCAAATCAAATCACACAAGAACACCAGTTTTAACGTGGTTCACCAAAAGGCTACGTCCACGGTTCAAAGACTGTCCGAACACCAATCCGGAACAGATCTGAATCTATTTAGTCGCACCAACGACAAAGAGCACCAACCCTTAGTTTCAGATAGCACCAACTATCTAGGAAGCACCGACTCCCTTTAGTTTCAGATAGCACCAACTATCTAGGAAGCACCGACTCCCTTGAGTTTCAGATAGCACCAACTATCTAGGAAGCACTGACTCCCTTTACAATTTATCTGCACCAACAGATAGGATCACCAAACCCCAGACACCAAGCACCAACTTGATGTTCTACAGAATAAGAATAGAAACCTTTTTCTATAGACCTTCCCCTCTACAATCTCTCTCTCTCAATCCCTTACAAATTGAAAATTAAAGCATAAACAGAGAGACACTTATCTTATGGACGAAACACCATCTTCAAGAGCACATCCTCGTCCACACTTGCTGTAGAAACTTCTGATAAGATAGCACACAGCAACAGCACTCTCTTCTCTCCAAAACTCTCTCTCTTTTCTCTTCTCTTCTTTCTCTCTTCTGGTCTCTTTAAGAACGACCCATACATGCCTTTTTATAGGTTATGATACCCTTAATTTTATTCAAAACAGGCTACAATTCGTTTAGAAAGAGTCCCAATCGAAATAGAAAAGAATGCTGAATTTTCGTGCAAGACTTCTGTTTCTGCGCAACTCTGTCTCCCCGTGCCCGGTCGACATCCTGTGTTGCTCGGTCGACATCATACACTGTCTGGAAACAGACAACTAACATGCTCGGTCGACATCTTGGGGTCCCGGTCGACCGACGACACACTGTGTCACGAAAATAACTGGGAGTAGTCTGAATCTTTTTCTGCAGGTTTCTCTTGCTTCGGTCGACCGCATGGGGTGCCCGGTCGACCGACCACTCTGTGTCAGGAATTCTGAATTCCTGAACTGTTTCAATTCTGATTCTTCTTTTAAGCTCTATCAACACCAGTCTATTATCATCATGCTTGTGACAATGTGTTGACAATAATTCCAACTCAAAACAATGCTTGAGATATTAATTTCTTCAATTCTTCAAAGGACTTCTCAAGTCATCTCAAATTCCAACAATCTCCCCCTTTGGAATTGTTGGCAACACTATTGGAACTTTAACACTTGAAACACGTTTAAACTAGTTGATCTTCATGAAGCTTCTTCAGAACCATAGTCTCCCCCTGTCTTTAAAAAAAATTCAAGATCTCTAACACTCTTGATACCAATTTCTCCAAAGTTATCATAACTTCTTCTAACATCTTCTAACATAGCTTTCTCCTAGCTTCAGTCTTTCTCCCCCTTTGACAACAAGTCCAAAGGGACCAACGAAGGAGCGAATAGGATATTCAAGGAATACTTTGCTCCCCCTTTCAAGCCCATCTCCTAAGGATTAGGAGAGTGAGTAACTCCTAATTTTTTCCGGAGATACTCGAAGACTTCTTTTGGCAGAGGTTTTGTGAAGATATCAGCAACTTGCTCAGTAGTTGGGACATATTCCAACTTTACCTCACCATCTGCAACCTTTTCCTTGAGAAAGTGATAGCGAATTGCTACATGCTTTGTTCTAGAATGTTGAACAGGATTTTTGGAGATGTGAATTGCACTAGTGTTGTCACAGAGGATCGGCGTAGGAGCTGTTGTCGGAACTCCTAGATCAGAGAGCATTTGCCGCATCCATAACACTTGCGTACAACAAGTTGCCGCTGCAATATATTCCGCTTCCGCTGTTGAAAGGGATACTGAGTCTTGTTTCTTACTATGCCATGCCACTAACCTGTCACCGAGATAGAATGCACCACCGCTTGTACTCTTGCGATCATCTATACAACCAGCCCAATCGGCGTCAGAGTATGCAACAAGAGTGAAGGACTTGCCTTTAGGATACCAAATACCAAGCTCCATGGTACCTTTCAGATATCGAAATATCCTTTTTACTGCTGTGAGGTGCGTCTCAGTTGGTGATGCTTGAAATCGAGCCACCATACATACTGCTTGCAGAAGATCCGGTCTTGTAGCAGTCAAATAAAGCAAGCTTCCTATCATAGAATGATAAGTGGTGTGATCAACGGACGAACCCTTATCATCTTTGCTTAGCTTTGTGTTCGTTGACATTGGTGTGCTCACTGGCTTGTTGTCTTCCATGTTAAATCGTTTCAGCATTTCCTTGATGTATTTCATCTGTGATATGAAAATACCATCTTTCAGCTGCTGAACTTGTAAACCAAGGAAGAACTTTAGTTCTCCAAGCATTGACATCTCAAATTCTTTCTTCATCTCTTCAGCGAAATTCCTGCACATTTCTTCATCGTTGCCACCGAAAATTATGTCATCGACATAAACGATAACAACCAGCTGTTTGCTCAACTCTGTTTTGACATAAAGATTGCTATCAACCAGTCCTTTTCCAAAACCGATCTTGCGGAGATATAGGTCCAGCCTTGCATACCACGCCCTTGGCGCTTGTTTCAGCCCATAAAGAGCCTTTTTCAACTTTCACACTAGGTCTGAATTTTTGCTAATAAGAAAACCATCAGGTTGCTCAATGTAGACCTCTTCTTCAAGTAATCCATTCAAGAAGGCTGACTTTACATCCATCTGAAATACCTTGAAGGTTTTGTATGCAGCCAATGCAAGAAACATACGAATGGCTTCCAGACGAGCCACCGGTGCAAAGGTTTCTTCAAAATCTATGCCTTCAACTTGAGCATAGCCTTTACAAACCAACCTTGCTTTGTTTCGTATGACCTGACCATCTTCATTCAGCTTATTCCGAAAGACCCATTTAGTACCAATAACATTCTTATCGGTAGGTCTAGAGACTAGTTCCCATGTGGAGTTCTTCTCAATTTGCTCCAACTCCTCATGCATAGCTTTTAACCAACTTTCATCGAGACTGGCTTCAGCCACAGTCTTGGGTTCAATGGTGGACACAAGTGAGTAATTGCTAACTACACTTTGTCTTGTTTAACACCGACCTCAGGATCTCCAATGATTTGATCCTTAGGGTGTTGCTCTACCCAAGTGCTTTTCTTTCTAGGTGTAGCATCCTCTGAGTCATCCTTTGATTTCTCAGAATCATTAGGTTTAGCTACTTCATCATCAATCTCACTCGAGTCCTCATAAACGGGACTGTCATAATGAGTTCCATTCTTTGATTCATGGTTTTCATCAATTCTAACATCAGCACTTTCTATGATTTTTCTGGTCCTTTTGTTAAGACATCTGTAAGCCTTACTAGATGAGGAATAACCCAGAAATATACCTTCATCAGCTCTTTCATCAAATTTGCCCGGATTTTGTTCAAGACGCTTGATGTAACACTTGCTACCGAAGACTCTGAAGTGCTTGAATGTTGCTTTTCTCCCAAACCATAGCTCATAAGGAGTTTTGTCTTCATGTGGCCTGATCAAGCATCGATTCTGAATGTATACAGCCGTATGGATTGCCTCCTTCCAGTATTTGTCAGCTAGCTTGCTCTCAGTTAGCATTGTACGAGCCATCTCTTGAACGGTGCGATTTTTCCGTTCCACAACTCCATTTTGCTGTGGAGTTCTAGGGGCTGAATACTGTCTTTCAATGCCATGGTGCTCACAATAGTTAGTGAACTCTTCAGATGTGAATTCACCGCCTCGATCAGACCTTAATATCTTGATACGTTTTCCAAGCATATTTTCAACCTGTGCTTTAAACACTTTAAAACGATCAAGTGCTTGATGTTTATGTTTAAGAAATAATACCCATGTCATACGAGTATAATCATCAATGCATAACATAAAATACTTATCTAAATTGGTGCTTTGAGTTCGCATCGGTCCACAGAGATCAGTGTGCACTAGCTCAAGAGGTTTCTTTGAATGATGCTCCTTTGACTTGAACATTACCCTCGTTTGCTTTCCCTTTTGACAAGAATCACAAATGGGGTTGGAAGGTTTTTCAACTGTAGACATACCTCTGACAGCCTTTGAATTGCAAATCTTTGACATGTTATCAAAGTTTAGATGCCCAAGGCGTTTGTGCCACAACCAACTTTCCTCTGTCCGACTCATCAAGCAAGTCTTTTCAGCTCCATCTGACAATGTATAGAGATTTCCAGCAGTCCTAGATCCAGTAGCCACTGTTTTGCCGTTGCTACACTTCTTGATAGCAAAACCATTCTTAGTGAAGACAACTTCGTGGCCTTTGTCACAGATCTGGCTCACACTAAGCAAGTTGTGTCTTAGTCCAGACACATATAAGACCTCGTCTGATCTGATCTTGTTTGCCTTTAGCTGAACAACACCTTTTCCGCAGATTTTGGCACCATCATTGTTACCAAACTTCACTGAACCGCCTTCATAGTGCTGTGATTTGACGAATTTTTCTTTATCACCTGTCATATGGCTTGAACAACCACTATCAAGGACCCATGGTGCTATCTTCTTTTGTGCATTGAATGCCGTTTGCACAATGAGAGATTCTTTGGAATTACCTTCCCTTTTCTTTGCCCTCCATGCCTTAACTAACTTGGGTTTCTTTTCAACCTGAAATTGGTTATCTATAGGCAACCTACAATCCCTAGCCAAGTGTCCATAATTATGACACATATAGCACTCAATTTTGTGGCTGTTTAGGATTGAAAAAGGGTTCCTAGTCACAAATGGGCTGTTTCTAACATAGAATTTGCAATCAGCTCTTTTATGTCCATATCTATTACAATGATAGCAATAACCATAGAATCTGAACATTCTTCCTTTCTTAGGTGGCTGGATAAACTCCACAAACCTTTTCTTATTGAACATCTCAATATTAGGCTGAATTTGAAGCTTTGTAGACTTGAGAGGTATGGCACTTTGTTTCATAAGCAAAGAAGATGCAGCTTTAGAGGACTCTCTGGTTTCAAATCCAATACCAAATTTATTGGGGAAGGGCTTTTGAACTTTCAGAATTTCATTGAGTTTCATTGTCCCTTCAATCGCTTGGAGTGCTTTGAGTTTTCGGCTACTTTCCAAGTTTTCAGCCTTTGCTCTAGCGATTTCAGTTTCAAGTTTCATAGCCTCTTCCTTTTTTATACTTATTTGATTTTCAAGGACTTCCACCATTCTTTTATATTCTTCAACTTGAGTTTTCAAAGCAATAACTGAACTTTAAGATTCATGAAGAAGTTTCAGATTTTTCTTACTTGTTTTTCGTTCCATGCTAAGCTCCTCAAGTGCGGCAATGAGTTCTTCTTCGAGATTGACCTCAGCCTCCTCTTCCTCTTCCAGCTCTTGCTCCTCTTCTTCTTCAACGGTAACCATGAAGAGAGCTTCAGTTGCCTCGGCTGATTCATCATCATCAGTATCAGAATCATGACCAGCAGTCTCTTTTCCCTTTTTCTGAACTTTGAAGGCCGCTTCTTTATCAGATGAAGACGTCTTACCTATGCGCATCTCATAGGCAGTGAGTGAACCATGCAACTCATCCATGGAAAATTCATTTAGATCCTTGGCTTCTTCTATGGCTGAGACTTTTGAATCAAACCGGGGAAGAAGAGATCTTAGAACCTTTTTGACGATGACTGGTTCTTTTATCTCTTCCCCTAGTCCACGAATGTCATTCGTGACTTCATTCACTCGTTGCAAATATGAGTCAACATTCTCGCTTTCCTCCGTGCGAAGAGATTCAAATTGAGAGCGATGGGTTTGCAATTTTGCTTCTTTGATCTTCTTATCTCCTTCATGGATGCTTTTCAACTTGTCCCATATTTCCTTGGCTGTTTTGCATGCAATTACTTTGACTAGCTCGCTGTCCACAAGGCCACTAAAGAGTGCATTCTACGCCTTAGAGTCGTTGTCTGCTAACTTCTTTGTTGCAGCATCATTGGGTACAATGGCAATATTGTAACCGACTCTGACAGTCTCCCAGACATCATAGCCAAGTGACTTAATGAAAGCCTGCATTCTGATCTTCCAGAAGGAGTAATTAGAACCATCAAACAAAGGTGCTTTCTTATTCCCTGTATTGGTTGCCATGTGATTTGACAAGAGATCACCCTTAGCGTGTTAAGCTTTTCAAGGGAACCTTACGCTCTGATACCAATTGTTAGATATCGCGATCACTGAGAGGGGGGGGGGGGTGAATCAGTGATTCCTTTTTCAACAGGTCCAATTTAACAACAAAAGCAAATCAAATCACACAAGAACACCAGTTTTAACGTGGTTCACCAAAAGGCTACGTCCACGGTTCAAAGACTGTCCGAACACCAATCCGGAACAGATCTAAATCTATTTAGTCGCACCAACGACAAAGAGCACCAACCCTTAGTTTCAGATAGCACCAACTATCTAGGAAGCACCGACTCCCTTTAGTTTCAGATAGCACCAACTATCTAGGAAGCACCGACTCCCTTGAGTTTCAGATAGCACCAACTATCTAGGAAGCACCGACTCCCTTTACAATTTATCTGCACCAACAGATAGGATCACCAAACCCCAGACACCAAGCACCAACTTGATGTTCTACAGAATAAGAATAGAAACCTTTTCTATAGACCTTCCCCTCTACAATCTCTCTCTCTCAATCCCTTACAAATTGAAAATTAAAGCATAAACAGAGAGACACTTATCTTATGGACGAAACACCATCTTCAAGAGCACATCCTCGTCCACACTTGCTGTAGAAACTTCTGATAAGATAGCACACAGCAACAACACTCTCTTCTCTCCAAAACTCTCTCTCTTTTCTCTTCTCTTCTTTCTCTCTTCTGGTCTCTTTAAGAACGACCCATACATGCCTTTTTATAGGTTATGATAACCCTTAATTGTATTCAAAACAGGCTACAATTCGTTTAGAAAGAGTCCCAATCGAAATAGAAAAGAATGCTGAATTTTCGTGCAAGACTTCTGTTTCTGCGCAACTCTGTCTCCCCGTGCCCGGTCGACATCCTGTGTTGCTCGGTCGACATCATACACTGTCTGGAAACAGACAACTAACATGCTCGGTCGACATCCTGGGGTCCCGGTCGACCGACGACACACTGTGTCACGAAAATAACTGGGAGTAGTCTGAATCTTTTTCTACAGGTTTCTCTTGCTTCGGTCGACCGCATGGGGTGCCCGGTCGACCGACCACTCTGTTTCAGGAATTCTGAATTCCTGAACTGTTTCAATTCTGATTCTTCTTTTAAGCTCTATCAACACCAGCCTATTATCATCATGCTTGTGACAATGTGTTGACAATAATTCCAACTCAAAACAATGCTTGAGATATTAATTTCTTCAATTCTTCAAAGGACTTCTCAAGTCATCTCAAATTCCAACAGAGAATCCTTATGGACTTAAGCATAGCCACTGGTGAAAGGGTTTCCTCATAATCGATACCCTCTTTCTGAGTATATCCTTTCGCCACCAGTCTTGCTTTGAAGGTTTCCGCCTTTCCATCCACTCCTCTCTTTCTTTTGTAGATCCACTTGCACCCTATGGGTTTGATCCCATTCAGGTGCATCTACATGTTCCCAGACTTGATTGGAATACAAATAATCCATTTCAGATTTCATCGCTTGCTGCCACATGTCAGCATCTATATCCGTTACTGCTTCATCATAACTAGTAGGATCCTCAACCAGATCTTCAGAGTCTGTCTTAAAAGACACTCCTAGATATCTTTCTGGCTGTCTAGAAATTCTCCCACTACGACGAGGCTCCGGAGTGTTTAAAGGAATATCTTGTTCATCTACTGTCTCAGGATCTGGTACAGATGTTATAGGAGATCCCGGAAGAATCTCCTCAAGGGTTTCTTTACAACTAAGCTCTTGGTGCATCATACAATCATCCTCCAAGTACCTAGCATGAGTGCTGATGAGCACTTTTTACTCCTTTGGATGATAAAAGATGCCACCTCTCGTTCCCTTAGGATACCCAATGAAGTAGCACATTTCCGATCTGGGTTCCAGCTTGGTAGCCTTATCATTCAGTACATAGGCTGGACAACCCCAAATGTGAATATGTCTTAAACTAGGTTTTCGACTTGTCCACATTTCTTGGGGTGTCCTAGGTACTGATTTAGAAGGTACCAGATTTAAAATGTATGCTGTTGCTTCTAAGGCATATCCCCAAAAAGATATAGCAGGGTTGCATGACTCATCATGGACCTTACCATATCAAGAAGGGTACGGTTTCTTCTCTCTGCTACACCATTTTGCTGGGGTGTACCCGGTGCAGACAACTGAGACACAATCCCATGTTGTGTGAGGTACTCCTTGAACTCACCCAGGAGGTACTCGCCACCTCGATCAGATCGAAGGGCTTTGATATGTTTTCCTAGTTGTAGCTCCGCCTCAGCCTTGAATTGTTTGAACTTATCAAACGCCTAAGACTTGCGTCGCATTAGGTATACATATCCATACCTAGAGTAATCATCGGTGAAGGTGATGTAATACTCATACCCTCCTCGAGCCGGTTTGTTCATAGGACCACACACATCAGTGTGAATCAATTTTAACAACTCCTTTGACCTGAGTCCCTTTCCAGAGAACGACCGTTTGGTCATCTTTCCCTTGAGACAAGATTCGCACTGAGGAAAAGGTTCGAAATCTAATGAGCTTAAGGGCCCATCTTCTACCAACCTCTAAATCCGTTTTAGGTTAATGTGACCCAAACGTAAGTGCCAAAGATATGTGTCATTGATTGAAGATACCTTCCTCTTAAGGGAAGTTGAGTTTTCTTGTTGTACATTATGCAGTGTGGGAGCAATAGGATATATATAAAATAAGTTGTCATGTATTCTACCAGAACATATAATATTACCATCTCTACTGATATCAATACCAGAATGGAAAGAAACTGAATAATTAAATTCAATTAATCTGGAAACTGAAATTAAATTCTTTCTCATGTCCGGAACATAGAAAACATTATTTAAAACTAATATCCTATTACATGGAAAATGTAAGGTAACTACTCCTACTGCAACTGCCCAAACTTTAGCTCCAGTTCCGACTCTAAAGGCAAACTCTCCTTTCTCAATTCTCTGCATTATCTGAAACCCCTGCAATGAATTGCAGATATGATTAGTGGCTCCTGAGTCTACTATCCATGAGTCAGTAGAATCAACCACTAGACAAGTTTCAATGTAGTATGAAAAAGATGTACCTTTCTTAACTGAGGCCAGGAACTTGGGACAATCTTTCTTCCAATGACCTTTGAGGCCACACTTGAAGCATTTCCCTTTGGGCTTTCCATCTGTACCCTTGTCTTTCTTATTTCCAGCATTGTCCTTTTTCTGCCCTTTTCCCTTATTCTGCTTCTTCTTGAACTTCTTCCCTTTCGGGTTCAGTTTAGAGGAAGACTGGAAAAAATGAGCTTAGGCTTTGGGCTTCATGATGGCCTCTGCCGCCTGGAGTTCTTTCATTAACTCAGGTAGAGTCATGTCCATCTTGCTCATATTGAAATTGAGCTTGAACTGATTGAAAGATTCCGGCAAAGTTTCGAGAATCATATCAGTCTGACTCCCTGCATCAATCTCAGCCCCTAGAATCTCGGCTTCATTGAAACAATCTATCAGCTTGAGCATATGCTCTCTGACAGGTGTTCCCTCAGCCATCCTAGCATTCATGATAGTCCTCATAGCAGCTTGCCTAGCTGGCCTGCTCTTGTCTGCAAACATCTCAGACAAGGACATCATGATTTCATAGGCTGTGTCCATTTGCTCGTGCTGTGTTTGCAACACGTTGGACATGGAAGCGAGCATGTAGCATTTAGCCATGCTATTCGCTTTCTTCCATTTCCTCTTAGCCTCTCGCTGGTCATCAGTAGAATTAGCATCAATATCGGGATAATTTTCCAGCAAGACATACTTGTACTCCTCGGCTGTGAGTACTATGTTAAGATTTCTCTTCCAATCTACGTAGTTAGGGCCAGTCAGTTTATTCTCACGAAGAATGCACATCAACGGACTAAAAGAGTCTTTACCCATCTCTTTCTGGATATAAAACGGTTTATAATTAGACATGCAGTATATATATAATATGCATATGGTGCTTGTTATAAAAGGAAAAACAAAGCACGAAACTTTTTACATTATTCAACCCCAATCATAATGTATCAGTGTTTCAACCTCCTCATAGACCCTCCATCGAAGGGATGGCCGAGCCTACAGTCACGTTGAATTAAGGCAGACTTATTTGGATTATCACTATCTGGACACACATCCAGTGGTAGTCCAATCACTGATTGGTTTGGCCTCATATGACAAATAACCCTTAACTCCTAAGGAGAGGTCATCACCGTCTTATGTTAAGTGTATAACCATCTCTTATGAAATTCCCAGAATGTCTATGATTAAGTCTTCCGAAGGGAAGAGACTTTTATCCTTCCTAGAAGTGAACTTTAGTAACGAGCTCCACCGAAGGGATGGCCGCTCCCACCAACACTTCATTGACATTCTATAGAAGTGATCTTTAGTAAAGAACTCCACCGAAGGGATGGCCGCTCCTACTAACACCTCATTACGAATATTCACATTAGTTCACCCATTAACCCATCAAAGCAGTCTTTAGTTAAAGAACTCCACCGAAGGGATGGCCGTTCCTACTAACATTTTAATGAGATAACATGAACCGAAAATGGAAGGCCGTGGGGTCTTTCCTAAAACCCCTCTCCCACTTGATTATTTATCGCTAGGGTTTATACTTTTTGACCTTTACATTGCTTTACTCAAAAGCTCTTTCTAAATCTAGCAAACTTGGTTAATTAAATTTATGACTTAAGTCATCTTAAAATCAAATAACCTTTGCTTTAAAACATTTGAGCAAATCCCTTCAAAGAGTCAAAAACCTATCTTGGGTTATGAAAACCCATAGGTAGCATCTAATTAGATTTTAGTTTAGCCTTCTTTGGAAACCAAGGGTACCAAGATAAACTAAACCCTATCCAATTTTAAACCTTAGACAAATAGAAGGTGCTGGTCTAAGTTCCGTTCAAAACAATTTGCCAAACTAAAAACAATCTAATACAATAAAGATGCCAATTTTAGAACCTAATGGTGGCCATGTTTCTAGGTGACAATCATAGCAATTATATAAAGCACTCATCCATGCATTCCATATATAAAAGCAAATAAAAGTATGCAATCCTTGATGGCTCCTTGCTCTTCGGACTTGTAATCGTTATCGAACTAGGACATCAAGAATAGGTCTCATCTTTCACCAAGAAGTCTTGTCTCCTCCACCACTAAGGAGTCCGGTTACTTGCAACCTTTCTTGAAACTTTCTTCTTCTTGCTTGTTCCAATAAATTAAATTTATACAAGCAAACCCATAAAAAAACAAAAACCCAAATTACATTGGAGATACCTATGCTTTTCAAGAAAGCTTACATCAAGACTAGTTGGAATAAAAGTAAAGAAAGAATTACAACTTCCTATGATTGCTAAACGCGCAATTGTACACTTTCCAACTAATGAAAAAACATCCAAATCCACATAACAATCATGTGAAGCATCAAGGATGCAATATACGGCTGCAATCAAAGAGGTTAGTGCATGCAAAAACACGATGTGCATCATTAAACAAATCTGGAAAATAAATTCCAGCAATGTTAATGAAACTTGCACATAACATGCATCACAACATAAGTTTAAAAGGGTGCCACCATACCCATAATCAATCTAGGATTAATTATACACAACATGGGATCATGATTTCACATGGAGTGGCTCTGATACCACTGAAAGAAACCGTGATTCAGATCTGAAACTTCTCATAAAGAGACTACTATGGCTGATGCAAAGCATGACAGATTTTAAAAAATCTGATTTCTGCACTATGCAGCGGAAATCAGCCATAAAGAATCGCATAGAAACTCCATTAAATCATGATCAACAAGTGTATAATTAAAGGAGAATGAAGAAGACTCATACCTCGAAGATTTGTAGACTTCAAATCTCTGAGAAAATAGATCCAAAGGCCCGAACTCAGACTTGCAATTTGCAAACAAGTTGCTGGAATTTTCCTGCACTAGTATTGCCTTTGATCTTCTCCTCTATCTCACTTCCAAATCTGATTGGCTAAGATGGTGGGATCTTAATCTAGGAAACAAGAACTATTTCTCCAAGGGAAAATCTCAGACCTTAAGCTTTCTTCTCTCAAGAAGAGAACCTCCAAAGGGCTGGGCGTGTGACTCTCTTAGTGTGCTACAAAGTGTTGGACGTCCATGGGTATGCTTGGTTTCTTTTATAGAAACTTCTTGGAAACCTTTCCCATAAAGTTATCTCTCTTTATTCTAATTGATGTCCAAAAAGGAAAGACTTATTTCCTTTAAAAAAACACTCCAATTAGAAAAGGAAACTAAAAGGAACTTTCCATACAATTAGTAATACTAGTTGTAGAACACTTACTAATTTTAAGTTCCTAGTCCAAAAAGGAAACTAACTCATAGGAATACTAATCCAAAGAGGAGTCCATCTTTCCAAGTAGAGAGTCCTACTCAAAGTTGGAAACCTTACCCATGGAAATCCTATTATGGACGTCCCACATATCAATACACACCATGGCCCACATATAATTTATCTAGAGTTAAATTCATGTATGCCATCAAAGGCCTATTTGAATTTAAACTCAAAATTATTTTTCCACTAAAATAATTCATCCTTATGTTATCTAAACATCTTAGGAAACCATGCCAATCTTGGTAAGTGACTAGAGAAGGGACCAAAAGACATATTTGCCATTGGCTCCCAAAATGACCAAAATGTCCATGCTAAACCCATAGCAACATAAAGACCATTTTAACCTTAACTCATTCCACTAGAGAGTTATGGTTGAACTCCAAGGACAAATATATAATATAATAAGCTCGTCATAAAATGACGGTTGTCTTCGACCTACTAAGTGTAATGACCTGAATGCCCCTCTATGTAACATCCATAATCGAGTCAGGTTATCACATGTACTATCAACCTTCCCGATTACATCTAAACCTTAGAACTTCATATCCTTAACATAATCATCATTCGAATATCATTCTCTTGATCCAGGGAGCGACCCACAAGTTCAATATTCATATGGAACATCCATATACTAAGATCTTAGATTTTGATGATTAATCGGATAATTCTAAGGGGACGATTATTCCATCATCAGATGGCATAGATTCTTTATTGCATTTGCACGTCCCAACTGATCAAGTCCGAGTACCCAAAACACAGAGCTGTTGACCCATGAAAAGAATCTCACCCATAGTGAATTAAAGCACAAGAACTTGACTTCGTCGGTTCATCCACAAATGCTCAAGATTAAGAGCACCGGTCACTCAGTAGCATGAGGTGACTTGATCTCTCTCTGTGATAGTACTATTTTAGAGATCACACCTACCAAGGTCCTGTTCAATGCATTGCATATGCACTAATGAGATGAATCCGGGAAAGCCCTCCCATGACTTAGGTAAGTCACCCTGAATACAGGAGAGTCTCTCATTATAACTTATACCAAGATGAAGTGCCCAGCTCCATCTTTCAGTTATGAACAAATATGATGTTTCCAGTTGTCCATGAATTAGACCTATCTGTGTGTAGACACTACACACCTAATT
This sequence comes from Litsea cubeba, assembly GCA_012931725.1. Taxonomy (NCBI): domain Eukaryota; kingdom Viridiplantae; phylum Streptophyta; class Magnoliopsida; order Laurales; family Lauraceae; genus Litsea; species Litsea cubeba. Next base: position 38,944,151 of record CM022950.1, read on the forward strand.
CATTTACTAGAAACAATGGGCCTTACACAACCATACATATATACATGTTTAAGCATAAAAGAGTCTTTCCATTAAATAACCAGAAAATATCCAGTAACAAAAGATGAGAGTGCAGCTAGTGGGCTTTAGGGCATACACCAATCCCAACACAGAGGATGCTATTGATTCGCTTGGCTTGGCTATAACCTCAGGTTTTTAGAGGACAAAGACCAAGAGGAGGTCCTATGTCCAATAAAAAACTAAGTAGACGGGTTGAAAAAGCACGTCTAAGCCATTGGAGGCGGAAGGAGAAGGCAAGGACCTTAGGGGGGGGTACCCCCCCAAGGGACTTTTGTCACTTTGTAGCGGTGGGCGGTGTAGGATTTCCGCAGAGTTTTCTCTCTTTGATGCCTTTTTCTGTCTGAGTTTCCGGATTTTCTGCAGTCTGTTGTTTGTTTTCTCTGCTGTCTGTCTTGTCTGTGTTCTTTTTTCTTCTTAGAGATCTCTCCTATTTATAGGCTTTTAGGTAGCCATTTAGGAGGGTTTATGAGCCTTAATTGTCATAAAGCTACATAAAGGGAGGAGTTATGTTGACACCAAAAATGTCACTTTGCCTCTTCAAGATCCAAAGAGCTATATGAAGTCGCAACCTGCCATAAATAGGCAATGCCACTTCCAAAAAATCAAATCCTATCAGAATCAAATAAAAACTGCAAGATCCTTCAAGACAGCCAAAAGAGGAGTACACAAGAAGTTTCAGGCCATTTCAAAATCATTTGGGCTAACTTCGCTTCTCCGAGAACTGAAAAGGAGCTCCCGGCGGCGAAAGCATCGGAGACACTAAATCTTCGATTAGAGCCGATGGATGGTCTCAAAATACATCCAAAAGGCTCCACGTCAAGTTCCGAGTCAAACCGACAACGTTTGACCCTACATCAACCCTCGAACAGCTAAATCAAGCCTCTCGGCAGCGAGAACCACCGTGGCCATCACTCATCAGATAGAGCACATGGACGGCTTCAAAATTCTTACAAAGAGCTACACGTCAAATTTCAGGTCACTTCGACAACATTTGACCATACTTTGACGCTCGGAAGCCAAATCAGGCCTCTCGGCAGCGAAGCTCCCCGGGACCATGGTTTCTAAGACAGAGCCTATAGATCATCTTAAAATGACTCCAATAGGTTCCCTATCAAATTTCAAGTCAATCGGACATCGGTTGACCGCACATCAAACCGCGACATCTTCATTGCGACAAAAGTAAGTCTACTGGTGATAGGGCCCCAAACGGCTTCAAAACTCAAACAAAAGACTATGTTTTGCTCAGCAGGCTTCACCCCAAATTTCAGGTAATTCCGACATCGTTTGACCCAGTTTCAGCTTCTGACGGAAAATCGGCAGCTCTGCGCAACAAAGTCTTCGGCTTTCTCAGAAAATTTGAAACTTTGCAAAATAAAATGCAAGGATTCTCATTAGGTTTTCTATAGGGAAATTAGGCCAATAAATGATCAAAAATGTGAAGGAAAAAAATAGAAGAAAAAAGAATAAAAAAACAGCAAAAGCGGACACAAAACGGGACAAAAGGGGGATAACCCCCCCAGGGTCGCAGGGGACCCTGGGGCCCGGGGTCGCCGGGAGGGCCCCGGAAACCCCATTTTTCGCCATTTTTTCACGATTCGAAGCGTCCGGCCTCTGGTATTTTCCAAAATTCATACTTTTGAGACACCAAATGCTCTGACATCCGTAAAAAACACGGGTTAAACATCAAGAGTATCGAAATCAATATTGATCGCCAACTGGTCAACCAAAAAAAGTATGCTTTCTACCCGACTGATCGAGAAATCGACAGGACAGATGGCACCAACCCGCTGTTGGCAACCAACACGTGAAGTTACATGGTCATCCGATGTCGATCTATATGAAGATCCATCGATGATCATTGCCAGAAGAATCCACGGCCCGCGACTCTTCAACTGCTCGTCGACCACTTAATGCGATTAATTGACTAGCTTTATTATAGTCATTAATCCATTTCTTTGGATGGCCCAATCAGAAGCAAGCATCCGGGAGTTACAAGTCAAGAGATTCATGGCATTTAACCCTTGAAACTCCTCCCATCATGGCGATTAAATGCCCTCAATCTCCTCCGGCCAATCAGAAGCCAAGAAAAAGGAGTTACAAAATAAAGAATTCAATCTTGTAACTCCTCCCTTTATGTAGCTTTATGACAATTAAGGCTCATAAACCCTCCTAAATGGCTACCTAAAAGCCTATAAATAGGAGAGCTCTCCAAGAAGAAAAAGGACACAGGACAGACATCAGAGAAAACAAACAACAGACTGCAGAAAATCCGGAGACTCAGACAGAAAAAGGCATCAAAGAGAGAAAACTCTATGGAAATCCTACACCGACCACCGCTACAAGGTGACAAAACCCCAAGGTCCTTGCCTTCTCCTTCCACCTCCAATGGCTTAGATGTGGCTTTTCAGCCTGTCTACTTAGTTTTTTATTGGACATAGGACCTCCTTTTGGTCTTTGTCCTCTAAAAATATGAGGTTATAGCCAAGCTAAGCGAATCAATAGCATCCTCTATTCTCATCTACATGGATGATGGTGAAGCCCACATATGGCTTGCGACCGTCAATCTGAACGGGTCCCCCACAATCTCCTGAGAAGTCAGATCCTCCTTTTCTTGCTTTTCATTGTAGTTTGTATTTTTTTAAAAGAGACAAAAAAAACAACTCTTGTCTTTCATTATTGATAAGGATTGTAAATCGGCTATAAATGCCAAAATCGGCTATAAACGCCAAAAATCTGCTATAAATGCCAAAAAATCAGCTTTCATGGCAAATCAAGAAAATGTCTCTTTTCTTAAATATATGTGCAATGGAAAACTTGAAAGAAGTTGATTTCCTTTTTACTTGCGAAGGTTGATCTCCGAATCACCACTTGCAATTCCAAGTAAAATAGAAAATCTGCACACCGACACAAAAAAAGAAATGTTGATGCACGCCTCTGCCCCCCGGTTACGAAAGGGTCGGACCCAAACGGACTCCCACGTCCGCCGACCTCGGTAGAACCGAGCGGAAGCGCTGTTCCATCAAGCTGGCACACCCGGTGGGACCCGTTCATTTGAGAACACAATGCTAGAAATGAAATATTTGCATATCATATCTTTTGCTCTATGCTTATATTTCTTTTCTTGATTCCTTGGCTACTTTCTAATTGGTGGCCTATGTTGGATTCCGCATCTAAAAAGATATTTCTAATTCTTTGTATTTATTTCCACTCTTTCTCTTTTCAAAAAAAAAATCAGATTTTTCAGTTTGAATTCAAAAGTGAGAAACCTTGATCCTTTCCTATCGTTCATCGTGCTTGCAGAAATGTTGAGCCTGTTCGACTAAGGTTTTGGGCCATCATTTCTCTTCAATGAGTTCATTAAAGATCTAAAAAAAAAGAAAAGCAAAAAAATCAAAAAATCAGATTTTTCATTTTGGATTCAAAATTGAGAAACCTTGATCCTTTCCTATCGTTTATCGTGCTGGCAGAAATGTTGAGCCTGTTTGACTAAGGTTTTGGGCCATCGTTTCTCTTCGATGAGTTCATTAAAGATCTAAAAAATAAAAAATAAAATAAAATAAATCAGATTTTTCTGTTTGAATTCAAAATTGAGAAACCTTGATCCTTTCCTATCGTTCATCGCGCTTGCAGAAATGTTGAGCCTGTTCTACTAAGGTTTTGGGCCATCGTTTCTCTTCGATGAGTTCATTAAAGATCTAAAAAAAAAATTTTAAAAAAAACAAAAAATTAGATTTCTCAGTTTGAGTTCAAAATTGAGAAACCTTGATCCTTTCCTATCATTCATCGTGCTTGCAGAAATGTTGAGCCTGTTCGACTAAGGTTTTGGGCCATCGTTTCTCTTCGATGAGTTCATTAAAGATCTAAAAATATATATATATAAACAAAAAAAAAGACATAGACCACTAAGGTTAAACCAACTACGTTCTTTGATCATGGTTGATTCAAGAAAAGCCTTGACCAGAGTGTGGAGACAGCTTGACTGTTCTAGGCAAGGGTCCTCCAAACGGGTTCATTAAGTAATCCTACCCTTACCTGGGGGCAATTCTATCAATCGAGATTTCATAAGACTGGGTTAAGAGGCCTATGTATACTCTCTCGTCTTTTAAATAAATTTTTTTCAAAAATAAAATTTTTAAAATAAAAAATAAAAAATAAAAAATTTTCAAAAAAAATCTTAAAAAAAATTAAAAAAATAAATAAAAATAAAAATAAAATTTAAAAAAAAATCTTAAAAAAAAATACTTCGGTCATTTTGGATTTAGATTGGAGAAATCTTGGTCTTCTCCTTTCTGAGCACTGGCGCTCGCGGAAACCGCTGAGCCCGTGTTCAGATTGGAGTGCCTTTTGCTTTCTTTGATGAACCCGATATTGGCCTTTCAAAAAAAAATTGTCATTTTTTTATTTAGATCCGAGAAATTATGGTTCATTTTTTTCTGAGCACTGGCGCTCGCGGAAATCGCTGAGCCCGTGTTCAGATCGAAATATCATCTGCTCTCTTTGATGAATCCAATCTTGACCTTTCAAAATAGAGAATCTCATCTCATCGATGCGGTCTCAAAACATTTGTGTCTAGCGGTACTAGTACGCCCTTTCAGGGTCTACTATATTGCGACCGGCACATTTGTAACTCCAACTTTATATTCTTCTTACCTCGAGCAAGCTCTGCTTCTCGATAAGTCGAATTTAAGTTCACAATTGCTTCTAGCAGTCACTGGGACGCTCATTCTGGGCTTACCATACCTGCGGTCAGAACAATTGTACCCTTTATGACCTTTTGCCTTCTTCATATTGCTTGGGTCATCTCCCTCGAGCGATTTGAAAAGGCGAAACCATAGAACTTCCCATTTATGATCATTATGTTCTTGTGATTACTAATGGATGTGGTCTTGTTTCAGAAATTTTCGAAAAAAACTAAGAATGGCAGCATCGCTTACCATTACTTTCGATGAAAGCAAGCACCAACTCATGCTTCAACAGAAGCAAACTACGCGCACCTACAAGCGCCCCATCAGCTGCCGAAGCGTCAACTCCCTCGGCAACTCTCTGAGCTCCGGGTCGACCTCGACTCCCCAGACTATTGTCTTTGGGACGCTGGGACCATTCCCACTTCCCGAGGAAGAAGCTGCTCCTTCCAAGAAGCAGAAACTCGCCTCTCAACGTGTCACTACCATGACACCAAAGGCGAGCACCAGAAGGCCCGAAGCCCGTGGCAGCCCCACGAAGCTCGACCAGCAAACGACCAGGTCTATCCCAAGACTTGGTTCCCAAGACCTTCACCAAAACAAAGAAGGTTCCAAACGTCCACTAAGCCAGCATTCCTGGCCCCACTCAAGGAGAACCTGTTCTACCCTCTTACTTACATGAAAGAGGAGAGAGCCATCTCCAACCTGACTCCCAAGTCAACCCAGCATGAGCCGGCTTGTTCCTACAAGCCCAAAATCAAGTCATGCATCACAAGGCCTCTGCAAGCACCGACTAAGGCCTACAAACCCGCAGTTCGACCCTTCATCTCTACGGGGGCCGATCTCCAAACATTCAAAGCTTCGCTGCGACAGGCGAAGGACAAGGTTCGCATCCTGTCCTTGCCTAGCTACAAAGAAGACAGGCTCGGCTGCTGTGCCCAAGGAAGCACATCCTTCATCATCAAAGCCCAGCCAGAGCTGACCGAAGCTCAAATTACTCGTCGTATACGCTGCCGCGTCTTGTATCGGCAAAAGAGACTAGAGAAGCAAAGGACCCAGCCCCCTACACTTCAAGTCTCTCCCAAATGGGTCGAAAAAGATAGACCCAACCAAGTTGCTACCGTCCATATGGTTGAAAAAACCAGAAGACGCCAAAAGTCAGCAACAAAAATCCATGCCGACGTCCGATGACCCGCAGTGTCTCCAGGACAAGAAGACATTCAGAAGAATCCCTTGCTCCTTCAAGCAAAGGACGGCAGAGTGATCCTTCCTCAAGCTCTTCATAAAAAAGAATGAGCCCCAGCTCAGTCACCAGGACAATTTCTTCGTTCCAATCACGAAGGATGAACGTCTTGGCTACAAATTATGAGCCACCACCCCGCAATCCACCTCAAGATGATGCGATCACCCGCATCCAGCGGTTAGAACAAAGCCAACAGAGGATTGAAACTCTGATGGAAAACCTTCTCCTCGCCTTCCAAAATCAGGCGAACAATGAACCTCCTCCGAATCATCAAGACGATGAGGTAAATGGAGAAGAAAATGAGTCACGCGCCCTCACCAAAAATGACGTAGACAGTATCCTCGCCAAAGCAAAAGAAGAGGATATACTGAAGGAGCATGGGATCAAGCCACCATATCCCTTATGGATGGACTCGGTCCCGTTCCCCACCAAATTCAAGCATCCTACTCTCCAAACATATACAGGGAAAAGATCAGCCAGACAGCACGTCATCCACTGCAAGATCCTGACGGGAGCCATCACGGATCAAGATGCACTCAAGATCCGCCTCTTTGCAAGTACCCTAAAAGGTACGGCCTTCGATTGGTACTCCACTCTGCCGGAGGACTCGATCCAAAACTGGGCCATGCTAGAGACACGCTTCCTGACTCACTTCAAAGGTGAGGATCATCTCGCTACTATGGCTCAGCTGTGCAGCCTAAAACAGGGGGAGAATGAATCAACATATGACTTCATTCACAAGTGGAAAGCAATGGCATACAAATGCTCTGATGTATTGCCACAAGCGTCGCTAGTCGACATCTGCCGAAACAACATGAGAGCCAGAATCCACTCCATGATCATCGGCAACAAATCAAAAAACCTGGGAGAACTCCTAGAAGCTTCCATGGAAGCTGAAACGGTGATTAAAGACCTCAACAGTCAGAAATCATCAAGAAAAGAGCCAACCCCCATTGCAACCTCTAAACCAAAGAAGAAAAAGGTCCTCAATGTGCAGACCAAGTCAGCTCCTCAACCACCAAACTAAGCTGAAAACAAAGCGGCTGGTAAGAGACCTGAACTCTCAGATGCCATCAAAGAACGAGTAGAGAAGAAATACCCGTTTGATGAAGATGTTAATGAAATCTTCGGGGCTCTTGTGGCAAACGGCAAGCTCACCTTGCCTGAACCAAAAAGACCGGGTGATGTTGGCAAAACCAACGATCCTCAGTACTGTCCATACCACCAGATGATCTCGCATCCTCTCAATCAATGCTTTGTTATGAGGGAGAAAATAAACGAGATGTGGAAAAACGGAGTCATCACCTTTGACAAAAACTATGGGTTTGCCTCCGTCAACATGGTGACATGTGGACAAACATCAAAATCACCGAAGAAGAAGATCACTACTTCCTTCAAGGTGATAAACTCAATCCAAGCGTCCGAGGAACTGGTTCCTTACCCGACACCAGACGGACAACCCATATGGGTACATCCCGATCTCCTGGAAGATGAAAATTGGGAGGTCGTGAAAACAAAGCCTACAACTCGACAGCGAAGGCGGGCTAGGAAATATCTCCTCAAGTTCAAATGGCAAGAGAAGACCCAGCCAAAACAGGAAGTCAAAGAAAAGGCAGAGGCTTCCTCTACCGCTTCACTGGAGGCAACAAAAACATCCCTTCCAGAGACTTCATAGGGGGTAAGAAAATTCACTCTCAGTGATTTCATGCCACCTCAATTCAAAGAGGCCACGCAGGAGGTATCATACTCTTGCAATTCGGTAGTTGGATTCTCCATTGATGGATACGAGTCCAGCGACACCGATGATGGATTCGAATCCAACTACACAGACGAGTGGGAGGAGTCCCTTGAAACAGGAGAATATCTCTCCGATGAAGAATGGGTTTCTGAGACTCATCTTATGCCAGTAATCTGGTATAACCCCCTACAGCCACAAGGATCCTGGTCTGATGATGAAGAAGACCAAGAGGCTATACAAGAAAATGTTGTTGAACCAGCACCCCTCATTGCTCCAGTGGAAATCAACAATGTTGAGCCACAAAGAGCTAATGAAGAAGAAGATTTGGCTCCCATGCCTGATCTTGAAGAATATGCAAGGATCTTGCAGCGTCTCGCTCTAGAACAAGAGCAAGACCGCGTCAATGAGTTTCCTCGCAATCCAGAGCCTGAAGTCCCTGAAGACCATCAGGTACATCCTCCCTTAACTCTTGAAAATGGAGAAAATTGCTGGATAGATGATCCTCTTACATCCGAGGATGAGTCTGACTCCGATCAGGCAACGTCTCCCATCAGAGCTTCCTGTAATGTGATAATTCGGGATTGTAGCTCTTCCGAAGCATCGTCTAATGAGAGCACTTACACTCCGGCGACGCCTAGCAATTTATCTTCTGGAGCCACCTCGTCTCACTTGACTTTCACTGAGACGACACCCTCTCAGGTTTCTTCTCCTAAGACTGTGACTTCAAAGTTCACACCTTTCCTGGCTGAAGAATTCCCAGCTATTGATGCTTGGGATGATGAACTGGTCAATGAAGAAGAAAGGTTGCTGGATGCTGTTCAGGACTTGTTCCCAGAAAATGCTCCGTGCAACACAATCACTGAGGATGGTAACTCCGCTGCTGATACATCTTCAGCAAATGAAAAACGACAGCCTCTTGATCCTGAAGACAATCTTCCAAACGAAGACCCTTCTCAAGAAGCTCTCGAAGTTGGTAGAGGCACCCGCTCTGGCCGGGACTACCATAAAAATTACAACCAATCTTCCTTTACATATGTAAATCCTTCAGGAAAAGATGTTGTAAGTGCCCCTAGTGGAAACAATGATGAACATGCAGGCCCTAAGGAGGCTTTCAAGTATGACTTGATTGAACACTTCAAGCCCATACCTGCATGTCTGCACATCCTAGATTTGTTGCGAATGTCTCCGCACACTCGTGATAATCTCATCTCAGAATTACAAAAGCTGAATGAAGATGTGGACAAACATGCCCCGCAAGTCCTTCAAATTGAAATGGATTACCGGGTCAAAAACTCAGAAGCTTCCTCAAAGGAAGAAAAGAAGAAAACAGAGGGATCATGCATTGAATGCCTCTCGGTTAAAAAAGCAGCCAGTGCAACCATCGCCTTCACAAAGGACGACCTCCTACTTGGCGAAACCAAGCACAACCGACCCCTGTACTTCCCAGGGTACATCAAGGAAATGCCTATGCACAGCGTTCAGATCGACCCAGGTTCTGCACTCAACCTCATCTCCACATCGGCTCTCGAAAAGTTGGGCATCCCACCCAGCAAGCTGAGCCACACATCTGTATCTATCTTTGGATACGATGGGAGTACTCAAAGGCCTATCGGCAAAATCAGGTTCAAGTTACAGATCGGTGATCTTATCTCTGAGGTCACAGTGTATGCAATAAAAACCCCTTCATGCTACAACATCCTTCTCGGACACCCTTGGATCCACGAGAATGGCGTTGTCCCTTTAACTCTACATCAATGCATCAAGTTTGTTGGCGACGACGGCATGATACATTGAGTCTTTGCGGACAGAAAACCCTTCAAAGGTAAAGAAGTCCACTTCGCAGACTCATAGATGTATGAAGGTAAAAAAGAAGAAGAGGAGAAGCATACAGCATCCTTTGCCGAAAATCACCAGAAAGATAAAGGCAAGGCTCCTCAACAATCACCGGAAGAAAACAAACCATCCGGAAAATCCGAAGAGAGCATTCAAACAACCTTCATCATCTCCCTCAAACCTTCAAAACCTTTGGTCATCACAACTAAAGTGAAGAAGGTAAAGCAAAAGCCTGGGGGCAAATTTGTTGTCTCTTTCGTGTCTATCATGCAAGACACAGATTCGGATTCAGAGCCAGAAGACGACACATCGTCAAGCAAAGCTGACACTCAACAAGTTCAGCCTGCTCTCACTCCAATGGAGACAACTTCTGACATAGAAGATCCTACGTCAGCTTCCTTCGTTGTTCCAGCAACTTCAACAAAGGAAAAGCCAATCTTCTTCCATAGATCGGATGCTTCTTCATCAAACTCCATGCTTGAACCTTTCCAAAATGAAGGTATGCCTCAACTATCCTTATATAGTTCTGTGGCACAAGCTATTATGATGAAAATGGGCTATGACGCTCAAAACCCAGTCGGTTTGGGAGAAGGATGCGGTATTCTCATGCCATTGGGGCCCGTCTTGACCAAAAGCTAGCTGGAAGATTGGAGACTCTACGGCTATGTAGAAAAGTCTTCACACGGGTTAGGGTATGATCCCGACACTCCCCTGAGATAGTTGACACAAAGGCTTAAAAGTCAATATACTGACCAAGCCTCAACATCTCAAGTCCATGAAGACATCGATCTCCCTGGATATCTCTTTGATGAGTCACCTGACAAAGATCCAGGAAGCTCATCCAATTGGCACGATTTCTCTGAGAATGAAGTGGAGTTGTCCGATGGCACAGACGTGTGGTCTTCTGACCCAGAAGAACCCTCATCTCCAAAAGAAGTAGCCTACTTCGACCCGGTTTCAACAGGCGATTGGGATCATCTCATAGCAAGCCTTGGGAAAATTACCAATCAAGAAGACCCGTGGAAAGGAACAAAACCTTGGTCTGGAAATGCCCTTGAAACCCCAGAAGGTTTCGTTGAGCTGGAAGCCTCCGAAAATATTGTGGAGGAACCACCTTCGAACCTTCCAACAGAAGATCCTGTTCAAAAGATAGACTTGGGAACACCAGATTACCCACGTCCTATATTCATAAGAAAGAATATAAAGGATGATGAGTTACCCGAGTATATCGCCTTTCTTCGTGAGTTTGTTGATTGCTTTGCATGGTCTTACGGTGAAATGCCTGGCTTAGACCCCAAAATAGCGGTCCACAAACTCAATCTTCAAGAAGACATCAAGCCGGTCAAGAAAGGCCAAAGAAGATTCCATCCAGATGTGATGGATAAAATTGAATAAGAAGTTCAAAAACTCAAAAGCATTGGCTTCATCCGTGAGGAACAACATCCTGAATGGTTGGCCAACATTGTCCCCGTGACAAAGGAAAACGGGCAGATCAGGGTCTGTATTGACTATAGAGACCTGAATGGCGCATGCCCAGAAGATGAATTTCCGCTCCCCATACCAGAGGTAATGATCGATAATACCTATGGATTCGAGCGAATGACATTCATGGATGGTTTCTCTTGCTACAATCAGATAAAGATGCATCCTGAAGATGAAAAACATACATCTTTTTGGACCCCATTTGGCGTGTATAGTTACACTGTCATGCCATTTGGTCTGAAAAATGCTGGTGCCACATATCAGAGGGCTATGATGAAAATATTCCAATATATGCAGCACAAGACGGTTGAATGTTACGTTGATGACCTCGCCATCAAAAGCAAAAGAAAAGAAGATCATCTCGAAGACCTTCGAGAAGTCTTCCTCCGGCTTCGCAAACACAAACTGCGAATGAATCCTTTGAAATGCTTCTTCGGCGTCTCATCGGGTAAGTTCCTCGGAATCCTAGTTCGGAAAGCTGGAATAGAGCTTGACCCTATAAAAGTCAAAGCCATTCTAGAAATGCCCTCTCCAAGAACCTTGAGAGAACTCAAACGGCTTCAAGGGAGATTGGCCTACATCAGACGGTTCATCTCTAATCTTTCAGGGAAATGTCGTCCATTCTCCTGGTTAATGAGAAAGGGTGTAAACTTTGTCTGGGATGCTGACTGTGAAGCTGCTTTCCAAGACATCAAGTCATACCTGACAAAACCTCTAGTGTTAGCTGCTCCTACCACTAGAAAACCATTCATCTTGTACACAAGAGCCCTTGATCACTCTTTGGGAGCTCTGCTTGCGCAAGAAAATGATCAAAGAAAAGAAGCTGCTCTATATTACCTCAGCCGCATGCTAGTAGGTGCAGAGCATCGCTACTCTCCAGTTGAAAAAGAATGTCTTGCAGTGATGTTCGCCGTACAAAAGCTGCGTCACTACTTGCTTTCCAACATAGTCTACCTGGTCTCGAGGGTCAACCTCTTGAAGGTCCTCATCACAAAGGCAGGTTCTCTCAATGCTCGACTGGCAAAATGATCCATCCTTCTGTCACAATTTGATATTAGGTATGTACCACAAAAGGCAATCAAAGGGCAAGCTCTAGCGGGCTTCCTCGCAGAGCATCCATTGCCTAAAGATTCTCCGCTCAGAGATGATCTCCCAGACGAACCAGTCTACAATGTGGAGACTTTCTCACAAAGTGCCTCCTGGGACATGTACTTTGACGGTGCAACCAGGACAAATGAAAAAAGACAGCTGATCTCGAGAGTTGGCATCCTTTTTGTTAGCCCCGACAAATACATGATTGCACACGCTTTCTCGCTACTGGAACCATGCACAAACAATGCAGCTGAATATCAAGCTCTGATCCTAGGATTGGAACTCGCCATTGAATCCGGTATCACCATGCTGGAAGTCTTTGGAGACTCTCAACTGATCGTCAACCAGATGAATCAGAAATTTGAAGTCAGGAAGCCAGATCTGCTGCCTTACTACAACAAAGCACAATCACTTCTGTAAAAGTTTGACATCTGTCACATCACCCACATTCGTAGAGGTGAAAACATACGTACAGCTGCCCTAGCTGGACTTGCCGCATCTATGGCAATCCAGGAAAAGGAAAACATGCAAATCGCAGTGTACGAAAGAAGAATCCTTCCTCCTCTTAACACACACCAAGTAGTTGTTGAATGCCACCAAGTGGTTGGAAGTCGGATTTCAATCCTTCAAACTTCAATCGGCGACTGGAGGGATCCGTTCATTGATTACATTATGTTCGGAATCCTACCTGAAGACCCAAAAGAACGGGTAAGCATCCAAAGGCGAACCCCAAGCTTTCATTTGGATATTCCTTCAAAAATCCTTTATAGGAAATCCTTCAACGGAGTACTTCTACGCTACTTGTCAAAACAAGAGGCTGAAGAAACACTCAAAGAAGTTCATGCTGGTCTTTGCGGAGCTATCAGGCTGGTCCCAAGCTCTATGATCAGATAAAAAGGTTAGGTTATTACTGGCCTACCATGGTAGCTGACGCAATGTAATTTGCTAAGCGCTGCCAACAATGCCAAGTTCATGGAGATTACATTCACATGCCTCCAGAATGACTGCATCCTACAGCGATTTCATGGCCTTTCGAAGCCTGGGGTATGGACATCATAGGTCCTATTTCTCCCCCTTCGAGCAAAGGTCATCACTTCATCTTCGCCGCTACAACATACATCTTCGCCGCTATGAAGACCTCATCAGTCCTTCAGTTCCTGCGCACCAACATCATTTGTCGTTTCGGCATACCCAAAAGATTCGTCCATGATAACGGACCACAATTTTGGGATCATCGATTCTACAGGTTCTGCGACAAATACAAAATCCAAAGCTATCCTTCGACTCCATACAATCCGGCAGCAAATGGATTAGCAGAAGCTTTTAACAAGACACTCTGCAAAATCCTCAAAAATATGGTCTCTAGTCACAAAAGAGACTGGAGCGATAAAATGTCTGAAGCTTTGTGGGCCTATCGAACCACTGTTCGAGGACTAACCCATAGCACACCATTCTCCTTGGTCTATGGATGCGAAGCTGTCGTGCCCTTGGAAGTACAGATTCCTTCCTTGAGGGTATCCTTGCAAAATGACATGACTCAATAAAGCAATGTCAAATTACGACTCCATGAGCTGGACAATCTCGATGAGAGACGGCTCGAAGCTCAACAAAGCATTGAACTTTACCAAGCACGCATGGCAGGATCTTTCGACAAAAAGGTCAGGCAACGCGCCTATAAAAAGGGTGACTTGGTTCTTGCGGTAAAAAGACCAATGGTCTTCACTCGCAAGTCCAAAGGCAAATTTTAGCCAAAATGGGAGGGACCCTACGTCATCGACAAGGTTTTCTCTAACGGCGATACGCACTCCTAAACATGGAAGGTGACAGATGTATGCTGCCCATCAATGGCAAGTTCTTAAAGCGGTACTACCCTTGAAGACTTACCCAACTGGGTAAGAGCAATGCCTGTACGGCCAAAACCGGTTTCCAGGTATACGCTCGCTAAACCCACCTTTTTTTAGAATTTTCATATCAAATGTTGAAATTTCTAGAAATTTGAACAATGCTTACTTTCATCGTTTTATTGTTAAAAAAAAACCCAAGATTAGGAACCTTTCCCTAACTTGACCAAAGTTTTCAACCCTTGACCTCAAAATTCATGGTTTGAAACAAAATCCGGATTCAGGGATTTCCACCCTAGTCCACCCTACCTTTTACCGCCTAAATGGTTTTAGGTCAAAACTTATGACCCTCGTATCTTTAAAAAAAAATGGTTTTTCAAAAAGCCGCGGGGAAGCGATGTTTAGTCGATACTCGCACAAATCGGAAGCATGCGAACCACGTTCGACACTTCCAAAATCGCAAGGAAGCGACATTTCGTCGTTACTTGCAAAATCCAAAACCGTGGAGATGCAACATTTCAGTTGATATCCACAACTCAAATTTCAAAAGTTCGAAAAAACCTAAAAACCATGGAGACGCAACATTTCAGTTGATATCCACAACCCAAATTTCAAAGCTTCAAAAAAACCTAAAAAAAACTTAAAAAAACCATGGAGACGCAACATTTAAGTTGATATCCATAACCCAAAGGTTCGAGAAAAACACAAATTTTAAAAATCGTGGGGAAACGACATCAAGTCAGTACCCGCAAAACCAAAATTTTTGAAAAGCAAGGATGCGGCATTCCATCGATACTCGCAACCGAATGAGCAAGGATGCGACATTCCATCGCTACTTGCAAGAACATTCAGCAGGGAGGCGACTTTTAGTCGATACTTGTATTTTTGAAAACCAAACCGGCTATAAATGCCACAAACCGGCTATAAATGCCACCAAAACAGGCTATAAATGCCACAAACTGGCTATCATTGCCACAAAACAAAACTGGCTATCAATGCCACAAAAAAAATTGGCTTTCAAAAAACCCGGCTAGCAATGCCACAAACCGGCTATCAATGCCACAAACATGCTATCAATGCCACAAAACTGGCTATCAATGCCAAAATCGGCTTCCATGGCACAAACAAAATCTAGCTTGCATGCCAAAACAATCATTTGACAAAAGATTTTCACAAAATGACAAGCTTTTGATCAAATCCCATTTAGCAATTACTTTTATCACAAAAAGATTTAAGTGAGCGTAGGGAAAACAAAAAAAAAGAGGCATCCCATTTAGCAATTACTTTCATCACAAAAAGATTTAAGTGAGCGTAGGGAAAACCAAAAAAAAAGAGTACTAAAAAAAATACAAGTGGTACTAAAAAAAGAAAGTGTTCACAAGCACTACAAAAAAAAAGTACCAAAAAAAATCCAAGTGGTACTAAAAAAAGAGAAGGATAGTTTCTGCTACAAAAATCAGGAGCTCAGCCAAAAATGGTCTCCAACCAAGAGTTCAGCTCCTCAAGCAAACTTTTGGCCTCAGGCATCAGGGATTCCAGGGCATGATTCTTCAAGAACTTGCCATGAGATTCTGGGGTGGGCTGTAACCCTTCTTTCGCACCGGGAAGCTTATCCAGAGCAGTTTGCCATTGTTTGTTCTCTTCAGACTTCCTTTTACGAACTCGATCGACATCCGCAACCCGGTGAATCAGAGACTCTCCCTGTCACGAGCCTCTGTTATTAGAGCCCACTTGGTAGCGACTTGTGCCTACAGATGCTCAAGACGTTTCCTGGCCTCATCGACCTCCCTATCAAGGATGTTAAAGTCATATGTGTCAGCCCAATGATGGCTAGCTCTTCTAAGTTCTTCGCTCGGACTATCTGCTTCCTGCTTTGTGTAGCCTCATCCAGGTTAGACTGAGCCTTATCCGCAGGGTCCAGGAACATCTCCTTGAAGAACTGGTCATCAGGAAAACCCATGGTCTCAAACCACTTGTCACCCAGCTCAATGATCCTATCAACGATCGCCCTGGCACTTGTGACATCCAGACCAACCTCTTCGGCATCACCGAGAATCTCACGCACATGCTGGATCATCCCAAATCCGGCATCTAAGTGCCCAGAAAGCAGAGTCTCAGTCCAAGAGCTCAGAACCCGCACCGCCACCTTCTTCGCAAAAAGAAGAGATGGCCCAGCTGAAGATTCGCCCAACTCCGTTGGTCGGCTGCTCATGTCATCATCCGTTGGAAGAGTAACAAAAGAACTCTTTCCAATTGAAGCTACTCCTGCTCGGGAAGGAATCTCAGCACGAGGTATCCCCTCAACAGTGTCAGAACTGGTCCCGGGAGTCCCTACCTCTGGATCAACCTCTGGCATCCCTTGCTCTGGTTCTAAAGGAAGTGACGGACCCTCCTCTGTCACTTCAAAACCTGCCAAAGAAACATAAAAAGTTATGAATATGATCCTGTTTGAAAATCATTATCAAGGTTATTACTACAAAATACCTTCTTCGACGACTGGCGGAAGACTCTCTTCCTCCATGAACTCATTGGAAGCATCATCAACATTTGCGTCCATCGATGGTTCAAAGTCATCGGAATCCTGTGGCAAGTCAGCTGACAAGAAAAAATATGTTGGCAAACCAAGTCACAAACACAAAAAAAAAATTAAGAAAGCAAAAGAAGTCATACCAATTGGAGATTCTGGATTCACTCCAGAGTCCCTCAGTTCTTCTTCAGGTGCCCCGACAGGATCCGTCACCACCTCATCAGTTGGAACCTCAGGCATCGCCAAATCTTCCTCTGCTAAAAAAAAGAGGAGCAGTAGGGAGAGAAAACAAATCAGAACATGGAAAAATCCCATGAAAAGAAATGGAAAGAGAAAAAGGAAGAATCATACCTTCACCAACTGTCTCTTCTTCTCGGCTTCTCTTCTTTGGAGGCTCGTCCGCATCCACTGGCACATCCTCATTGATAGTAAGAGGGACTTCCAAGTCAGGAGAGTCCTTATGCTGCCCCTTGCTACGATGATGACTCCTCCTCCTCTTACTCCTGCGGGCTCGCTTCTTAGAGGAACCTGCCCCGCTGTCAGAGTCAGGTTTCCCACTTGACTCCTCACTGGATGGTCTACCCTTATCAGTAGACTCCACGGAAGCTTGCCTTTGTGCCGCTTGCATCCAAGCACCAAGTTCGGCTTCCTCCTGTTCCAGCTGCTCTAAAGCCTCATCAGGTATTTCTCGAACAGCTTCAGAACCAATGACGCCCTGGTCACCGAGAAAGCATATCTTATGCTTCTCTCCATAAAGGAAGGCCCAAACTTCCTCTCGTCGGATGCCATCCAACTTTCCAAGGCCCTTTCCAGATGCCAGCTTCACATCAAGCTCCTTCTTGGAAAGCCCCCGATATGCCGAAAAGCTCTCCGCGAACCAATTCGCAAAGCCGGCAGTCCGGGAAGTCAACAACACAGGATAAGAGATCATGGTTGTAGTGTCTTCAGCACTATAGAAAGCCCATGCATTTCTCCCGTCCTGTAGACCTCCAAAGCGCTTCACCATGCTTGAAGGCGCTCCAACAACGCCTTGAGAAAACCCAACTGCAAAGCAAAGCGAGAGGGTACATACGGCTGGATGTCGACGAAAAGATGTCTGCGGTACACCATCGTGCCGACACGTATGCTGAAAAGCCACTCCTTCTCTACATTCGTCAAGGAGTAATGCCTTCCCGACCCCACCCTGGTAGAGTCTCGGGAGGCACCAAAATCAAAAGCCTTCTTCCGTAACTCCGAAGAAAGCTTCACTGAAGACTTCCCCATCTCGACGTCCCTGAACCGTCGGATCGTCATGCGGGCAAACAAAAGTGATTTGGACACGGCTTTGCCCTTAGCTAGCCGAATCATCAGAGGATCATCATCCTGTGCAGCACCCAGCCGGTGGAAGCCAGGACAGTGGTACACATACCACGAATGAAAGATGTGGGCTGAAAATACCCTATTCATAGGGAGCCCAAGCCGAACCAAAAAAGCAGCAGCCTGCAGTTCGGTACACAGGTAGGAGTAAAGAGCTAGCACCAAAGCAAGCTGCTGTCCAAACGCCATCTGACAAGCAGAAAAAATACAATGTGGCCTGATGTGCGTTCCATCTCCTCCAGCAAAAATAGCCTCACCAAGCCAATAAGTGAGGTAAACAGCGAGATCTCTCCGCAGTGCAATGTCAGGACATATGGCGTTTGTACTCGCACAGAAATCTCTCAACTCTTCTTGCATAGCCAAGATCTTCTTCAAGCTTAGATCCTGAGCCCTTGCTTCTTGGGTCGCACTATCAGAAGACTCCCTGCCATAAAAAAAGTTGGGGAAAGAAGAGCTAGAACTCTTCCAACTGTTGGATCTAACTTTCAAACCCTCCTTCTCCTTCAAAAAATCATAAAAGGCGATGAGCTGAAAGTACAGAAGCCTGAACTCCTCAGACTGCTCCTCAAGGACGCTGACAATCGGCATAAGCTCCTCATAGAGTTTGCCAAGGATGGGCAATCCAGTAATGGCGCTTAGCTCCTTCAAAGAGAAACCAATCTCACCATTCGTCACAACGAAGGTATTGGTTTGTGGAAGGAATGATTCCAGCATAGCTATGAATGCCTCGTCGGAAAAGATCACGGTCTCCCTAAAGGCGCGGACCACATCAAAAATCCCGGCTTCCTTCAAAACGGCGCCACCAATCAGCAGGACGCGATCAGTCCACGACTTCCACTCGGAGTCAGCATTGAAACGGCCACGAAGTCAAAAAGGCTTTATCCAATTGCTACCGTCACTGCTGAAAATACCAAGGCCCACCGGTCTCAAATCGACCGACGGATAATCAGAGCCCTGGTAGCCGCTGGATGGCATCAACAGGTCAATATCAACAGGCGACCTCTCCGTATATTCGGGAGAACCGCCAACAAAAACCCCGATCTTGATTACATTTGTCCTTCTCACCCAGCTTGGAGGATCTTCCCTCTTAAAGCATGTGGGGGCAAGGCTCACGATCGAGATGGTGTGATCAAACGTCGACCGGGTAGCAACAGTCTTCTTCTCACCATCCGCTGTGAAAGAGAACTGAAAACATCTCCTCTGGTATGTCATGTCATCAAGGACGGCATACCAAAGAAGATGGTAGGGTTGGGTAAAACACTCTGATCTCCCATCACCCATGGACGACTGCTTACCATGATCTTATAGAATTCCTCTCCCTTGAGAGCGATCAGTCACTGCCTTATCTCATATCTGTTGAGGGAGTCGCATTCTTCCAAATTTCTCTCAACAAACTGGACCTTCTCAAAGGCCTGCTAAACGGCCGGATTAGAAGATCTAGCATATCGACGAGGTACGCTTGTAGCAGGCTCTTTACCTTTGTTCGTTCTAGAGGAACCACCTGCAAAGGATGGAAAAGAAAAAGATCAAACATCAAAATGACAGAATCTCGCTAAAAAAAAAATCTGGCGAAATTTTGACATTATGCCGGGGCAATTCCGAAGAAAATGAACTATCCCGAAAGAAATAGAAAACTTGAAGATGAGCTCAACATTGCTGCGAGCTCCAAAACTCCAAACTTTCGAAACCTCAAAGTCTCCGCAAAATCAGGAAGGGCTCAAATTGCTGCGAGCTCCAAATTCCCAAATTTGCGAAAACTTTTAGGTATGCTATCACATCATGCTAGAATTTAATTTTCAAAAAAATATATATACATGCATGAACATCTTGGTTTGTGAAAAACAAATGCATTATCATGATGAGCAAAAAAAAAAAGAAAAGAGAAAGAAAATTTCGAAAAAAAAAGGAGAGAGAAAAAAAAAAAAACAAAAAAGGGGACTGGCCCACAGGCCACGTGGCCGTACGGCCAGATCCGTACGGCCCACAAAAAAAAACATGCAAAAAAAAAGAAATAAGAAAAAGAAAAAAAAATGTGTGAAAAAAAAAGAAGCAAACACGTGGAAAAGAAAAAAAAAGAAGAAAAGAAAAGAAAGAAACAAAAAAAAAAAAGAAAGAACCTTTTTTTTCTACAATGGGGTTTTCTTGAAAAAGGGAACTTACTTGAAGCCATTGATGGAGAAGAAGAAGAAAAGTCTTGAAGATCTTGAAGAAGAAAAACTCTTGGTCTTGAAGCCCTCTTGGGATTGTTGCAAAAGAAAGTAATAAGAGCAAGCGATCCAACCTCCTCCTTACTTTCATAGAAGAAAGCAAACCAAAGAAGGAAAGAAGAAAGAGGTAAGTATCACTAATTAGTAACCTTACCAAAAGAAAGAGTTTAGAAAGATTCTTTCCCAAAAGAAAGATATCTTGAGGGATTCTCTCCCAAAAAGAAATCAATGAGAGATTTTCTCCCAAAAGATAGGATCAATGAAGGATTCTTTCCCAAAAGAAAGATATCTTGAGATATCCTATCCCAAAATAAAGGGAACATGAGAGATTCTCTCCAAATAAAGATATTCTTAGATATTATCTATCCAAATGAGATATTTTTTTATATTCTTTACAAAAATGACACCATATAAGATGTAAGCCATTTCAAAAGCTTAAGGTCCCATGGGTTAGCCCATATGATCCAGGTTTGACCACCTAGGCACTAAAAAAAAATAAAAAATTGGGCTTTTAGTCAAAGCGAAATCCCTCTTACCAAGAGCATACAAAAATGGCATGCCTCTTTTGAGTTGATTCGACCATACAAAAGAGAATTCCAAGCCCCATGAGCTTCCAAAAATCAAACCATCCGGCCTCATCTAACAAATTGAGCCAAAATCTTGAAATTGACATTCCATAAAAAATCAAACCAAAACCTGATCCCCTAACTTGCCACAAACAGCCTGTTAGGTCACAAGATCAAAACCAAAATTGATCCCGCAGCATTCCACATACAGCTTGTTGGGTCACACGGTCAAAACCAAACCCGACCCTCTAACCTGCCACATACAGCCCGTTAGGTCACAAGGTCAAAACCCAAATCCACATCCCTGATATCATCTTCAAAACTTTGCCTCGAGATGGTACGTGATCCCTTTCACTACCATAAAATTCCCCCGGAAGCTCAAAAGGCTACAATACCAAAAAAAAAAAGACTGCTCAAAGACTCTTGGTCCAGTCACAGGCACTCCTTCACAAATCTCTTCGAGGCACATCGACTACAAAAGTTAAGCAACTCGTCGCTGCACCTCGAGGGGGCATTTGTTGACACCAAAAAAGTCACTTTGCCTCTTCAAGATCCAAAGAGCTACATGAAGTCGCAACCTGCCATAAATAGGCAATGCTACTTCCAAAAAATCAAATCTTGTCAGAATCAAATAAAAACTGCAAGATCCATCAAGACAGCCAAAAGAGGAGTACACAAGAAGTTTCAGGCCATTTCAAAATCATTTGGCCTAACTTCACTTCTCCGAGAACTGAAAAGGAACTCTCGGCAGCAAAAGCATCGGAGACACCAAATCTTCGATCAAAGCCGATGAATGGTCTCAAAATACATCCAAAAGGCTCCACGTCAAGTTCCGAGTCAAACCGACAACATTTGACCCTACATCAACCCTCGAACAGCTAAATCAAGCCTCTCGGCGGCGAGAATCACCGAGGCCATCACTCATCAGATAGAGCACATGGACGGCTTCAAAATCCTTATAAAGAGCTACACGTTAAATTTCAGGTCATTTCGACAACATTTGACCATACTTTGACGCTCGGAAGCAAAATTAGGCCTCTCGGTAGCGAAGCTCCCCGGGACCAAGGTTTCCAAGGTAGAGCCTATAGATGATCTTAAAATGACTTCAATAGGTTCCCTGTCAAATTTCAAGTCAATCGGACATCGGTTGACCGCACATCAAACCGCGACATCTTCATCGCGACAAAAGCAAATCTACCGGTGATAGGGCCCCAAACGGCTTCAAAACTCAAACAAAAGCCTATGGTTGGTCTTATTTATTGCTCAGCAGGCTTCACCCCAAATTTCAGGTCATGTCGACATCGTTTGACCCAGTTTCAGCTTCTAACGGAAAATCGGCAGCTCTGCGCAACAAAGTCTTCGGCTTTCTCAGAAAATTGGAAACTTTGCAAAATAAAATCCAAGGATTCTCATCAGGTTTTCAACAGGGACATCAGGCCAATAAATGATAAAAAATTTCAAGGAAAAATATAGAAGAAAAAAGAATAAAAAAAAAGCAAAAACGAACACAAAAGGGGGAAAACCCCCCTAGGGTCGCCGGCGACCCTGGGGCGCGGGATCGCCGGGAGGGCCCCGGAAACCCCGTTTTTCGCCCTTTTTTCGCGATTCGATGCGTCTGGCCTCTGGTATTTTCCAAAATTCATACTTTTGAGACACCAAACCCTCTGACATCCGTAAAAAACACGGGTTAATCATCAAGAGTATCGAAATCAACATTGATCACCAACTGGTCAACCAAAAAAAGTGTGCTTTCCACCCGACTGATTGAGAAATCGATGGGACAGATGGCACCGACCCACTGTTGGCAACCAGCACCTG
This sequence comes from Litsea cubeba, assembly GCA_012931725.1. Lineage (NCBI taxonomy): Eukaryota > Viridiplantae > Streptophyta > Magnoliopsida > Laurales > Lauraceae > Litsea > Litsea cubeba. The sequence goes on from CM022950.1 coordinate 38,966,596, forward strand.
AAGTTACATGGTCATCCGATGTCGATCTATATGAAGATCCATCGATGATCATTGCCAGAAGAATCCCAAAAGACGCGGCACGCCCCGCGACTCTTCAACTGCTCGGCGACCACTTAATGCGATTAATTGAGTAGCTTTATTATAGTCATTAATCCATTTCTTTGGATGGCCCAATCAGAAGCAAGCATCCGGGAGTTACAAGTCAAGAGATTCATGGCATTTCACCCATGAACTCCTCCCATCATGGCGATTAAAGGCGATTAAATGCCCTCAATCTCCTCCAGCCAATCAGAAGCCAAGAAAAAGGAGTTACAAAATAAAGAATTCAATCTTGTAACTCCTCCCTTTATGTAGCTTTATGACAATTAAGGCTCATAAACCCTCCTAAATGGCTACCTAAAAGCCTATAAATAGGAGAGCCCTCCAAGAAGAAAAGGGACACGGGATAGACAGCAGAGAAAACAAACAACAGACTGCAGAAAATCCGGAAACTCAGACAGAAAAAAGCATCAAAGAGAGAAAACTCTGCGGAAATCCTACACCGACCACCGCTACAAGGTGACAAAAGTCCCTTGGGAGGTATCCCCCCCCAAGGTCCTTGCCTTCTCCTTCCGCCTCCAATGGCTTAGACGTGGCTTTTCAGCCTGTCTACTTAGTTTTTTATTGGACATTGGACCTTTTTTTGGTCTTTGTCCTCTAAAAACCTGAGGTAATAGCCAAGCCAAGCGAATCAATAGCATCCTCTATTCTCATCTATATGGATGATGGCGAAGCCCACATATGGCTTGCGACCGTCAATCTAAACGGGTCCCCGACAATCTCTTGAGAAGTTAGATCCTCCTTTTCTTGCTTTTCATTGTAGTTTGTATTTTTTTAAAAGAGACAAAAAACACAACTCTTGTCTTTCATTATTGATAAGGATTGTAAATCGGCTATAAACGCCAAAATCGGCTATAAATGCCAAAAATCGGCTGTAAACGCCAATAATCGGCTATAAATGCAAAAAAATAACATTTCACGGCAAATCAAGAAAATGTGTCTTTTCTTAAATATATGTGCAATGAAAAACTTGAAAGAAGTTGATTTGCTTTTTACTTGCGAAGGTTGATTTCCGGATCAGCACTTGCAATTCCAAGTAAAATAGAAAATCTGGCACACCCACACAAAAAAAGAAATGTTGATGCACACCTCTGCCGCCCGGTTACGAAAGGGTCGGACCCAAACGGACTCCCACGTCCGCCGACCTTGGTGGAACCAAGCGGAAGCATTGTTCCTGTTGACACCAAAAATGTCACTTTGCCTTTTCAAGATCCAAAGAGCTACATGAAGTCGCAACCTGCCATAAATAGGCAATGCTGCTTCCAAAAATCAAATCTTGTCAAAATCAAACAAAAACTGCAAGATTCTTCCAGACAGCCCAAAGAGGAGTACACAACAAGTTTCGGGCCATTTCAAAATCATTTGGCCTAACTTCGCTTCTCCGACAGCCGAAAAGGAGCTCTCGGTGACAAAAGCTCTCCGGGACCATGGTTTCCAAGACAGAGCCTATGGATCATCTTAAAATGACTCCAATAGGTTCCCTGTCAAATTTCAAGTCAATCGGACATCGATTGACCTCACATCAAACCGCGACATCTTTATCGCGACAAAAAGCAAGTCTACAGGTGATAGGACCCCAAACGGCTTCGAAACTCAAACAAAATCCTATGGTTGGTCTTATTTATTGCTCAGGAGGCTTCACACCAAATTTCAGGTCATTCCGACATCGTTTGGCCCAGTTTCAGCTTCTGACGGAAAATCGGCAGCTCTGCGCGACAAAGTCTTCGGCTTTCTCAGGAAATTGGAAACTTTGCAAAATAAAATGCAAGGATTCTCATCAGGTTTCCTACAAAGAAATTAGGCCAATAAATGGTCAAAATGTCAAGGAAAAATACAGAAGAAAAAAGAATAAAAAAAAAAGCAAAAACGGACGCAAAACGGGACACGAAAGGGGGAAAACCCCCCAGGGTCGCAGACCCCTGCGACCCTGGGCCAGGGTCGCCGGCGACCTTGGAACCCGGGGTCGCCGGGAAAGCCCCGGAAACCCCGGTTTTCGCCGTTTTTTTTCGCGATTCGAGGAGCCCAGCCTCTGGTACTTTCCAAAATTCATGCTTTTGAGACACCAAGTCCTCTGACATCCGTCCAAAACACAGGTAAATCATCAAGAGTATCGAAGACAGTATTGATCGCCACCCGGTCAACCAAAAAAAGTGTGCTTTCTACCCGACCGATCGAGAAATCGACAGGACAGATGGCACCGACCCGCTGTTGGCAACAAACACCTGAAATTACATGATCATCTGATGTCGATCTACATGAAGATCCATCGATGATCATCAACAGAAGAATCTCAAAAGACGTGGCACGGCCCGCGACTCTTCAGCTGCTCGGCGACCACTTAATGCGATTAATTGACTAGCTTTATTACAGTCATTAATCCATTTCTTTGGACGGCCCAATCAGAAGCAAGCATTCGGGAGTTACAAGTCAAGAGATTCATGGCATTTAACCCATGAAACTCCTCCCATCATGGCGATTAAAGGCGATTAAATGCCCTCAATCTCCTCCGGCCAATCAGAAGCCAAGAAAAAGGAGTTACAAAATAAACAATTCAATTTTGTAACTCCTCCCATTATGCGGCTTAATGACAATAAAAGCCCATAAACCCACCTAAAAGGCTACCTAAAAGCCTATAAATAGGAGGGCTCTCCAAGAAGAAAGGACACACATCAACAAACATCAGAAACATCAGAGAAAAAAGCACAGACAGCAGACAGAAATCTAGAGAAAGGAAAAAGAGAGAAAACTCTGCGGAAACTCTACACCGGCCACCGCAACAAGGTGACAAAAGTCCCTTGGGGGGTACCCCCCCCAAGGTCCTTGCCTTCTCCTCCTGCCTCCAATGGCTTAGATATGGCTTTTCAGCCCGTCTACTCGGCTTTTTATTGGACATAGGACCTTCCTTTGGTCTTTGTCCTCTAAAAACCCGAGGTTATAGCCAAGCCAAGCGAATCGATAGCATCCTCTGTTCTCATCTGCATGGATGATGGCGAAGCCCACATATGGCTTGCGACCTGTCAATCTAAACGAGTCCCCCACAATCTCCTGAGAAGTTAGATCCTCCTTTTCTTGCTTTTCATTGTAGTTTGTATTTTTTCAAAAGAGACAAAAATCACAATTCTTGTCTTTCATTGTTGATAAGGATTGTAAATCGGCTATAAATGCCAAAATCGGCTATAAACGCCAAAAATCGGCTATAAACGCCAAAATCGGCTATAAATGCCAAAAAAATCGCCTTTCACGGCAAATTAAGAAAATTTCTCTTTTCTTAAATATATGTGCAATGGAAAACTTGAAAGAAGTTGATTTCCTTTTTACTTGCGAAGGTTGATCTCCGGATCACCACTTGCAATTCCAAGTAAAATAGAAAATCTGGCACACCCACAAAAAAAAAAGAAATGTTGATGCACGCCCCCCTTTGCCCCCCGGTTACGAAAGGGTCGGAACCAAACGGACTCCCACGTCCGCCGACCTCGGTAGGAACCCCGGGCATTCCGGGAGCGCGGTCCATCAAGCTGGCTCCACCCGGTGGGACTCGTTTATTTGAGAACACGAAGCTAGAAATGAAATATTTGCATATCATATATTTTGCTCTATGCTTATATTTCTTTTCTCGATCCCTTGGCTACTTTATAATTGGTGGCCTATGTTGAATTCCGCATAATAAAAAAATGAGATGAGATTTTTTGTTTGGAAATTTCTAATTCTTTGAATTTATTCCACTCTTTCTCTTTAAAAAAAAAAAAAAAAAAAACAAAAAAAAATCAGATTTTTCATTTTTGGATTCAAAATTGAGAAACTTTGATCCTTTCCCTTCTGGGCACTGGCGCTCGCGGAAATCGCCTAGACCGTGTTCGGATCGGGGGTTGGGCCATTGTTTCTCTTCGATGAGTTCATTAAAAATCTAAAAAAAGAAAATATATATATATATATATAAAAGTAAAAAATTTTAGATTTCTCAATTTGGATTCAAAATTGAGAAACTTTGATCCTTTCCCTTCTGGGCACTGGCGCTCGCGGAAATCGCCGAGACCGTGTTCGGATTGGGGGTTGGGCCATTGTTTCTCTTCGATGAGTTCATTAAAAAATATATATATATAAAAAAGTAAAAAAAAAAATTTTAGATTTCTCAATTTGGATTCAAAATTGAGAAACCTTGATCCGTTCCTATCGTTCATCGCGCTTGCAGAAATGTTGAGCCTGTTCGACTAAGGTTTTGGGCCATTGTTTCTCTTCGATGAATTCATAAAATAAAAATAAAAAATAAAAAAAAAAGACATAGACCACTAAGGTTAAACCAACTGTGTTCTTTGATCATGGTTGATTCAAAGAAAAGCCTTGTCCAGAGTGTGGAGACAGCTTGACTGTTCTAGGCAAGGGTCCTCCAAACGGGTTCATTAAGTAATCCTACCCTTACCTGGGGGCAATTCTATCAATCAAGATTTCATAAGACCGGGTTAGGAGGCCTATGTGTACTCTCTCGTCTTTTAAATAATTTTTTTTTTTCAAAAATAAAATTTTTAAAAATAAAAATTTTAAAATAAAAAATAAAAATAAAAAAAAATTTCAAAAAAAAAAATCTTAAAAAAAAAATAATAAAAAATAAAAAAAAGATTTTTTTTAAAAAAAAAAATCTTCAAAAAATCTTCAAAAAAAAAAAACTTCCGTCATTTTGGGTTTAGATTAGAGAAATCTTGGTCTTCTCCTTTCTGAGCACTGGCGCTCGCGGAAATCGCTGAGCCCGTGTTCAGATTGGAGTGCCTTTTGCTCTCTTTGATAAACCCGATATTGGCCTTTCAAAAAAAAAAACTCGTCATTTTTAGATTCAGATCCGAGAAATCATGGTTCATTTCTTTCTGAGCACTGGCGCTCGCGGAAATCGCTGAGCCCGTGTTCAGATTGGAATACCATCTGCTCTCTTTGATGAATCCAATCTTGACCTTTCAAAACAGAGAATCTCATCTCATAGATGCGGTCTCAAAACATTTGTGTCTAGCGGTACTAGTACGCCCTTTCAGGGTCTACTGTATTGCGACCGGCACATCTGTAACTCCAACTTTATATTCTTCTTACCTCGAGCAAGCTCTGCTTCTCGATAAGTCGAATTTAAGTTCACAATTGCTTCTAGCAGTCACTGGGATGCCCATTCTGGGTTTACCATACCTGCGATCAGAACAATTGTACCCTCTATGGCATTTTGCCTTCCTCATATTGCTTGGGTCATCTACCTCGAGCAATTTGAAAAGACGAAACCATAGAACTTCCCATTCATGATCATTATATTCTTGTGATTACTAATGGATGTGGTCTTGTTTCAGAAATTTTCGAAAACTAACAATGGCAGCTTCACTAACCATTACTTTCGACGAAAACAAGCACCAACTTATGCTTCAACAGAAGCAAACCACGCGCACCTACAAGCGCCCCATCAGCTGCCGAAGTGTCAACTCCCTCGGCAACTCTCTGAACTCCGGGTCGACCTCGACTCCCCGGACTATCGTCTTTGGGACGCTGGGACCATTCCCACTTCCTGAGGAACAAACTGCTCCCTCCAAGAAGCAGAAACTCGCCACTCAACGTGTCACTACCATGACACCAAAGGCGAGCACCAGAAGGCCTGAAGCCCGTGGCAGCCCCACGAAGCCTCAACCTGCAAACAACCAGGTCTACCCCAAGACTTGGTCCCCAAGACCTTCACCAAAACAGAGAAGGTCCCATACATCCACTAAGCCAGCATTCCTGGCCCCACTCAAGGAGAACCAGTTCTATCCTCTTGCTTACATGAAAGAGGAGAGACCTAGCTCCAACCTGACTCTCAAGTCATCCCAGCATGAGCCGGCTTGTTCCTACAAGCCCAAAATCAAGTCATGCATCACAAGGCCTCCACAAGCACCTGCTAAGGCCTACAAATCTGCAGTTCGACCCTTCATATCTACAGGGGCCGAACTTCAAAAATTCAAAGCTTCGCTGCAACAGGCGAAGGACAGGGTTCGCATCCTGTCCTTGCCCAGCTACAGAGAAGACAGGCTCGGCTGCTGCGCCCGAGGGAGCACATCCTTCATCGTCAAAGCCCAGTCAGAGCTGACCGAAGCTCAAATTGCTCGCCGTATACGCCGCCGCGCGTTATACCGACAAAAGAGACTAGAGAAGCAAAGGACCCAGCCTCCCACACTTCAAGTCTCTCCCAAATGGGTCGAAAAAGAAAGACCCAACCAAGTTGCTGCCGTCCATATGGTTGGAAAAACCAGAAGGCGCCAAAAATCAGCAACAAAAATCCATGTCCGACGTCCAATGACCCGCAGCGTCTCAAGGACAAGAAGACATTCAGAAGAATCCCCTGCTCCTTCAAGCAAAGGACAACAGAGTGATCCTTCCTCAAGCTCTTCTTCAAAAAGAATGAGCCCCAGCTCAGTCACCAGGACAGTTTCTTCGTTCGAATCACGAAGGATGAATGTCTTGGCTACAAATTCTGAGCCACCACCCCGCAATCCACCTCCAGAAGATGCGATCACCCGCATCCAGCAGTTGGAACAGGGCCAGCAGAGGATTGAAACTCTGATGGAAAACCTTCTCCTCGCCTTCCAAAATCAGGCGAACAATGAACCTCCTCCGAATCATCAAGACGACGAGGTAAATAGAGAAGAAAATGAGTCACGCGCCCTTACCAAAAAGGACGTAGACGGTATCCTCGCCAAAGCAAAAGAAGAGGATATACTCAAAGAGCATGGGATCAAGCCACCATATCCCTTATGGATGGACTCGGTCCCGTTCCCCACCAAATTCAAGCATCCTACTCTCCAAACATATACGGGGAAAGGATCAGCCAGACAGCACGTCATCCACTTCAAGATCCTGACGGGAGCTATCGCGGATCAAGATGCACTCAAGATCCGCCTCTTTGCAAGTACCCTAAAAGGTACGGCCTTCGATTGGTACTCCACTCTGCCGGAGGACTCAATCCAAAACTGGGCCATGCTAGAGACACGCTTCCTGACTCACTTCAAAGGTGAGGATCATCCCGCTACTATGGCTCAGCTGTGCAGCCTAAAACAGGGGGAGAATGAATCAACATATGACTTCATTCACAAGTGGAAAGCAATGGCATACAAATGCTCTGACGTATTGCCACAGGCGTCGCTAGTCGACATCTGCCGAAACAACATGAGAGCCAGAATCCGCTCCATGATCATCGGCAACAAATCAAAAAACCTGGGAGAACTCCTAGAAGCTTCCATGGAAGCTGAAACGGTGATTAAAGACCTCAACAGTCAGAAATCATCAAGAAAAGAGCCAACCGCCATTGCAACCTCTAAACCAAAGAAGAAAGAGGTCCTCAATGTGCAGACCAAGCCAGCTCCTCAGCCATCAAAGAAAGCTGAAAACAAAGCTGCTGGTAAGAGACCTGAACTCTCTGATGCCTTCAAAGAACGAGTAGAGAAGAAATACCCGTTTGATGAAGATGTTGATGAAATCTTCGGGGCTCTTGTGGCAAACGGCAAGCTCACCTTGCCTGAACCAAAAAGACCGGGTGATGTTGGCAAAACCAACGATCCTCGGTACTGTCCATACCACCAGATGATCTCGCATCCTCTCAATCAATGCTTCGTTGTGAGAGAGAAAATAAATGAGATGTGGAAAAACGGAGTCATCACCTTTGACAAAAACTATGGGTCTGCCTCCGTCAACATGGTGACATGTGGACAAACATCAAGATCACCGAAGAAGAAGATCACTACTCCTTCAAGGTGATAAACTCAATCGAAGCAGTCCGAGGAACTGGTTCCTTACCCGACACCAGACGACAACCGATATGGGTAACATCCCGATCTCCTGGAAGATAAAATTGGGAGGTCGTGAAAACAAAGCCTACAGCTCAACAGCGAAAGGCAGGCTGCGGAAACATCTCCTCAAGCTCAAACGACAAGAGAAGACCCAACCAAAACTAGAGGTCAAAGAAAAGGCAGAGGCTTCCTCTACCACGTCACTGGAGGTAACAAAAAACATCCCTTCCAGAGACTTCAAAGGGGGTAAGGAAAGTCACTCTCAGTGATTTCATGCCACCTCAATTCAAAAGAAGCCATGCAGGGAGGACATCATACTCTTGCAATTCGGTAGTTGGATTCTCCCATTGATGGATACGAGTCCAGCGACACACCGATGATTGGATTCGAATCCAACTACACAGACCCGAGTGTGTGGAGGAGGTCCCGTGAAACAGTGAGAATATATCTCCGATGAAGAATGGGTTCCTGATCTCATCTTATGCCAGTAATCTGGTATAACCCCCTACAGCCACAAGGATCCTGGTCTGATGATGAAGAAGACCAAGAAGCTGTACAAGAAAATGCTGCAGAACCAGCACCCCTCATTACTCCAGTGGAAATCAACAATGTTGAGCCACAAAGAGATGATGAAGAAGAAGATCCGGCTCCCTTGCCTGATCTTGAAGAATATGCAAGGATCTTGCAGCGACTCGCTCTAGAACAAGAGCAAGAACGCGTCAACGAGCCTCCTCGCAATCCAGAGCCTGAAGTCCCTGAAGACCACCAGGTACATCCTCCCTTAACTCCTGAAAATGGGGAGAAAATTGCTGGATAGACGATCCTCTCACATCCGAGGATGAGTCTGACTCCGATCAGGCAACGTCTCCCGTCAGAGCTTCCTGTAATGTTATAATTCGGGATTATAGCTCTTCCGAAGCATCGTCTGATGAGAGCACTTACACTCCGGCTTCGCAAACACAAACTGCGAATGAATCCATTGAAATGCTTCTTCGGCGTCTCGTCTGGTAAGTTCCTCGGATTCTTAGTTCGGAAAGCTGGAATAGAGCTTGACCCCATAAAAGTCAAAGCCATTCTAGAAATGCCCTCTCCAAGAACCTTGAGAGAACTCAAAGGGCTTCAAGGGAGATTAGCCTACATCAGACGGTTCATCTCCAATCTTTCGGGGAAATGCCGTCCATTCTCCCGATTGATGAAAAAAGGTGTAAACTTTGTTTGGGATGCTGACTGTGAAGCTGCTTTCCAAGACATCAAGTCATACCTGACAAAACCTCCAGTGTTAGCTGCTCCTACCACTGGAAAACCATTCATCTTGTACACAAGAGCCCTTGATCACTCTCTGGGAGCTCTGCTTGCGCAAGAAAATGATCAAAGAAAAGAAGCTGCTCTATATTACCTCAGCCGCATGCTAGTAGGTGCAGAGCATCGCTACTCTAGTCGAAAAAGAATGTCTTGCAGTGATGTTCGCCGTACAAAAGCAGCGTCACTACTTGCTTTCCAACACAGTCT
>CM022950.1:38976084-39037291 GCA_012931725.1 Litsea cubeba
TTCCCTGGAAATTCAAAAGGCTACAATACCAAAAGAAAGACTGCTCAAAGACTCTTGGTCAAGTCAGAAGCTCTCCTTAAAAATAAATCTCTTCGAGGCACATCGACCACAAAAGTTAAGCAACTCGTCGCTGGAACCTCGAGGGGGCATTTTATTGACACCAAAAATGTCACTTTGCTTCTTCAAGATCCAAAAAGTTGCATGAAGTCGCAACCTGCCATAAATAGGCAATGCTACTTCCAAAAAATCAAATCTAGTAGAATCAAACAAAAACTGGCAAGATCCTTCAAGACAGCCAAAAGAGGAGTACACAAGAAGTTTCGGGCCATTTCAAAATCATTTGACCTAACTTCGCTTCTCCGGCAGCTGAAAAGAAACTCCCGGCGGCGAAAGCATCGGAGACACCAAATCTTCGATCAGAGCTTGTGGATGGTCTCAAAATACATCCAAAAGGCTCCACGTCAAGTTCCAAGTAAAACCGACAACGTTTGACCCTCCATCAACCCTCAAACAGCTAAATCAAGCCTCTCAGAGGCGAGAACAACCGAGGCCATCACTCATCAAAAAGAGTACATGGACGGCTTCAAAATGCTTACAAAGGGTTACACGTCAAGTTTCAGGTCATTTCGACAACATTTGACCATACTTTAACGCTCGGAACCCAAATCAGGCCTCTCGGCGGCGAAGCTCCTCGGGATAATGGTTTCCAAGACAGAGCCTATGGATCATCTTAAAATGACTCCAATAGGCTCCCTGTCAAATTTTAAGTCAATCGGACATCGATTGACCACACATCAAGCCGCGACATCTTCATCGTGACAAAAATAAGTGTACTGGCAATAGGACCCCAAACAGCTTCAAAACTCAAGCAAAAGCCTATGGTTGGTCTTATTTATTGCTCAAGAGGCTTCACCCCAAATTTCAGGTCATTCCGACATCGTTTGACCTAGTTTCAGCTTCTGATGAAAAATCGGCAGCTCTACGCGACAAAGTCTTCGGCTTTCCCGGAAAATTAGAAACTTTGCACTCCAAAATGCAAGGATTCTCATTAAGTTTTCTTCAAGAAAATCAATCAAATAAATGATAAAAAAATATCAATAAAAAATACTGAAGAAAAAAGAATCGAAAAACATCAAAAACGGCCGCAAAACGGGACAAAATGGGGGAAATTCACCACCCCTGCGACCCTGGCTCATGGTCGCCTATGACCATGGAGCCCGGAATCGCCGGGTTGGCCCCGGAAGACCTGTTTTTTCGTCGTTTTTCGTGATTCGAAGCTTCCGACTCCTAAGATTTTCCAAAATTCATACTTTTGAGGTGCCAAATCCTTGACAATCCGTCAAAATCACGGGTCAATCATCAAGAGTATCAAAATCAACATTGATTGCCAACCGGTCAACCAAAAAAAGTGTACTTTCTACCCGACCGATCGAAACCGACCCGCTATTGGCAACCAATACCTGAAGTTACATAGTCATCCGATGTCGATCTACATGATGAACCATCGAAGATTATCGCCAGAAGAATTCCAAAAGACGCGGCACGACCCGCGACTCTTCAACTGCTCGGCGACCATTTAATGCGATTAATTGACTAGCTTTATTGCAGTCATTAATTCATTTCTTTGGACGGCCCAATCAGAACCAAGCAAATGGGAGTTACAAGTGAGGAGATTCATGACATTTAAACCATGAAACTCCTCCTATCATGGCGATTAAATGCCCTCAATCTCCACCAGCCAATCAGAAGCCAAGAAAAAGGAGTTACGAAATAAAAGAATTAAACCTTGTAACTCCTCCCATTATGCGGCTTAATGATAATAAAAGCCCATAAACCCTCCTAAATGGCTACCAAGAGCCTATAAATAGGAGAGCACTCCAAAGAAATTCAGATCGGAAAAAGAGACAGACATCAGATCCCAGATCAGAAAAAAGCACAGAAAATCCGAGAGAAAGAAGAAAGAAAACTCTACCGAAGTTCTGCACCGGCCACTACTACAAGGTGACAAAAGTCCCTTGGGGGGTACCCCCCTCCCCAAGGTCCTTGCCTTCTCCTTCTGCCTCCAATGGCTTAGACGTGGTTTTTTAGCCCGTCTACCTAGATTTTTATTGGACATAGGACCTCCTCTTGTTCTTTGTCCTCTGAAAATCTGAGGTTATAGCCAAGCCAAGCGAATCAAGAGCATCCTCTATTCTCATCTGCATGGATGATGGCGAAGTCCACATATGACTTGCAACCGTCAATCTGAACGAGTCCCCACAATCTCCTGAGAAGTTAGATCCTCATTTTCTTGCTTTTCATTGTAGTTTGTATTTTTCTAAAAGAGACAAAAATCACAACTCTGGTATTTCATTATTGATAAGAATTGTAAATTGGCTATAAACGCCAAAATCGGCTATAAATGCCAAAATCGGCTATAAATGCCAAAACAATCGCCTTTCACGGCAATCAAGAAAATGTCTCTTTTTCTTAAATATATGTGCAATAGAAAACTTGAAAGAAGTTGATTTCATTTTTACTTGCGAAGGTCGATCTCCGGATCACCACTTGCAATTCCAAGTAAATTAGAACATCTGGCACACCCACACAAAAAAATATTGATACCCGCTTCTGCCCCCCGGGCGCGAAAGGGTCGTACCCAACAGACTCCCACGTCCGCCGACCTCGGTAGCACCGAGCATGAACGCGCGGTCCATCAGGCCTCAAGTTGGGTACTTTAGGGCTTGGCCCGGGGTGGGTATTGGGTTGGGTTGGCTAGGTCTATTTTGATACTAGGCCTGCTTTGGGGCAGGTTTTATAAAAGGCCTTAGCGCTGAGCCAGGTGCCATCTTTATTTTGGTGATATTCCCTTTAATTGTATATATTTTATATGTTTTTATTTCTTATAAATAGAACTCCGAATATTTCGCCGAAATTCAGAAATGACCGAAATACTTAAGTTTGAAGACTAGACCGAAATGGTGTCCGAAACAAAATTCACAACTATGGTGCACATGATTAACCTAAGCAAAACAAATCATTTTGTTAAGTGGGTCCGGTCACACAATCTGTAAGATCCCGACCCCAATCCTTTTGTTTTAGCATTGTTTTAATCGTGGTTTAGCTTTTTAAGTGAGATTTGATTTAGTTTGACCGCGTTTTTGAGTTTGACTAGATTTTTCCTTAGTCTTTGAGATTTTGAGGACCGTTGACTTTGGTTTGACCCGGTCAATATGATTTGTATTGTTATGAGAAATTACTTCGGATTTCTAAAAATTCTGGATTTGGTGTATTTCGACTTATTTTATGAAGTTTAACAACTTTCATGTTTTGATCATTTTGGTTTGATACTCAGAAATCACGTTTTTCGAGGAAAAAGGGCAAAAATGATATTTTCACTAAATCTGTCCATGAATTTCGAAAATTTCAGAAATTAGGGAAATTATACTTTTTGGAAAGTAGATATTTCTCCGATCGTTTTTGTCTTCTTCGTCGTTTTCATTCGGGGCCCGCATATACCATTTTTAGCTTGATGAAGACCGGGGCCCACAAGACCCACCTTATAAGAGGGGAACCCCTCTCTTCTTCTCCTTCATTCGTTTCCAGCAAGGGTTTGAGCTAGGGCTCTTTCCCTCTCTTCCCACTCTTTCTCTCTCATCTGAAACACCTCTCTCTTGGAGCTTTCATGGAGATTTGATCTCACCTTCTTCTTCCCCAACTCTCAAGCATTCCAAAGACCCCATTTTCAAGAACATTGGGCTAGGACAACCCTCCTCTTCAAGCCCTTCTTCTTATTTGGAACACCCAAAGGTTAGCAATGGTTTTCTTTTCCTTAGATCTTTGTTTTCCTCCTCATTTGGAGTGTTTTATTCCCACATGCAATGGGTTTTCATGGAGTTTGGAAAATGATTGATTTCTAGGGTTCTTTTGAGCTATTTTGGGGGTTTTATGATTTGTGGAGCTTGAGGCCATAAGAGGACTTCATGGAGTGTTTTTGCATCTTCTCTTGACTAAGGCAAGTGGATTTTCAATTAATATGATGTTTTCATGTTTTTGTTGGGTTTCATGGTTTTTCCTCATGTTGTTCTAATCCTTTATTAATCATGGATTTACTTTGATTGAATGAACCCTTGTTACATTGATTTCAATATATGTTATTGCTTTACAATGCATGGAAGGTTTGCTTTCACTTGGTCATTTAGAAAGAAAATTAGACTATCTTGTGTTTGGTGTTCAAAGAGAAACTTTGTTTTGAAAAGGCTTGTGTTTGATCAATTGGATAGATTTATGGATGGTGATTGATGAGTTTGGAAGGTCAAGGAAGGGCCCAAAGGATCTAGGATCATTGTGTGAAAGATTGGGAATGGAAAGGATTGAAAAAGGATTGAAAAAGAAGAAAAAAAAAGAGGAAGAAGACACTCGGGCTGGACTGGGCAGGCCCAGTCCGCTCGAGCGACCCACTGGGTCGCTCGAGCGGACCAGGCACTGTCTGGGTCCGCTCGAGCGACCCAGCTTCTGTCTGGGTCCGCTCGAGCGGACCTGGGTCCGCTCGAGCGAGCCCAGCTCAGTCTGGGCTCGGGTTCGGGCCTGGATTTGGATGGTTTGTGGGCCAGATTTTTAGGGGCTTCCTTGGGCTTGATTCAAATCAATCTTTGGGCCATTTTAAGACCTGATGTTGGGTCATTTTAGGGCCTGACATTGGGCTGTTTTAAATTCTGTTTGTGGGCCTGGTTCAGGTCTAGTGTTGGGTTGTTTTAAGATCTGTTTGTGGGCCTGGTTCAGGTCTAGCTTTGGTTGTTTTAAGATCTGTTTGTGGGCCTGGTTCAGGTTTAGTTTTGGGTTTGTTTTAAAAACTTGTTTCTTGTCCATTAAGGGATTTGTTTTGGGCTGTTTTAAGGTTTGTACTGTGGGCCATCTAAAGATTAGTTTGGGCTGTTTTTAAGATGTGTTTTGTGGGCCATTCAAGGTTTAACTATGAACTAATTTCAAGGTCTGTTTAGGCCGGATTTAAAGGACTGTTTTGGGGGTTTGGTTCAAGGCCAGTTATGGCCTGTTTTTAAGAGTTTTGTCATTACTTTGATACTTGGAAATTTGGTGAAATGGGAATGATGTGAGAATGTACATATGTGGAATTATCCGGGAACCTTTCGTGTCTCAATGCGCACTTTATCATTTAAACATTATGGATTTTCATTGGCATCAAACACATTCTTTATTTATCAATGTTTAAAGGTTAAATGTGCATTGTGATGGTTCCTTGGTAAGTCATTAGGTCATTCTCCACTGTCCATTCCATTTCAAGTCAGAAAAATGTATTTGTATTTGTATTTGTAATTGTATTTGTATTCTTGGGTAAACTATTTTGAATATCATCGGTGATTTGCTATAAAATCATGTGTCTTCCCATGTGCGAAAGGGTTGATCGTATGATTTTATACAAATCACCTTGATGCGTATTTGAACGGTTTACCAGAGATATTCGTATGTTTTCTCCGATTCGATTTGAAAAGAGATTGAGTATGTTCGCTACATTCGGGATTTCTTCGATAAGACTATTGTTTTGACAACACTAGTATTTTGAAAATAAAAACCTCGAGGCAAGACGGGGCCAGAGCTATGTGGTGCGAGCCCATGAGCCAAGAGGCTATGATTCCGAAAATAAAACCCCGAGGCAAGACGGGGCCAGAGCTATGTGGTGCGAGCCCCTGAGCCAAAGGGATTAGTATTATGTTAGATTTGTATCCGTTCGAGTTTTGAAAACTAAAGGCACCACTAGGCTTAGGTCACCTTGTCGGGCTGATCACCCGGCTTGGGATCTTTATTCTGTCCGCCAGCTGCAGCTTGGATTCTGTCTGTACCGACCATGGCAACGGTAATTATCTGCCGGTCCCATTTGTATGGCTACGGTTCTGATACTTTTGATCTGCCGGTCCCATTTGTATGGCTACGGTTCTGATCCTCTGTTTAGTACCACGTTCAGTGGCTACGCTCTGTCTGCTCTTATTACTTCGGTAATAGGAGGATTTAGCTATTTGTGGTCGCCTAGGTTTTATCTGCATATTACTTTAGTTTATGATTCTTGTCGGTTATGCTTCCTATGCTTTGATTGGTTTAATGTTTACGACATCGACCTTTATCGTATTGTTTCTACTGTTCAGTTTTTAAATGTATTTCTAATTATTAAATGCCTTGCTTAGGTGGTTATCTTTTCGAGACATTTATGCTTTAGAGACTGCTCGTTTATTCGTCTTGATAGTTATGTTCGGACTTTCGATTGTTTTAGCACGTTTTATTGTCATTATTGTTTAGACTGTTTATTCGGTTTCACGATGATTTCGTCAGGTTTTATATATGTTATTTTATTTCATATTATTTGTTTATTTGCTTGCCAGACCGTCGTGTCTGACCCTTTTTGTTTGGTGCCAGTTTCTTCTCTTTCTGCTTGTAGGTGTTTGATCAGAGGAGGCGGTGGGACCGCCGGTCTGACGTGAGAGGCTGCCCGTTGATATCACTTAGATGTCAAGTTTGGCACCGGAGTTCGTACCTAACATTGGGGTAGTATTTCTGTTTAGTTGGATATTTTTGTATGGCTTTATCAGCCTTTTTCTTTTGGGTTTGTAATTAAGACATCTGTTAATTGTAACTTGAATATGTGGGAAATAATAGATTTGTTACTACCAGCTCAGTGTGTTATGATTTATGATTTATGCCAGTCTGTTTATGATGGCTTTATGGAATTGGTTGCGTGCGACACGGAACCCGATGGCCACGGATTCCGAGTCGTAACACCATGTTTAGCTTCCGCGAAAATATACTCTGATTGCGTTGGAATGTGATTATCCTCATTCACGCGGATCTTGGGAACTATAACAAAAAGTTTCAAATTATTCCAAAATTTCGCACCCCGAGATCGGTTCGCTGCAGGTCCCGGTTTCGGGGCGTGACACAATCTAACGGGTCAAGACCAGTGAGCCATGATGATACCATACGAGTCAGGGCAATGTCAAGTCTAGGTGTCGTCTAGGTTTTGGTCCACTGTTTCGTTGCATGACAATGGCTAGTTAGGGGACCGTTTTATTTTTAAAGTTGTGTGGTTATAATTACATTCGGTCCCTCTTATGACCCTCAATCATAGGTGGGGTGACAATTTCCCCATCCATCATGTATGGTTTATGTACTTCAAGTCCAAGTTCTATTAGAAGGGTCGGGCAAGGGGTGGCAACATGCAGGGTTGACAAGTCCGAACAAGGTGAGATTTGGCATGGTAGCCTCAACTAAACCTACTAAATCATCTCGATCATACTGAAATGGAGTGTCTCTAGTATTTTGACATATTCTTTTAAATGTTAATATAAGTCATTAAAGTTTATTTCCGCATTATGGATGATTTATTTTATGCAATCAAAGTGTACAATAGCTTGTAACTTAGCTAATTATGTGTTGTTGTGTTGTTATTTATGTCACCTTGGATCATTAGAGAAAAATAAAGATTCCAATTAAGGATGTGTAATGATGGAAGTGTTGTTATTATAATTTCAATTAGAAATGAATGATTTGGATTGATTTGATAGTTGCCAAAGCAACCAAATCATGAAGAATTATTTGATTTCTAGATTGAACAAAGGGAACATCACCATTATTTGTGTGATTATAATAACACTAAATTGTGATTTCATAAAAGATATAAGGAAAGGCCCAAAGGTTCAATCTTCATGGAATAGAAATCGGAATAAGATATTGTTGGTAATGTGATGTAGTTAAGAATGATTTATGCCCAAAGGAATAGTCCTCTTAATAGCATCATATTATTAACATAGTGTTATTAATTAAAGAAAAGTGGTTATTATGCATGTTGTTTTTCATACCCAAAGGTAGATTGACAATGATGTACAATTACTTTTGCTTTTATTGTTATTGCATGATCAAGAATATATAGATTGTAACTTGTGGATATTATTGTTTATTTTCAGTAACTAAGTCAATGGCAGCACTTTCTACATTAGGAACCATTCCTACCTTAGATGGGTCAAATTTTCTAGAATGGATGGACATGCTAATGATAGCCATAACCTTCTTGGACTTGGATTTAGGCTTTGATGAGCCTAAACCCCTAACTCCTACAAATGAATCATCTAGTAATGAAAAGACAAAATTTGAGAAATGGACCAAGGCTAACAAGGTAGCGACCAAGATTATCTTGAACTCTATCTCAAGAGGTATTAGGGGATCCCTTGGAACAATAGAAAATGCAAAGGATCTCATAGATACTGTAAAGGAGCAGTTCAAGGTAACTGACAAGGCTGTAGGGGCATCACTAATAAGCCGCCTATCAAGCATGAAATATGATGGGACTTTGGGAGTGAGAGAACATATTTTATCAATGCAAAATATTATTTCAAAATTGGAACAAGTGGATATGAGTGTATCAGAAAAGTACTTGATACAGTTCATTTTGGATTCTCTCCCTTCCTCTTTTGGCCCATTTAAGGTTGCCTACAATCAAAGCCCAACACCTTGGACCATAACAGAATTAATTGCTAGATGTGATTAAGAAGAGAGGAGGCTTAAGGTTGAGGGGCAACTAATGGTAAACTTCGTCTCTCGTAACAAGTCCAAGGGAAAAAAAAAGGAACAAGAAAAGGCCAAGTGTTCAAATTGCAAAACCAGAAAAGAAGGAAAAAACTGGGACAGAAGAAATGCTTCTTCTGTGGAAAGAATGGTCACTTCAAAAAGGATTGCCTAAAGCGGAAAAATTGGTTTGAAAAGAGGTACAAATTTATCTCTAGTATGTCATGAAATCAATTTAACCGATGTTCCACCAAGTTTTTGGTGGGTTGACTCTGGTGCAACCATTCATGTAACTGGTTGTGTGCAGGGATTCCTTTCAAGCAGGAAACCAAATGATGGAGAAAAGACTATTGCTATGGGAAACCGGAAGGAATCGCGAGTCGAAGCAGTAGGCACTTATAGACTGGTGCTGGACACTGGATTTATTTTGGACCTCCATAATGTTTTCCTTATTCCCGAGATTTCTAGAAACTTAATTTATGTTTCAAAGTTGGTTCATGAAGGGTTTGAGTTTATTTTTGGACAAAATTTTATGAGAATTTCTAGAAATGAATGTTTAATTGGGAATGGTTATTTATGTGGTGGATTGTATAGATTACAGTTAAATTCTATGGATGAACAATCATTGCACACACCACACATTAGTTGTGAACTGAGCATTGGCACTAAGAGAGGGGCAATTAAAGAGAACTCTTCTATGTTGTGGCATAAAAGGCTAGGGCATATCTCAAAAGAGAGAATGCTCAGATTAATGAAAGATAGATTATTACCTAATCTTGATTCAATGATTATGGTGTTTGTATAGACTGTGTAAAGGGAAAACAGTCATATACAAACAAGAAAGGTGTCACAAGAAGTTCTGAACTCCTGCAAATAATCCATACAGATATATGTGGAAAAATGGATGTACCATGTTTTACAGGTGAACAATACTTTATCACCTTTATCGATGATTTTTCACAATTTGGTTATGTTTATTTGATCAAAGAGAAATGTGATGCTTTAGATGTCTTTAAGATATTTAAAGGAGAAGTAGAAAACCAATTAGAAAGAAAAATCAAAGTAGTGAGATCTGATAGAGGTGGTGAGTATTATGGAAGTACACCGAATCGGGTCGTAATCCGGGCCCATTTGCTAAATTTCTAGAAAATGAGGGTATTATGGCCCAATACACAATGCCTGGAACACCTCAGCAGAATGGTGTTGCTGAGAGAAGAAATATGACGCTTATGGATATGGTTAGGAGTATGGTAAGTAATACCAATTTACCCAAATCAATGTGGGGTGAAGCACTTAAGATGGCGATATACATATTAAATCGTGTCCCTAGTAAAGCGGTGCCAAAAACACCATTCAAATTGTGGACCGGAAGGAAACCCAGCCTAAACTATTTTCGAGTCTGGGGTTGCCAATCTGAAGTGAGAATTTATAACCCACATGAAAGAAAGTTAGACCTTAAAACTGTTAGTGGATATTTTATTGGTTATCCTGAGAGGTCTAAAGGGTATAGGTTTTACTGTCCTAATCATACCACTAGGATTGTAGAATCGGGAAATGCAAAATTTCTAGAAAATCATGAGAATAGTGGGAGTGTTCAAGGAAGAGATATACTTTATAAAGAAATCAGGAAAAATATTGAGTTACCTAATACACAAAATGGGTTTGTTCCACTTGATATCATCAATGACCATCAAGAGATACAATAACCACAAAATGATCAAGTTGAACATAATATTGGCCAGCCCATTAATGATCCACTCCCAGAGCATCATGATAATCCACTTCCTATTGATCCGGAATTAAGGAGGCCAACTCGAATAAGAAGACCTGCCATTTCGGACGATTATGTTGTATATTTAGAGGAAGCCGACATTGGGATAAAAGATGATCCTAGAACATTCAAAGAAGCCATAGAAAGTATGAATTCTGATAAATGAATGGATGCTATGAAAGAAGAGTTAGAATCAATGGCCACTAATGAGGTTTGGGGTATTATCGAACTACCCAAGGGTTCTAAGGCCGTAGGCTGTAAATGGGTCTTCAAGACCAAAAGGGAACTCGAAAGGAAAGGTAGAACGATTTAAGGCTCGACTCGTGGCCAAAGGTTTTACTCAAAGAGAGGGAGTTGACTACAATGAGACTTACTCTCCGGTATCTAAAAAGGATTCATTTAGGATAATTATGGCTTTTGTAGCTCATTTCAATTTAGAGCTACATCAAATGGATGTTAAGACAGCGTTCCTAAATGGAAATTTAGAAGAAGAGGTATACATGGAACAACCAGAAGGATTCATAAAAGGGAATACTAATAAATTAGTTTGCAAATTAAAGAAATCGATATATGGTTTGAAACAAGCTTCCAAGCAATGGTATCTTAAATTTAACCGCATTATCACATCATTCGGTTTTTCTAGAAAATCCAGTAGACCATTGCATCTATCTCAAGATTAGTGGGAGCAAGTTTATAATATTAATACTGTATGTCGATGATATTTTGCTAGCTAGTAATGACCTTGGAATAATTCATGAAACCAAGGAATATCTTAAGAATAATTTTGATATGAAAGACATGGGAGAAGCAACCTTTGTAATAGGAATCGAGATATATCGGGATAGATCTCGAGGATTAATTGGGTTATCACAGGAATCCTATATCAAAACTATCTAAGATTCTTATGAAGGATTAGGCCCCAAGATTCACCAATAATTAAGGGTGACAAATTTAGTAAAGAACAACGGTCCAAGAAATGAAATCGAAAGACATCAAATGGACCAATGTCCTTATGCTTGCTGCAGTAGGAAGTCTGATGTATGCACAAACATGCACAAGACCTGATATAAGTTTTGCAGTTGGCATGTTTAGTAGATTTCAAAGTGACCCAGGAATGACGCATTGGGTAGGAGTTAAGAAAGTTTTGCGATATCTTAGTGGCACTAGGAATTACAGGCTCTCATATAGAAAGTCCGATCAATTAGAAGTGATCGGTTACTCAGACTCAGATTTCGCTAGATGCCTCGATACAAGAAAGTCGACTTTAGGATATATTTTCCTATTAGCTGGTGGGGCAGTATCATGGAGAAGTGCGAAACAGACCCTTAGTGACTCCATCCACATTTGATGCCGAATATGTGGCATGTTTTGAAGCAACAGGTCATGCATTATGGATGCGAGATTTTATCACAGGTTTACGAATTATGGATACAATTTCTAAACCTCTTAAAATCTTTTGCGATAATGATGCAGCAAGAAGATTTGCTCAAAATGACAAAGTTTCCAGTAAATCAAAGTTTTTGTAAGTTAAGTATTTTGTATTAAAGGAAAAGGTACGAGATCGATTGGTGTCTATTGTTGGGGCTCCAACGAGCCAAATGATAAGCGGATCCGTTAACAAAGGCACTGGCGCCAAAAGCTTATAGAGAGCATGTTAGAAATATGGGCCTTATTGATTTGCCTTATTATTGAGGACATCATTATAGTAATGATTTCGTAATTCTTATTTTGTCAAATATTTACATGTATTAAGGTGAATAAAATAAGAATATTAAAGAGAATGGCATTATCGTACCCAATTAAATAGGACGGCCATTGAAAAATGTCCTATTTGCCCTTATCAAGGACTAGGTTAGATTGGGGTGCTAGTGGAGTAATTATGGAAGGGAGCATGTCATTAAAGACATGTAACCGCTATGGTTCACATTGGTAAACCAATTTAGTCACAATATTAAGGCTCAGCATAAGAGACACGTTGGCAATTATTTTAAAGTCGATGCGCATCGGTCAAGGTCGTTTTATCGTTTTTCAAAGTACTATTTGAAAATGAATTTCCTTAAATTAAAATTTTGGTTTTTTATTTCCATGGTCATATGGGCCAAGTGGGAGAATGTTGGATTAAATGGGTGTGGCCCACATGACCACAAACCTATTAAAGATATTTAATCATACCCACTTGTCTTTCATATTTATGAGACCTAGTTATTTTTTAGCTCACTTGCCAACAAACTAATAATGGGCTGAAATTAAAGGGTTAGGTGATAGTTTGGGGTTATTGGTTCCTTGATGGGTAGGAATCTCCTATAAAAGGACCCCTTGGGTAACTCCTTTGGTTGCTAGTTTTCTTGGCCTCCATCACTAAGCAAGAAATAATAGAAAAGGCAAAGGAGTTGTAAATCCCATTTGATTTTTAAGCCTCTGTCATTTCAAGAAGCTTTTGCCATCTTCAAAAGAAAGAGCTATGGAATCAGGAAAGCTCCTCCCCATTCTCAGATTTGTTTACTTCATTGTGTCATTTGGATTAGACCCAAGGAGATCCTCCTGTGGATTGAGGGATCTTAAGCTAACAGAAATTTCAATGTGTATGCGTGTTATCAGGACAGCTTGAATACACTAGACAAATGAGAATTAAGGGCCCATTGCAAAAAACTGGGAACATCAATTTGATCATTTAAAAAAAAAAAAACTTGAAGGTCTTAAAACTGAAAATTTGTTGGTGTGTTTTTCCATGCCCAACTCAGGGCTACACAAATCTTGAATGTGTCAGATTTTGGTGA
Organism: Litsea cubeba; assembly: GCA_012931725.1. Classification (NCBI taxonomy): domain Eukaryota; kingdom Viridiplantae; phylum Streptophyta; class Magnoliopsida; order Laurales; family Lauraceae; genus Litsea; species Litsea cubeba. The sequence continues at coordinate 38,989,180 of CM022950.1, forward strand.
GAGAAAACTCGTTGAGTGTGAAGGGTTAATATTGATCACGGGGGGCCAAGGTGGACCCATAGAACTGACCAATCTTTTCTATAGAACCTTTGTGACTACTGATCAGTTTACCCCACCAAAAAGATTCCTATTCCCTTGGCTTGAATATCATCATGGCATGTGTACCCATCTTCTTATGTGGTTCCTGTAGACGCTTCTCTTTATCAGACATTGGGGTTTTTGGTTGGGGGCTTACTCTGGGCCCTTATGATCTTCTAAACTCTATAATCTGATGGAGGGTTGTTGGCCATATACTTGTGCTTTCTATCTGGAAGGGCTGCCTACACAGTTGAGTTGGTTCAACTTCATGGGTTCCCTGGTTGAGTTTGTCCTCTTCTGAACTCTATAATCTAATTAGCTGCTGATCTTTGTTATTAACCTGTATGTTTCTACAAAAAAAAAAAAAATGTAAATAAATGTGGTTTAGTACTACTTGCAAATGGAGAAAGGTGGCTTCATTTGTTTCAATCTTCTCTTTGCTGCTCTAATGACCTTTTGTTTCAATCTTCTCTTTGTTGCTCTATGCCACATGTCAAATGACATTAATGGATTTCACTGGGGCAACATTCCCTTGCTTTTATTCATGTTCATACTGTTATACTGTTCTGGAATTTCTATCTATCGACTCATTCAAATCAAGGAACTGACTGTTTGAGGATTTCTATCGGGTAGTAGATATATAAATTGTCCAAATGGTGTTCCCTAGCAAGATTCATAGAGCTCAACTAAAAGCTTGCTGAGATTTGTTTAAAGGCCAAAACCGACAATTCTCACAAGTCTAAATATTTAGAGCTTCACTGATAAAATATGGAACTTCAAATGTTGGGGCATTGTGTTGTTTTGTTTTGGTAAAATCTGATTGTGCTGTTATCCAAGTCCTCTTACTGTTATTATCAGTTTATCATTGCTATGTCGGTTGGTATTGATAATTCAACTAGTGTGGTTGCAGCAACCTTTCTACTTACTAATGATACTTGGATCTAAACAAGCCATGCAATCAGATCATTTGATTTTTAATGGGGGTTTGCAACTTGCTTTTTTTAATAGTAAACCTAAGCTCTCAGAAAAGGGGGGGAATGGGTTCGTGCATTGTGCTTCATTTGATTTTTTTGTGCTTCATTCGGAAATAGACTCTGTGCAATTTCCTTTATTTTAAACCTGTCTCATTAGAGGATCCATTCATTTTCTATAGTGGTATTTAGAGGTTCATTTTCAACGAATTATGTAAGCTATTGATTCTTTAAAGTTGATTTTTTTCTTGTAGAAATGGTAACATTGCTTTGATTGTACAATCTCCTTATTTTATTCGTTTTTCTTTTTTTCTGGGTTCAGATGCCATCAAGTTGGATTCACAATGAGTTTGATGACGATGATATAGAGGAGTGATATGAGTCTGATCAACTTGAATACTCGTTCAATGGCGGTTAAACCCTCTACTGCATTTTTCAACACCAAAGCCACTTGTTGCAGACGAAGCATTAGCAGTAGAATGAAGGAGCTCGTTACCTTGCACCTCAACTTTCCTGATTTAGTTCATACAGCTTATTTCTTACATATTTCTGATGGCAGAGTCCACAATGTCAATTCTTAATCAAAAATTGGGAAGAGATGATAAGATGTTCCTCTAATTGTCTCAAGGCTGGGTATACAAGCAGGAAAAAAATTGAGTGTATTTTTTATATGTTCTGTGAGAGACTGATTGTTTAATATGTACTACAGTTTTTTGTTATGTTTAATATGCTATGTTAATTGAACACATGTAAGGTTTTCTAATTGAGTGATGTGTGTTCATTTTGTTCATTGATCTTGACAATGTTTATGCTTAAGTCATCATTTTTACTTTTTTTTTCTTCTAATTGAACCTCGACTAGCCATGAGTAGAATGCCAAACACCGAATGCACTGGAAATCTCATAGCATGTTATACACCAGTGGCAGTGTTAGGATGCTTAGAAATGGCTATTATATGATATTAAACACCTTGAAACAGGGGTGTGTTCCTTGAGTGGAAATGTTACTCAACCGTAGGATGCTCCTTGAAAGTTACTCATATCCACTTAGAAGATCATACTCGTGTTTAAGATTTCTGCAACAACTGTTAGAAGAAACCAACATCAGACCTGTTAGGACTTAGATCACAGTTAATATATTAGCTTCAAGCTCTCTCCAATCTTTATCATCCACATTATAGGCCCCATAAAAAATGTAACATTCTAATGATTTGTACAATTATTCATCTTCTTCTTCTTTTTCAAAAGTTGGCCGTTATATGATGGTTTTGGACAAACAATTATACAAATGATAGGAGGGAAGTTTCTTTTGGACAAACCACTACACATACAATACATAGGAGTAAGGAGACACTGAAACCATTACACAAACCACGGGACGCAAGTTTTGGCCACATCGTATAGTAGACCGTCTTTTGTAAACACTAACTTCATCTGCATAGTATACATGACACTGAAACTATTACACACAATCAATGAAATGCAGATCGATGAAAAAAGGCTCTCCTGTTAAATGGTAACTATTACACACACAACATAAATACAGATCAATGAAAAAGAATTCTCCTGTTAAGGGGAGACTGTGTCAAAATTTTCATAAATTCTTTTCGTATATAAAATAATTTTTGTTAGGATGGATTAGAGGATATGGAATATTTTCTGGGTTAATGGATTTGAGATGGATAAATTCTTTTTTTTTTCTTTTTTTTGTGGATTCCTCTCCCGGTACCAAACTTGGATCCGAAGGAATCATCGCAGATTCCTCTGTGCTCACCAAACATGGAATGTGATGAATCCTCTTCCTCATAAATCCTCAAAGAAGAAAGTCAGTCTAAATCCGCGGAACCAAGGATTCCTCCTAAGAGAGGATTCCTCTCCCGTTACCAAACGTGCCCTCGGGAGAATGTCAAATATGAGCTAGAAGGATGAAATGGAGATTTTTCTTCTGAAGTGCTCTGCGATTGACACATACCAACAAAGATTGAAGTAAGAAATTTAAAGATAGCGATTAAACTAGCTATGACTTGTGAAGAAAAATATCGAACAATCAAGAAACAACACATGTAAAAATGAATATGGTATGAGAATGTTGAGATGAATGGATGATAAAACTAGGAAAGATAGACCAGAAATAAGTGCATTAGAGAGCATATAGGGATTTATCAATAGATGATAAATTAAGAGACTCATTTAAGATGGTTTGGATATGTTTAATACACCAACAACGGTGTCGATGAGACAAAGTTTCTAACGGAGGGATATGGCTGACAGTCATAAAAATATATCTGAAAAGGTACAACCTATCCGGGGATTTGTCCACAATAGAGTGAAATGGCGAAACAGAACTCATGCGGCTACGTTGGGACAAGGCTTTGATGATTATGATGATGATATAGGCTGACTTTTCAAGCGTTGGTCGAGGGATGAACTACCATTTCTCATTTATTTGTTATCGGATGAAGCTTGTTTGGTTGTGTTGGGTGATCTCATTCATTCATCTAGTGGGCCTCATCATGGATAGCCACGTTCCAAAATCACATTGATTAGACAAATCTCTCTCTCTCTCTCAAAAGGAGAATGGGACTCTTGGGTTTCATTTGATTCTTCTTGAAGAAGACCAATCAATTGGTCAAGACCGTGAAACCCATTCAATGAACCCGAAACATTAACTGATGACCTTGTTGATGACAAATTCAAGTGAATGTAGCTAGATATATCAGTCTTGGGGAAAAAATATCAGCATATGAATCAGCTCCACCAAACGTAAGGTGTGGATAACTTAAAAAGTGCACCCCGTTTGATATTTCACAAGATCAATAATGACAATGATGATGATGGTTGGCAGTGATCAACATCACAAATATCAGCCTTGGGGGGGGGGGGGGGTGCATATCAAAGTACTTTCAAATTTGGGGTTTTCTGGGAAAGAAGTGCAAAATAAAGTAAATAATTCTTCTCTGAAATGAAAGCCCTCACCTGCGATTATTGCAGGGGTAGAAACTAGAAAGCAACCTAGTACAGCCAACATGTCTCCCTCCACAACCCTGCCAAAATCATGACACCAGAGGAGCGAATCGAAAATAGAGTTCTGCAGAACTAGGAAAGCTGGTTGAGAAGCTGTAGTGGTGTCCCCAGACTTTCACAAACAATTACTTTAGCTTGCTTTTCTCTCATCAACAGTACTTCCTGCATTCACTATAAAGAGTGCATGCGGTTTGCTAATAAGTACATAGACGCATAGACCACACATAATGTCGTATGTGCTATTTGCTTATGACAGCTGCCTAATCTACCTAATGATCTTCACCTCATCAAAATGTCATTTGTCATCACTACACCAAAAACCGAGAATAAGGCCGTCGTTGTTCCATAAAAACGACGGCCAACACGATCAAACGGCGTCCTTGATTTTGCAGTAGCTTTTCAGAAATGACTGCCCTAGGGCCGTCGGTAAATGTCAAAAACAACAACGGCTCAAAGGCCGTCGATTAAGATCCTTATCGTTTCTTATTTTTTTGAATTTAAAAAAAAAATATTGAAAATCCTGGTCAAAAACAACAACGGCTCTAAGGCCGTCGATTAAGATCGTTATCGTTTCTTATTTTTTTGAATTTAAAAAACAAAATTGAAAATCCTTGGGGGGGGGGATATCAAAGTACTTTCAAATTTGGGGTTTTCTGGGAAAGAAGTGCAAAATAAAGTAAATAATTCTTCTCTGCAATGAAAGCCCTCACCTGCGATTATTGCAGGGGTAGAAACTAGAAAGCAACCTAGTACAGCCAACATGTCTCCCTCCACAACCCTGCCAAAATCATGACACCAGAGGAGCGAATCGAAAATAGAGTTCTGCAGAACTAGGAAAACTGGCTGAGAAGCTGTAGTGGTGTCCCCAGACTTTCACAAACAATTACTTTAGCTTGCTTTTCTCTCATCAACAGTACTTCCTGCATTCACTATAAAGAGTGCATGCGGTTTGCTAATAAGTACATAGACGCATAGACCACACATAATGTCGTATGTGCTATTTGCTTATGACAGCTGCCTAATCTACCTAATGATCTTCACCTCATCAAAATGTCATTTGTCATCACTACACCAAAAACCGAGAATAAGGCCGTCGTTGTTCCATAAAAACGACGGCCAACACGATCAAACGGCGTCCTTGATTTTGCAGTAGCTTTTCAGAAATGACTGCCCTAGGGCCGTCGGTAAATGTCAAAAACAACAACGGCTCAAAGGCCGTCGATTAAGATCCTTATCGTTTCTTATTTTTTTGAATTTAAAAAAAAATATTGAAAATCCTGGTCAAAAACAACAACGGCTCTAAGGCCGTCGATTAAGATCGTTATCGTTTCTTATTTTTTTAATTTAAAAAACAAAATTGAAAATCCTTTGGGGGGGGGGGGATATCAAAGTGCTTTCAAATTTGGGGTTTTCTGGGAAAGAAGTGCAAAATAAAGTAAATAATTCTTCTCTGCAATGAAAGCCCTCACCTGCGATTATTGCAGGGGTAGAAACTAGAAAGCAACCTAGTACAGCCAACATGTCTCCCTCCACAACCCTGCCAAAATCATGACACCAGAGGAGCGAATCGAAAATAGAGTTCTGCAGAACTAGGAAAGCTGGTTGAGAAGCTGTAGTGGTGTCCCCAGACTTTCACAAACAATTACTTTAGCTTGCTTTTCTCTCAGCAACAGTACTTCCTGCATTCACTAGTAAAGAGTGCATGCGGTTTGCTAATAAGTACATAGACGCATAGACCACACATAATGTCGTATGTGCTATTTGCTTATGACAGCTGCCTAATCTACCTAATGATCTTCACCTCATCAAAATGTCATTTGTCATCACTACACCAAAAACCGAGAATAAGGCCAGTCGTTGTTCCATAAAAACGACGGCCAACACGATCAAACGGCGTCCTTGATTTTGCAGTAGCTTTTCAGAAATGACTGCCCTAGGGCCGTCGGTAAATGTCAAAAACAACAACGGCTCAAAGGCCGTCGATTAAGATCCTTATCGTTTCTTATTTTTTTGAATTTAAAAAAAAATATTGAAAATCCTGGTCAAAAACAACAACGGCTCTAAGGCCGTCGATTAAGATCGTTATCGTTTCTTATTTTTTTGAATTTAAAAAACAAAATTGAAAATCATTGGGGGGGGGGGGGATATCAAAGTACTTTCAAATTTGGGGTTTTCTGGGAAAGAAGTGCAAAATAAAGTAAATAATTCTTCTCTGCAATGAAAGCCCTCACCTGCGATTATTGCAGGGGTAGAAACTAGAAAGCAACCTAGTACAGCCAACATGTCTCCCTCCACAACCCTGCCAAAATCATGACACCAGAGGAGCGAATCGAAAATAGAGTTCTGCAGAACTAGGAAAGCTGGTTGAGAAGCTGTAGTGGTGTCCCCAGACTTTCACAAACAATTACTTTAGCTTGCTTTTCTCTCAGCAACAGTACTTCCTGCATTCACTATAAAGAGTGCATGCGGTTTGCTAATAAGTACATAGACGCATAGACCACACATAATGTCGTATGTGCTATTTGCTTATGACAGCTAGCCTAATCTACCTAATGATCTTCACCTCATCAAAATGTCATTTGTCATCACTACACCAAAAACCGAGAATAAGGCCGTCGTTGTTCCATAAAAACGACGGCCAACACGATCAAACGGCGTCCTTGATTTTGCAGTAGCTTTTCAGAAATGACTGCCCTAGGGCCGTCGGTAAATGTCAAAAACAACAACGGCTCAAAGGCCGTCGATTAAGATCCTTATCGTTTCTTATTTTTTTGAATTTAAAAAAAAATATTGAAAATCCTGGTCAAAAACAACAACGGCTCTAAGGCCGTCGATTAAGATCGTTATCGTTTCTTATTTTTTTGAATTTAAAAAACAAAATTGAAAATCATTGGGGGGGGGGGGGTATCAAAGTACTTTCAAATTTGGGGTTTTCTGGGAAAGAAGTGCAAAATAAAGTAAATAATTCTTCTCTGCAATGAAAGCCCTCACCTGCGATTATTGCAGGGGTAGAAACTAGAAAGCAACCTAGTACAGCCAACATGTCTCCCTCCACAACCTGCCAAAATCATGACACCAGAGGAGCGAATCGAAAATAGAGTTCTGCAGAACTAGGAAATCTGGTTGAGAAGCTGTAGTGGTGTCCCCAGACTTTCACAAAACAATTACTTTAGCTTGCTTTTCTCTCAGCAACAGTACTTCCTGCATTCACTATAAAGAGTGCATGCGGTTTGCTAATAAGTACATAGACGCATAGACCACACATAATGTCGTATGTGCTATTTGCTTATGACAGCAGCCTAATCTACCTAATGATCTTCACCTCATCAAAATGTCATTTGTCATCACTACACCAAAAACCGAGAATAAGGCCGTCGTTGTTCCATAAAAACGACGGCCAACACGATCAAACGGCGTCCTTGATTTTGCAGTAGCTTTTCAGAAATGACTGCCCTAGGGCCGTCGGTAAATGTCAAAAACAACAACGGCTCAAAGGCCGTCGATTAAGATCCTTATCGTTTCTTATTTTTTTGAATTTAAAAAAAAAATATTGAAAATCCTGGTCAAAAACAACAACGGCTCTAAGGCCGTAGATTAAGATCGTTATCGTTTCTTATTTTTTTGAATTTAAAAAACAAAATTGAAAATCATTGGGGGGGGGGGGTATCAAAGTACTTTCAAATTTGGGGTTTTCTGGGAAAGAAGTGCAAAATAAAGTAAATAATTCTTCTCTGCAATGAAAGCCCTCACCTGCGATTATTGCAGGGGTAGAAACTAGAAAGCAACCTAGTACAGCCAACATGTCTCCCTCCACAAACCCTGCCAAAATCATGACACCAGAGGAGCGAATCGAAAATAGAGTTCTGCAGAACTAGGAAAGCTGGTTGAGAAGCTGTAGTGGTGTCCCCAGACTTTCACAAACAATTACTTTAGCTTGCTTTTCTCTCAGCAACAGTACTTCCTGCATTCACTATAAAGAGTGCATGCGGTTTGCTAATAAGTACATAGACGCATAGACCACACATAATGTCGTATGTGCTATTTGCTTATGACAGCTAGCCTAATCTACCTAATGATCTTCACCTCATCAAAATGTCATTTGTCATCACTACAACCAAAAACCGAGAATAAGGCCGTCGTTGTTCCATAAAAACGACGGCCAACACGATCAAACGGCGTCCTTGATTTTGCAGTAGCTTTTCAGAAATGACTGCCCTAGGGCCGTCGGTAAATGTCAAAAACAACAACGGCTCAAAGGCCGTCGATTAAGATCCTTATCGTTTCTTATTTTTTTGAATTTAAAAAAAAAATATTGAAAATCCTGGTCAAAAACAACAATCGGCTCTAAGGCCGTCGATTAAGATCGTTATCGTTTCTTATTTTTTTGAATTTAAAAGACAAAGTTGAAAATCATTTGGGGAGGGGGGGATATCAAAGTACTTTCAAATTTGGGGTTTTCTGGGAAAGAAGTGCAAAATAAAGTAAATAATTCTTCTCTGCAATGAAAGCCCTCACCTGCGATTATTGCAGGGGTAGAAACTAGAAAGCAACCTAGTACAGCCAACATGTCTCCCTCCACAACCCTGCCAAAATCATGACACCAGAGGAGCGAATCGAAAATAGAGTTCTGCAGAACTAGGAAAGCTGGTTGAGAAGCTGTAGTGGTGTCCCCAGACTTTCACAAACAATTACTTTAGCTTGCTTTTCTCTCAGCAACAGTACTTCCTGCATTCACTATAAAGAGTGCATGCGGTTTGCTAATAAGTACATAGACGCATAGACCACACATAATGTCGTATGTGCTATTTGCTTATGACAGCTGCCTAATCTACCTAATGATCTTCACCTCATCAAAATGTCATTTGTCATCACTACACCAAAAATCGAGAATAAGGCCGTCGTTGTTCCATAAAAACGACGGCCAACACGATCAAACGGCGTCCTTGATTTTGCAGTAGCTTTTCAGAAATGACTGCCCTAGGGCCGTCGGTAAATGTCAAAAACAACAACAGCTCAAAGGCCGTCGATTAAGATCCTTATCGTTTCTTATTTTTTTGAATTTAAAAAAAAATATTGAAAATCTTGGTAAAAAACAACAACGGCTCTAAGGCCGTCGATTAAGATCGTTATCGTTTCTTATTTTTTGAATTTAAAAAACAAAATTGAAAATCATTGGGGGGGGGGGTATCAAAGTACTTTCAAATTTGGGGTTTTCTGGGAAAGAAGTGCAAAATAAAGTAAATAATTCTTCTCTGCAATGAAAGCCCTCACCTGCGATTATTGCAGGGGTAGAAACTAGAAAGCAACCTAGTACAGCCAACATTTCTCCCTCCACAACCCTGCCAAAATCATGACACCAGAGGAGCGAATCGAAAATAGAGTTCTGCAGAACTAGGAAAGCTGGTTGAGAAGCTGTAGTGGTGTCCCCAGACTTTCACAAACAATTACTTTAGCTTGCTTTTCTCTCAGCAACAGTACTTCCTGCATTCACTATAAAGAGTGCATGCGGTTTGCTAATAAGTACATAGACGCATAGACCACACATAATGTCGTATGTGCTATTTGCTTATGACAGCAGCCTAATCTACCTAATGATCTTCACCTCATCAAAATGTCATTTGTCATCACTACACCAAAAACCGAGAATAAGGCCGTCGTTGTTCCATAAAAACGACGGCCAACACGATCAAACGGCGTCCTTGATTTTGCAGTAGCTTTTCAGAAATGACTGCCCTAGGGCCGTCGGTAAATGTCAAAAACAACAACGGCTCAAAGGCCGTCGATTAAGATCCTTATCGTTTCTTATTTTTTTGAATTTAAAAAAAAATATTGAAAATCCTGGTCAAAAACAACAACGGCTCTAAGGCCGTCGATTAAGATCGTTATCGTTTCTTATTTTTTTGAATTTAAAAAACAAAATTGAAAATCCTTGGGGGGGGGGGGAATATCAAAGTACTTTCAAATTTGGGGTTTTCTGGGAAAGAAGTGCAAAATAAAGTAAATAATTCTTCTCTGCAATGAAAGCCCTCACCTGCGATTATTGCAGGGGTAGAAACTAGAAAGCAACCTAGTACAGCCAACATGTCTCCCTCCACAACCCTGCCAAAATCATGACACCAGAGGAGCGAATCGAAAATAGAGTTCTGCAGAACTAGGAAAGCTGGTTGAGAAGCTGTAGTGGTGTCCCCAGACTTTCACAAACAATTACTTTAGCTTGCTTTTCTCTCAGCAACAGTACTTCCTGCATTCACTATAAAGAGTGCATGCGGTTTGCTAATAAGTACATAGACGCATAGACCACACATAATGTCGTATGTGCTATTTGCTTATGACAGCATGCCTAATCTACCTAATGATCTTCACCTCATCAAAATGTCATTTGTCATCACTACACCAAAAACCGAGAATAAGGCCGTCGTTGTTCCATAAAAACGACGCCCAACACGATCAAACGGCGTCCTTGATTTTGCAGTAGCTTTTCAGAAATGACTGCCCTAGGGCCGTCGGTAAATGTCAAAAACAACAACGGCTCTAAGGCCGTCGATTAAGATCCTTATCATTTCTTATTTTTTGAATTTAAAAAAAATATTGAAAATCCTGGTCAAAAACAACAACGGCTCTAAGGCCGTCGATTAAGATCGTTATCGTTTCTTATTTTTTTTAATTTAAAAAACAAAATTGAAAATCCTTTGGGGGGGGGGGGGGGGGGGGAATATCAAAGTGCTTTCAAATTTGGGGTTTTCTGGGAAAGAAGTGCAAAATAAAGTAAATAATTCTTCTCTGCAATGAAAGCCCTCACCTGCGATTATTGCAGGGGTAGAAACTAGAAAGCAACCTAGTACAGCCAACATGTCTCCCTCCACAACCCTGCCAAAATCATGACACCAGAGGAGCGAATCGAAAATAGAGTTCTGCAGAACTAGGAAAGCTGGTTGAGAAGCTGTAGTGGTGTCCCCAGACTTTCACAAACAATTACTTTAGCTTGCTTTTCTCTCAGCAACAGTACTTCCTGCATTCACTATAAAGAGTGCATGCGGTTTGCTAATAAGTACATAGACGCATAGACCACACATAATGTCGTATGTGCTATTTGCTTATGACAGCAGCCTAATCTACCTAATGATCTTCACCTCATCAAAATGTCATTTGTCATCACTACACCAAAAACCGAGAATAATGCCGTCGTTGTTCCATAAAAACGACGGCCAACACGATCAAACGGCGTCCTTGATTTTGCAGTAGCTTTTCAGAAATGACTGCCCTAGGGCCGTCGGTAAATGTCAAAAACAACAACGGCTCTAAGGCCGTCGATTAAGATCCTTATCATTTCTTATTTTTTTGAATTTAAAAAAAAAATATTGAAAATCCTGGTCAAAAACAACAACGGCTCTAAGGCCGTCGATTAAGATCGTTATCGTTTCTTATTTTTTTTAATTTAAAAAACAAAATTGAAAATCCTTTGGGGGGGGGAGGGAATATCAAAGTGCTTTCAAATTTGGGGTTTTCTGGGAAAGAAGTGCAAAATAAAGTAAATAATTCTTCTCTGCAATGAAAGCCCTCACCTGCGATTATTGCAGGGGTAGAAACTAGAAAGCAACCTAGTACAGCCAACATGTCTCCCTCCACAACCCTGCCAAAATCATGACACCAGAGGAGCGAATCGAAATAGAGTTCTGCAGAACTAGGAAAGCTGGTTGAGAAGCTGTAGTGGTGTCCCAGACTTTCACAAACAATTACTTTAGCTTGCTTTTCTCTCAGCAACAGTACTTCCTGCATTCACTATAAAGAGTGCATGCGGTTGCTAATAAGTACATAGACGCATAGACCACACATAATGTCGTATGTGCTATTTGCTTATGATAGCTGCCTAATCTACCTAATGATCTTCACCTCATCAAAATGTCATTTGTCATCATCTACACCAAAAACTCGAGACTAAGGCCGTCGTTGTTCCTATAAAAACGACGGCCAACACGATCAAACGGCGTCCTTGATTTTGCAGTAGCTTTTCAGAAATGACTGCCCTAGGGCCGTCGGTAAATGTCAAAAACAACACATGGCTTAAGGCCGTCGATTAAGATCCTTATCGTTTCTTATTTTTTTGAATTTAAAAAAAAATATTGAAAATCCAAAAAAAATATTGAAAAACCAGGGCATGTCCAGGATTTTAAATTTTGTTTTTTTAAATTCAAAAAAATAAGAAACGATAATGATCTTAACCGACGGCCTTAGAGCCGTTGTTGTTTTTTTACCAGGATTTTCAATATTTTTTTTCCAAATTTTACTCATACAGGAAAGCTTTAATAAGAGTAGATACACGAGAGAAATTGCATAGCATAAGGAAATGATATTTTAAAATAACATGGCACAAAACCCTCGATCAAACCTCCAAAAATGAGAAATTGCATAGCAGAAGGAAATGATGTTTCGCTTGCAGGGTAAGAATAGCCAATATGAGCATGCGGACTGTGACTAAATCAGCAAAACTTCCTGCCCAAACCACTTATCCGGAAACCAAAGACTACAGTTTATAGCTAGAAGGGTTGGCATGGCTAGCAACCATTTGCAACTCTATTGGCAACAACTTGCTTTTCTGTAGCTGGTTTAGCAGCACCATTTGGGGCCTCTAGAGCTACAGCAACCAAACCATTCTCCTCCGATTGTTTCTGCTCTCCAACTTCCTTATTCAGAACATCAGCCATCTCCAATGGTTTCTGCAATCTTATTTTCATGTTTGACACATCCTTGTCTTTCTCATCAGCAATGATTCCAGTTGGCTTTCCATCCCAGACCTGAAGAGGAATCACAAGTTAGCTAAGGTTTTTAAGCCAAAATAAAAGCAAGAGTCCAATTATCTCCAACAACAGTTGGCCTCTTTTTTCTGTAAAGATGGGCTACAGGTGAGGAGTAATGCTTTGAAGTTGAAGACTCAGGGATCGATTCCTAGGCATGTGTGATACCAAGGTGCACAGAAGAAATCTTTCCTTGGGTCCCCACAATGAAACAACAAAACCAAACCCAATAACCACACAGCAGTAAGATGCATTTTAAGCCATGGATACAACCTGGTAGATATCATTAGATTAGCAGTCGAACTATCAAAGCATGGGTGATCTCATTTGCACCTTCTCAAGGCCCAAATGTACTATGGGAGGTTGCAGTTCATATAATAATATGACCTGCAGACCAAAAGAGTACATTCCAGCCAAGTTTACGCTTATCTAAGCGACTATATGAAACATATCAGTCATGAAAATAACATATCTTGCCTGTTTGTGAGACTGTTGTTGCTTAGCCTTATTCTCCTGCATTGTTTCCTGGCGACTCATAGAACCCAAAATCATCCAAGATGCACGCCTTGCTGGCATGAACCTTAAATATCTTAAGCATTTCTGTTAAAACTTCACCTGTGATAGCCAAACATTATCAATACTGGTAAATCCTAGAGTTAAATGCAATTACATTTTGAAGTGAACAGCAATCATCACTAGAAAATGCTTACCTCCTGAGTGTCTTTACTGTTTGTCACAGGTTTGTTGTCATTGTTCTCAAGAGTTATGTTCTTCAACAAACTATTAGGCACATCCTTTACAATATGCCACTTCACTGAGAAGCAACCGTTCCATTTATCTTGCTGCCAGTATTCAACATTCTTATTAAAATCAACCGGGCCCACCATCTCTGCAAGGCCAACAAAATGTCCACTCGTGTTCACCTAAACAAAAAAAAAAAAAAAACTCTGGATAAGCAATAGCAACAAATGGAACATGAAATGGAAGTGTTCCAACATAGAAGTAAAGCTATTAACTCCGGTCTATCAAACACAGAAAAAAGGAGAAAAATAGTTCATCAACAAATAATGAATAAATAAATAAATTATAATCCCAACTGCACTTGATATCACAAAAGAAAAACTTATCTAGAGAGTTCTACTTACATGTCCAATAATGTCTGATACATGAGAAACTGTAGTCCCTGAAGCAGCTCCAAGATAAAGAACTTTGGATCTAGCAGTCTTCAATTTGGGAAAAAGGAGAAAAGTAAACAGTTCAATAGGTAAAAAAGAAAAGCAATGGAAAAAAAGTAAGATACAAACAAAAACAACTGATTTCACTAATCACATAATCAGAAATATGGATTTGCCCTTAAAATCAAAGTAAAAACATAAAAGAAAATAAAATACTCTTAGAACCAGATGAGCACCCACAAAAGAAAACGGCAAAGATCCATATCCATATTCCACATCAAGTCGGAGGAATTGCACTTTCTTCTGTGTTGAATTGCAACCCTTGGACAGAGTTGAATTTCTAGGATTTTTATGTAATGCTTTTGTATCAATGGAATAAAAGTCAATTTCTTAAAGTGAAGAACCATAAAAAAAAAAAAAAAAAAAAAAAAAAAAAAACACTAAGAAAATATCTCCTCCGATCAGAAATGAGGATTAGCATCGGTCACCTTAGTAAAGTAAACTCTTTGATACCGCTCTTCTTCTTCCTGTCAAAGTTTCTTCAACTTCTTGTGACACCAGTGTAACCATCACAATCCAAATGACTACTTTCAAAACAATAATTCCAACTTTGGCCATACTGAGGAAAGACTACAAAACCAGTTTGTAAGCACACAAGTTCGACTATGGGGGAGAAATAGTTCTAATTCTGGAGTCATAATTGAGTAAAACAAGCATATATTAATCCACTGAGCCACATGAAATAATTCATTTTTTGTGGAGGGGCACCCACCACAGTAGTCTGCTAGCCATGCATGCACAGATCTGGGGCGCCCCTACAAAGATTTTAAAAAATACATTAATCCATGCCTTACTAAAAAAATACATTAATCCATCTAAAGTTCACTCCTATTTCTAACATTAATCCATCTAGAAGTCCAATGATATCTTCCTCTTTCTAGTGTGTTAATACTAACGATCTCATAAGAGTCTTGCAAGTGGAGACATGTAACATGACGTGCATTGGAACAAACAAATAACGAGAGGTTTTTCTAATATCAATAAAGACACTAGAACAGTAGCATGTACATCAACACTTACATATGAGGAGCTTCATTCCAGGAATATTGGTCCGTTTCGCCGAAACCTGTACATCAATACTTACATTACTAATTTGAATGATCGGTCATGATCACTAGATCTTTGGAGCAAGATTGGGGAAAAGAGTTCAGTGCACAAAATCAACTCACTTTCAACTGGAGCACATGAAGAAAAAGAGATTTCTTTTCTTCATCTGACCATTTCTAGTAGAGATTTCAGGAATGCCAGACACAAGGAGAATAAAACAGAGAAAGAGAGAAGTATCAAAATTCGACAACTAGGTGTTGTGACTGATGCCAGAGATGAGAGGAGATTTGAGGGAAAAAAAAAAAATTAAAGGATGTATTCAATCAAACAACAAGCTTCTGATTTTCCAAAAGAGAACTTTTTTTTTTTTTTTCATATAACCATCTCTAGGGCAGATTTCAGGAATGCTAGACACAAGGAGAGAAAAAGAGGAGAAAGAGAGAAGCATTGAGATTCCACAACTGGGTCTTGTGAGTTGTGACTGATGAGATGAGATGAGAGGAGAGGAGATAATTGTGTTTTTTTTTTCTTTATATAAGAAGCTGCATATTGAAGGACAGGGGAGAAGGAGAGAAGAAGAGGAACAGTCATTTTCTATGACAGTTAGATGCTGAAGAATATAGAAGTGAAATGGTTCTGCTCTGTTGAAAAAATCTCCTCTGTTTTTTTTTTTTTTTTTTTTTTTTTTGTCAACTTTTGTCATAGTAAGTGTTGTGAGATGGGTGGAAAAAGAGTGTCCCAAATATTGCATCGTTCAGTCTCCGCAGATTAGGAACCCGAACATCGCTTATGAAAAAAAAAAAACTGATTTTTCTTAAAAAAGAGAGAGAGAGATGGCTTACGAAAAGTCAGGTCCTTCATGGGCAATTTGATCTTCTGAAGTTGGTCCATGTATTTTAGAAACACTTACATTGTTGTCATTGCCGGTAACAAGATCAGGCATATGAACTTCAATTTTGATGGTCTCGCCATTATACTGCCTTAACAGAGATATGGTTTGCTCCCCTGGATTATCTTGGATTTGAAAAGGAAACTCATCTGGGATCTCTTCAACACATTTTGATCATCATGTTCTTCTCCACTGAAGTTAATCTCTGAAGTTTGTTCCCTGTTCACATTTTAAATCATTGTCCTTTTTAGGCTCCATATGAATTTCATCAGAAATGAAAGCACTAAATGACCACTGTGAGCATTTTGAATGCTTCCCACATGGTCACATATACTCTCTAGCAAAGAAGGTACGCACTTGTATATAAAAATCTATCAGTCATATCAATGATGTCGCCGCATTTAAAAGAAGTATAAATGGACTTTCTTTCAAAATGCTTGTAGGTGGCTTTCGGATATGGTATAACCCGCGGGTAGAATAGGTCCTCTATGTGGAATTTGAGAATAGTTATGTAACCCTGTTGCATCTCTCTAATTCAATCAAACACAAGAATAGAGTACATAGAGTACATAAATAATTTTATGTCCTGAGTTGGCCCATACCACTGTCAACCAAAATCGATTCAGGGAGAAACCTATCAAAGATAATGTGTATCAGCATATAAAATTTTTGATAGAAAGAGTGACTTTAACAACCACCCCTTGGAGTGACAAAGGACACCATCCAAGTGTGCTACCGACTCTTGTTGGTAATGTGTATCAATAATCAGGTGGCACTAACTCAACTCATGTTAAATTTTTAATGATAACAAACAACAACTAATAATGTTGGAGAAACATTTCTTAGCTGACAAAATATCACATTTAATAAAACATTGCATACCATGATATAATTGCAACAATATTTACAAGAAACCATAGGCATTTCCTTTTTCATCAAGGAGGAGTTATGATGTGAAAGGTTCTAAATTTTTAGTGAGAGCATGTTAAAAAGACATGTAAGAGGGCTCACAAGATGCCTGCACCATGTATTATAGTTGATGAGGATGATCCAAATCCTAAAGTAGATGCATTGGGCAATAGCAGATTAAAATATGTCAATTAAGGACCCATACCTATCTGATAGAGCAAGTTGTTTTTGTTAAGTAGTTGTTTGTGTAGTTTCCTATCACCAATTGGTTTTGGGATTACTGGCTAGCAACTTTGACATGGTATCAAAGCCTGAGGTCTCGAGTTCGAAACCACGCAGGGCAGAAATGCCCCATGCCGCGTTGTGTGTTTGTGCGGGCGCAAAATGCGCAGGGCAAAAAGGCCCCATGCCGCGTTATAGTCTTGTGCGGGCGTGTGCTTCGGATCCGGGCGGTGTCCCGCCCGAGGGGGGGTGTTAAGTAGTTGTTTGTGTAGTTTCCTATCACCAATTGGTTTTGGGATTACTGGCTAGCAACTTTGACAGTTTTCACAATATCCAATTAGGCAAAACGTGCCCTTAATGCATACTAAGGAGCAAGCCCATGGATTCTAGTGGAATTTTAAAATTAAAACAAACCATAAACCTCTTTTATGTTAACCTCATAACAGCAACAGTAAAAAAAAAAAAGGTCATTACCCAGTGCGGGTCCCGCCGAAGTAGGGTTCTGAGAGCGTCCAGACTCTAGATTCGAGACAGACCTAACCTTTGGCAATTTTACACAAAGTGGCTGCTCGCACGTCTTGAACCTGTGTCATCATGCATGGCACCCAAGACTTTTACCATTGACCAAAGCAATGACCCTCTCATAACAGTAACAGTAAATTTAGCAAATTCCAACCATAGTCTGCAGCAGCCATATGTATGAAAGCCTGGATATCCATCAGCAATGGGCTCTAGTTACAATTCAACAGGATTGTTTCATCATTGATTCAAAAGAGGCCTTGTAGTGGGGTTGAGAGAAATAACATGTCAACTCCAAAAAGACTATTATCACATACTGTCAATTTGGTTGATCAAGATGAGAAAACAACAGTTGCAGGGTATTTTCTTATCAATATGGAATTTGTTTGTAATGTGAATACTGTCAATTTGGTTGATTTTGAAGAGTTGATTTCTTGTGCTTCTCTCGATCAGCTCTACCCATTATTCTGTTTTATGCATGTGCATTTCTACTAACAATTGCCCTGACTAGACAAAGCACCAAGATCCAACTTAATGATGGCCAAATATTGTGCAAACTGGATCAAATCCCTAGTAAGATTATGAAACTACAGATCCGACCAAAGCAACAAAGCTGTAACCAATATCAACATCTAACGATTCAAACAAAAAAAAATCATCTAATGCGGCCAGTATCAACATCTAACAATTCGAAAAATAAAAAATAAAAACTAATCAAACACCCGATCAAAACCACAAGATCTAGAGCTAGTATCAACATCTAACAACCGAAAGAGACCATCAAAGATTATCATCGTACTCAACACAATTGCATTTATAGAGTGAGTGAATCCAGGCACAACCCAAAAAAAGCAAAAAGAACACATCAAAGAAGACGAAAGTGGAAAAAAGCTTCATTTTTTAGTAAAAAAAGAAAGAAATCTTTTGAGAGGCGAAAAGAGGAGAGCATCAATGGAAGAAAGAGCTTACAAGAGATGGTATCCTTCTTGAAGAGGTAGAGTGTGGAGTTCTTGAAAATCAAACCATGATCAGTCAATTGATGATGGCTTCAAACAACATCAACAGATCCAAACCTCAACAAAAATGATGACGGTTGTTTAGATGCGTCGATCGATGAACCACAAAACCCTAGAACTCCATCTACTACAAATGCGTAGTTCTTGTGTTTGGATTTCTTCGACTTCAAAGAGAGAGAGGGAAGCGATCAAAAACTCCATAACCGACGAGAGTGGGATCGGATTTGGAGAAGCGATCAAACCTCAAAACCAAAAAAACGAAAGAAGGGTCTGGAAAGAGAACGGATCTTTTCAATACTCTATGACCGAGCGAAGGAGATTTGGAGAGACAGGGTATTTCGCTGGCGATTTGGAGAGACGGGGAGAGAGAGAGAGAGAGAGAGGCAGAGCGATGGAGATTAGGGTTTTCTTGGGGGTGGACGTCGTTTATGGATGAAATAAACGACGTGTATAGAATGAAATCAGCTACACCATCATGGATGGGACCCATTTGTGGATTCCAGTCGTTTATGGCCCGTTTTGTCATAGTGCATGTGGGACTAGAGTGTTTGTATTTGGGGAACAAAATTGGAATTTATATGGTCGACACATTTGGCATTACAAGGGAAGTTGCGAAGGACATGATATCTGGAATGCGGTTGTCCTTGAACTACAGTTATTTGAATGTAGGTGAATCTGGGTGTTCTTTAAGTACAATTATTTTAATGTGGAAGGAAAGCAAACCTGCTGGATTTGGGTCTGCATAGTCTATTCGTCATTACGCTCAGGTGGAAACAACTCAATAACATAAATTGTTTGGACTGTTTCTTCCGATACAAGGGCAAGGAAAGCTGTTGGAGTCACTACAAAATGACAGCCTCCATTAATAATTGTCTCGGCAAAAGGCCTGGTGTGGGCGTTAAGCCTGCAGCACATACAGGTAGCAATTTCAGTTGCAACCTTGAGATCATAATCTATCTGAACTTCATCATTCTTGGACTGGTAATTTATACCACTCTCAAGCTGGTCTGCTTTCATCAAAGAGATGCCCATCCAGACTTCATGGCCTCCATTTCTAGAAATCCCAAGTTAGAAGACACAGGTGCTGATGTGCTGGAATCAAACCAACCAAGCTTATCCATAAGGTTCTTGAGCAGCTCACCTGCTACATAGGAGAGACCTGATGCCATCAGCCCGATGCCGACGTAATATAGTACAGTTTTCACATATCTTTTTGATGCCTCTCGAACATGAGCTTTTCCCAAGTACAGTGATGCAAAGAAGAGAGGCAGCAGCAACAGCTATGAGCTTGTATTCTTTATTGTCGCTCTTCCAAAACGAGAATCCATAAATAACAGGCGGCAATAACCCAAATAGAATATATGATAACACTGCAACAGTTGCATGTAACCGGAAGCTCTCCCTTCGCCCCAATGTTGCCTGGTATCGATCAAGTTTTCCACCTTGATCCATGGAACTGTGTGGATCATTTTTCAGCTCTCTGAGCTGTAAGTACAGGTAAATTAGTTACAAGATTTTGCAAAAGAATCTTCAATTTCCATTAGAGAAAGATTGAGATTTCATAGAACAAGGAAATAAAATAATATATCAAGCATTCTAACAAGTAAATCCATGAGGCCTGCACCAATACGAATACCAGCATATGAGGCATCCTGGCACTTGCTCAGCTGGTTAAGGATATCATGTAGTGTGTGGGTGTGTGAGTTCAAGTCTCTTGTAAAGGAAAAAAAAAGGTAAAGAGAATCCTCTTTTCCCTTTATTTCTCATAGAGTTTCTGTTGGGACAAGGAGAACTTGGCAGAGGTTTTTTTTCTTTTTCCTGTTGCTGGGGGAAAACGCCACCAAATAATGCAAGAAGCACAATTTCCCAACTTCCAAACCTCCACCTTTTCTCATCAAACACCAACCAAGAGTAAACTGAACCAATGGAAGTCACAAGCAGGCCATATCCTAAAACCCACTGCTCAACAAATCTAACCTTCATCTCGAGCTTTTTTAGAAAAGCAAGAAGGATGGCAACAAAGCTTTGGCTGATTTTTTTTTAACGTCAATTACATCCCTCAAAAATTCTCTAAAAAACAGTGCGGATTGCCCTATCATGTCACGGTTTAGGTGGAAAATATATGGTAGGACCTCCCAAGTACTAGCTGATTTATCTGGAGTCTGGACCCCACACATGCTTACCGCGTGTACAAAACTCTGTCACCAGTAACCAACTAGGGAAGCTTTATTTGACACTAATCTAGGTCAAGATACTACCAAATGAATGAGATAGGTATAAAGTTCTGTTTAGTGAGAACATCGGACAGTTTTTACTGGGGCAATCATTGTGGGGTTGATGCATGCCATTTGTGAAAGAAGAGGGTACAGAAAGGTCTAGGAATGTGCTATGGTTGTGAATATTCCCTATCAGATCATTGTAAAGATTGATAAGGGCCTCAAAGTTAAAAATGTAGGACCTTACATATAGTGCCTAAGAGGTATCAAGGGCCTCAAAGTTACAGATAGAGGCCTCCCTCCCTCCTCGAGCGCGTGCATGTAGCATAGTCATATACTACACGACATTATAAAACAAATAAGAAGGATGGGGAAAGTTGCTCACATTATGAACAATCACAAATAATCCACTAATGAGATTCGCCACTCCCAAACCCACAATTTTCACTGCAAAGCCATAGAAAGAAAATCAAGAAAATTTTCAATTAAGCTAGAATAAGATACAACAAAACTCAATCATTTAAACTAATGCGAGAACATCAAATGACTCCATCATCCAAACAAAGTAATAGTAGTACATGACTAGAATTTCTAAATGTGAATAAATATCATTGCATACTACATACAGGAAAATAATCAGATGATTATGAATTCTATATATCTAGTACAGTCAATGGGGAAGAGATCAATAGAGGCAGTTCCCCATCTACACTCAAGGGATAAAGGCATGGTGTAACATCATTCAGGTATTTTTGGGCATGGCTTGCATGCACTTTTGGAGCATCATTGCCCACTAAAACTTTAATAGGCTCTCTGGTTTTCATGTTATACTTCTGTATAGCAGCCCGTTTGGAATCTTCTTTTGGGCATGCCATTTATTTCGTATGATAATGCAAGATACCATAGATTGCCAAACACTAAAGGCAATTTATTCCCTTATTTTGTGTTAGTAAGTCCAGAGAAAAGCTGTTTCCCCATATCTTGCAACATAGGAGACAGCATGTCAGGCAATATACTGCCACTTCCTCCAGAATCCCAGTTACACAAACAGCCTCAAAATGTCACAGCATTAATTGTTAAGAAAGACTCATCTCATTATTAGAGAGTGGCCACGTACATATCAAATGCGCCATTCTCCCAAATTATGGTCTCACATTAAGAATACTATTTCTCATATATCTGTAACCACAGCTGCATCAGGATTGTGCACAAAAAGCACTTCACATACCAACTCTGGGAATAACTTGTATATGTCTATTCTAATTTGAAAAGTTCAAGGTATTTCCAAGTGATGATCTGAATTTATATAGTATTACCTTCTCACTGGAGTCATAGTAATCTGTATCCCTGTTTTATCGATTTCTAATGTGGTAAAAAACCATATCCTTTCACCCTTGGTTACCAGTAACTTGAACCTTAATAGAAAAAACTTGTACAAAAACTAACTTTCAGAACACAGAAATACTAACATCATACTATCATCCTTTGTAGAAGTCCCCAGAAGCATTAAATTAATCTGAGAGTGAGTAAGAAACATATGTATTGCTGGGGTGAAACACATTTTATAGTAATTATGAGGTAAACAAAATCTTTTCAATACAATTCCATAAACATATTTAATGGGAAATGGGCTTTACTCCTTCTGCTTTATTCTACTATTAGAGGAAACAAAGGTAATGATAAAACCTATAGAAAGACATACATGTGGTAGCATCAGCACTAGCTGCAGAGGAAACCAAACCAAGGGTTAAAATTGATTCGATCAATCCCCCGTATACAATGCTTTTCAAAATATCCCACTCACGAGCTATAGCTCCATCCACTCTTTGTTTACCAATATCAATGTGAGTCTCCAGTAAAAGTCCTGGTGTTGCCATAGCAGGGACATTTTCCTTGCTTTGAGATGAAACCAGCGTTTCTGGTTTAACTGTGCCTTTAACAGGTTGTATAATGTTAGCCACTGAACCATAAAATCAATAAAGAACATGCTGGTGATTCAGAATATTTCAGGGCAATTATAAGCTAGAGAAATAGGAGGCAGCATCAATGATAAATATGACATAAGCTCTATACTTGAACAGAATGTTCAAACAAAGGAAAGATAAAATAAAAAAAGGCAAAATGGTTGAATGCATTGCTCAACAAAGTGTAAAATAGTGATTGCAGTGGGCGTACTGGCCGGCAGCCAAGAATATATGTAGCGGCCACAGCGATATGTATCAGTATAGTGGTGTGAATAGAAAATGAGATAAAAATATCCAGAAAAAAACCAAAACATCCATAATCTATGAAGCACGGACACGGATACGGGACACGGAAACGATACGATACGGATACGCAGATACGACATTTCTCAAAAAAATAGGATACGACACGTCGGGGATACGTTGATTTTTTTTTTAATATTTTTTATATGACTACGTAATAAAAATCTAACATTACTTCAATAAAAAAAAGGCATGAAATATGCACTTTCATTGATTTAATCATCATTAAACATTACATTTGATGCTTTCAACTTCAAAATCCCATGGGTGTAAAAAAAATCTGATGTGTAAAAAATATAATGTGTAAAAACAATCTGATGTTTTCCACTCACTCTTTATTCTCAATAGTCAGTAGGCCTTTGTGGGAACAGGCCCACGTGCCCAAACACGTGGATGAAGACTCTGGCGAATGAAATAAGAGGGGCCACACACACCACCGATTGCATGTTATTTTTCTTTTTTGCGATGAAGGCCAAACAAACCAAGCCCCTTTTTTCTTCAATCTGCAAAAACAAATGAACCCAGCCCCATTTCGACTTGCAGCGATGATACGGTAGCTGTGGCGGCAATACGGCAGTGGATGAACGACGCAGATGTCGCCTTCTGGTGCCCAGATTTTCCGACGAAGCTTGGAGGGCACTGACCCTCTGCTGCCCTCTATTTCTCTTCAATAGAAACCCCAAAAAACAGAACCAGGGCCCTTCTCTGCTCTCTTCTTCGTTGGTCTCTGCAACTGAAGAAGGTAGCAACGTAGGGGTTGCTGCAAACTGTAGCGATTGGCTTTCTCCGGCAGCGGTTGGAGTCGATCTTTTCCTGCAGCAAACGGTTTGGGAAACTGGGCGGAACCCTCTGCCTTCTCTGCTGCTAACTGGGGTTGCTTTTTTCCTTCTCCGTCGAGACGGTGGGAGCGTGCGCAAACTGATACAAGGTACAATTCTCCTTTCTTCTCTTTCTTTTTTTTTCTCTCCCTTTTTTTTTTTTTCTAATTTCTCTACTTCTCCTCCGAGCTTTTTTTTTTTTCTCTGTCTCGCGCGACTGATGCAAGGGTTTCCTTGGTGTTGGAGAAGAAAACCTTGCGCGAGTTGAAAACCTTGAGATCGATCGATTTGGGAGGAGAAACCCTCACGCGAAATGAATGAGATGCAATCGTGCGCCGAGAGAGGAGATTGTTAGACGTGCGCACAGTAACTGAGAATGAGGAGGAAAGATCTGATAAAAACAAAGAAATATGGTTTCCCTTAAAACATACGCACAATAACACGTTTCCCTTAAAACGTGTCCTGCAAGTGTCCCGACGCGTGTCCGAAATACCAAAAAAAGAAAAAAAATTTGCGGATACGTTATTTTGCGTATCCCGGACGTATCGGGAATCGTATCCGGGCGTATTCCGTGTCCGATACGCCCGGATACGAATTCGTCGCCCATATTACGTATCCGATGCTTCACAGTCCATAATATTGACAAATATTAGATTTAATTTATTTTTTTCATTTACGTAACTAAAATAGGGGGGGGGGGGGGTGCGCGTAGCAGACCCCTCATTACATGGAGGTCCCATATTGCTGTATGATTACAAAATAACGATACTATTCAATTTGTCCACATTATTCATGTTGGTCAGTTATTAAGTTAGAAACTAACAAAATGCTAATAATCAAAATTTCATAACTACCATCCATTCTAAATTCTAAATTCAAATAAGCAATTTAGCATTAGCTGCGCAGAATACAAGATATATAAAGTTTGAAATTTCTAAATCAAATGAGAAAACATTTTTCACCAATGGAACAATGTATTATTGTTGAGACTTGGAAAACACAGATCTACAAGCTAGAATGCATTTGGGTGTGATTTGGTTATCCACTTTCGAGAAAAAAAATTTAATTTTTTGAAAAATCCCCCAAAAAAGAAAAAAGTATAAAAAATCAAACCATTTGGGATTGATCAATGGGAAACATAGATCTATAAGTTAGAATGCATTAAGAAGTGATTTGGTTGGCCCATTTTGAGGGAAAAATTTTTAAAATCCTCAAAAATGCGAAAATAAACACAAAAAAAACCTCAAACCATTTGGGATTTGATCAATGGAAAACATAGATCTACACGTCAGAAGCCATTTTTAAAATGTTTCATGGAGAAACAACTTTTTTTTTATGAGAATCCAATACGTAGCGGCAGCTGTGGACTGCTACAGTAGTGAATGGCGCCAAATTTTGAACAACACATTGGAATGCCCGATAATGCGGCCGATACACTTGTGTGCTGCTATTTTGAACCATGTTTCTCACTTAGAAGTCATTCAATCTTCTGTTTTTTTTTTTTTTTTTTTGGCAGAGGATGATCATTTAAGAGGAACCAAGAAATATGCATAAGTAATGCAGATATGTTTATTTAGCACCCAATAATCTACAAAATGTAAATAAAACATACTACATATAATGCCAGACACAGGTAATGGCAGCAGAGAATATACAATTTCGCATTTTTCTAAATCCAGACACTGAAACAAATGCAGGTATCTGATCCACAATATGCTATCCATATGTGATACTATGAATCTTATTTATAAAGTGTCATGGCATCCTAATAACTTAATTATTATTATTATTATATCATCATCATCATAAACTTTTTGTCTTTAGAACATTTCGAAATTCAACGAGTATTACTATTTAGATACCTCTTGCACACAGAAGAATCTATAAGCTCCTTCAGATAGAGGCAGCCAGCTTGAATTCTTTCTAAACATGCATTATATGATTTGTATCATTAACACCAAAAGAGAAATATAAAATGGAATCCATAATAAGGAAATTACATTTCATACTGTTAGAAATAAAACCCACGACAATTTTTTGAAAAGAGAAAAAGGAAACTGCAGGTAATGGAAAAGAAACCAACTCCTTTGACAATTCAGAAAACAAGGATGTTGTTACTGTCCAAATTCGCATGTTTAAGTGTCGTGTGTATTGTATGTATCCATATCTGTATCAGGTTGTCCTAGGGTGGGGACCATAAATTAATTTGAAACTCAAATATGGTTTCTCTCATGCCGGATGCAATCTTAGGCCAGAGTGGAATTTGTGGAACCTCCGATTGATCTCCACCAAACTACGACCAGGGATCTTTTTCAATTTCCGTTCCTTCATTAGCTCCCTAAATCTTGCCGCATCATCCCATCTACCAGCTTCGGCATATATGTTCGACATTAGAACGTAGTATGTAACAGTTTGAGGATCCAACTGAAACAGACGTGCTGCCACAAGCTCAGCCATCTCAATATTCCCATGAATTCCGCAAGCACCAAGCAAAGCTCCCCAAATACCGACATCAGGCTCAATGGGCATCCTTTCAATGAATTCGTATGCATCCGTTAATAGGCCGGCATGGC
This sequence comes from Litsea cubeba, assembly GCA_012931725.1. NCBI lineage: Eukaryota > Viridiplantae > Streptophyta > Magnoliopsida > Laurales > Lauraceae > Litsea > Litsea cubeba. Next base: position 39,015,755 of record CM022950.1, read on the forward strand.
CAAGGAGGTCCACCATACATGCACATTGCTCAACACTAGGCACAATCGAATAGTCCTTCCTCATGCTGTTGAACTGCCTCATCCCTTCTTCAACGAGGCCGGAATGCCTACAAGCTGTCAATAAAGAGGTGAAGGTGAAACTATTTGGTTTAACCCCGTCTCGTTGCATCTTAGAGAAGAGCCTGAGGGCATCTTCACCGTGCCCATGAGCCGCATATGCCCCTATCATTGCACTCCAAGAGACTACACCTTTTTGAGGCAACTTGTCGAAAACATTTCTTGCCAAATCTATGCTCCCACATTTTGCATACATGTCTAAAAGTGCATCTGTTACTGCTACATTGCTTTCAAGCCCTTTGCTGTTGGCAAGCTCATGCACCCATTTCCCAGTGTTCAGAGCACCCAAACTAGCACAAGCTGAGATAATGCTAACCATTGTAATATGATCAAGTTCTACCTTCTCATTTTGTATTTTTTGGAAGAGCTTTATTGCCTTGGAATCCATGTCATTCTGTTCATAAGTGCCAATCATCGCGTTCCACGAGACTATGTTCCTGACCCCCATACTATCAAACAAAGATCTCGCGATCTCGACATTACCACACTTCCCATACAAAGCAATCATAGAATTCACCAGTGGAAGATCTGAATCCAGACCCAATTTAATCCCATACCCATGAATCAGCTGCTTCAAATATTCCAATCCAGCACATGCAGGAAGGATACTCACGAGTGTAACTGCATTTGGCTGAGTCCCCGAAATAACCATCCTCCTAAAAACATCCAACGACTTCAAATAAAACCCATTTTGCACATACCCCGCAATCATTGCCGTCCACGAAACAATGTTCTTCACACCCATTTCATCGAAGACCAACTCCGAACTCGAAGCCTCGCCATTCTGTGCATACATTGACACCAACGAGCTCTGAACAAAGACATCCGAATTGAACACATTCTTTATCACATTGCAATGCACCTCCCTCCCTTCTCTCAGTGCCGAGAGGACCGGACAGGACCGGACAACAACGGGAAAGTGAAGTGGTCGGGCGATAATCCCGAGAGATGCATTTGTTTGTAGAGGAGTAGAGCTTGTTCGCAAGGACCCAAGTCAGCATAGCCTCGAATCAGGGTATTCCAAGCGAAGGCGTCTGGTTGAGGGATTTCATCGAACAGCTTGTGTGCATAGTCCATGGCGGGTGCAAAGCTGCAGGCGAGGGCGATTAGTTTGGTGGCTAAGAGGAGGTTTTGGGAGAGGCCTTGTGTTAGGATCTTGGCATGGACGCATTTGAGGTCTTGAAAAGAAGAGCAAGGATTTAAAAGGTTGTTGTAAGAGAGAGAAGGCGGGCAAGAAAGAAACAGGTCGGTTCTTCTTAATAGAAGCTTTTGTAAACACATGGGTCCTACTTGCATGTTATTAAAGATTACTATTGCATATAGTAAATCTCACCTGGGGAAAAGTAGGGAGTGATGCGCAATCAACGATTCCTTCTCCGCTGCTTTCCTCATGAAACTATGGATTCTCTCATTTCCTTTTTTTTTTTTTGTGTTCTTTTCCCTAGTTTTCATGCATCGACAATCTCATATTATTTTCCCTCATTCTCTTCTTCTCTCTCTAAACCGATTTGATTCTAGATCGAAATTCATGGCTCTTTCTCATCTGGAATCCCTAATCTTCCTTTTTCTTCATGTCATTTCGTTTTTGCTTCCGAGCAGGATTGTGGATTCCATAGGTCTCTCTTTCTAGGTTTTTATATTGAAATATGTTTTCAATATGAAAGCAGCATTTTGTTCATTGTCCATTGGAAAAATAAATTCTCTAATGCCCATGTTTGGATGTGGAGAAAACTGTCTACTGTTACATATTTGAGCTGTGAAGAGTTTTCTTTAACTCCATTTTCTCCATCTATTTGGAGGCGGCGAAATGGCAGTAAATATTGTCCCGCAGTGCAAATTATAGTTGAGGACAATTATCCTCCCTCACTAAAATATCTGTGAGGAGCAAAATGGATCCATGAGTTAGTATGGTTTGTGTGTTGAGGTTGTCTTATGAATGCTTATTTTGTAGCAGAATCTTGTTTTTTTTTTTTTTTTTTTTTGTATGCATTTGGATGTGCGACTGAGAAATGCAATTTAAGAGCAGAATCATGTGGTGTTGATTTGTGATACTTCGGCTACTATCTCAAGTACCAGCAGTTTGATTTGGGTTGGCGCCTGCTTATTCAAGCTCACATTGAGTGCTCTTTGAGTGAGTCCTAGATGATTTAAGGCCATCAAATTGGTGTAAATTGATACCAAGGCATAGTCAGGATATATTTTAGATGAGCGAGGTCATGTACTCTGTTTCCACTTTGTTTGGCTATGAAGTTTGTTTGTTTTTTTCTAGGGTTTGAAGAGGATTTTGAACAGTTGGCTACTAAGTTGCAGCTTTGATCTTAACAGCTACTTATTAAGAGAATAGTAAGATAGACTAAAGAGAGATTTAAAACAAAAGGTTGCTGTTAATTCTATAAATAAGAGTTCTTACTTTATCGTGTGAAATATTGGTTCACTACATGTTAAGACATTGAAGCTGGGATTACTTGTCTACAAATTGGGTGGTGATGTCATGTTGAAATTGAAGCTGGGATTTCAGCATATGAAGCTGAACTACTTCCATATCTATTGTATTCTTAATGTTTGATAATTCTTGTAATGCTTTTTATGTGAAGTAAATTTTTAAGTGAATTGGGTGCTTTTTACTTCTCATGTTGATTTAAGTGAATTTTTAAACTAATTTCGATTATGGAATTGTCACGTCCCCCGAACCCGATTAGAGAATAAACCGGATTCAGGGAGTGAAATTTAGGACTAATTAAAATTTTTGTCCTTTAGGCCCAAGCATCGTAAGTCCGTTGTGAGGATATTATATTTCGAGCCTCATGTAATACAATAATTGCGGAATTCATACAACTCCAGGCATATGGAATATCAAACAATATACAGTACGCTTCATTTAATTAAAGTTGCAAAAAGGAATAAAGAAACTATACAAGGATGTTAATTTATTACAATGACCCTCCCAATATCCAAGGCCATTTAAAGAACAATAATGTCAATAAAATGAAAGGTTCAACGAGCGATAACAAATGAATACATACATCTAAATGAAATCCATGTGAGTCTCTCATGTGCCGGATATAATGACGCTACTCTACGTCATCGGCAAGCCACTCTTGTTCCTCCTCAGCTGGCTGGAGATCCTCTTGGATCTCCTCACCTGCCAGCTCCTCATAGTAGTACTCACCTGAGGTGTCTGCACACCAAGGAATAGAGTCAACGACATGTTGAGCAATAGATAAGCAAGATATAAATGAACATGGCACGCATCAAGTATGAGAATAGTGACAAGTGTAATGATCAAGTGAATACAAGGAACAATACTAGCCATGAAAGCATGAATAATCATAATTAGAAGCAATAACCGAAATCCTAACATCATCTAGCAATAACCACTATCCATGCAATACAATACAAGTATCAAGAGGGAGACTCCGAGGATGTCCTAGCCACCTCTCGAGGTATCAGTAACAATCCATTTCAGACTACTGATATAAAATTCGACTCCAGTGAGATCATAGCTCCCGGTCCTGGGAATAGCAGCACGGTCCTAGCCCACTCCCAGCTATTCAACGTCATGGACACCGTCCTACGCCGACTGCCCATCCCAATGTCCGAGTAGCCGGCCCATCAAATAAAAACCCCAAACTGCAGTTGGCCATGATATGCAATAATAATGAAGTGGTGTTGACACAAGGGAAACCAAGACAAGCAAATCTGGCTAGCTCAATGCACAAGACATGATCATAGGGATTATCTTATTCAAGACAACACAAGACAAGTCAACCACATGATAATCCCCTTACATGCTAGCCAATCATGTTTATCAAATATATGACACACGGTTCCTAAGATACAGTCTAAGTCAGGTCCATGTCCTAGTTCTACAAAGATTATGTTTCATAATTAGTTAAGTGTTTTATGCCAAGAGAGTGTACAAGGAAACATTATCAATGGATACAATTCACAAGTCGAGGAATTACAATTCAAACCTAGGCAAGTGGTGTCATCCATGTACCCCACATTTCTAACGGGGTACGTGTGGAAATTGGATCAATGATGCTTCTAGAGAAATCCCTTGGTGTACACTCACGTTAAGCATCTATTGAGACAATTCCATACGCATTCGGTTATAACACGCGTAATACACGAATACCTAGACAACCCATCGAAGCACACCAAGCCACGTGCTTCGATTTCAATTTCCATTAATGGTTAAGTGAGAGTAGTTCATGGTTTCCAACATCGAGGGTCCAAACCTAGGTTAGCAGTCTCATTTTCAAATAAACATGAGCTGGATCATTAATCTGAGTATAGCATCATTTCCCTATCTCTAATCGTAATGAAACCAGAACTATTGATTTATGCATCTCAAGGGCTTTCCGTCCATATATTACAGGTAGAAATCCAACGGACGGATTAAAAGTTACAGAGATCCAAAGTTGTCATGTCCAGTGAACCTACACCCTCCAATCAATCGGACAGAAGGTCCGATCGATCGGCACTGAACATCATCCAGTTAATGCACCTGTCCAATCGATCGGCACTGGGCACCTCCCACTTAGCTACAGTTTTCCCTCTGTCCGATAGATCGTGCAGAGTGCCCGATCGATCGGATAGAGTTCGACCTCAGTTAACTGGGGCAGTTCCTCTATCCAATCTATCGTACAGTGCGACCGATCGATCGGACAGCGGAACTGTAACCCGAAAATGAGTTTTCTGCCCCCTTCCTCCTCAAGCCATTCCATGGCTAAACCTGCAAAAAGCGAGCCTCCATGCTCCCCATTCATCACAAACAACACAAATCATGCATTTAAACCATTTAACACATCTATGACTACCAAACCAAACCAAACCAAGCCTTTTCCCACTAGGTGGGGTCGGCTATATGGATTTGACGACGCCAATCAAATCTGTTTAGGGCCATGTCCTCCGTTAGATCCATGTAGGCAAGATCATGTTTAATAGTTTCTTTCCAACTTCTCTTGGGTCTCCCTCTCCCTCTCCTACTCTTGGCAAACTCCATGCTTTCACACCTTTTAACAGGTGCCTCTGTTGGACGCCTTCTAACATAGCCGAACCATCTCAGTCGATTTTCTCTCATTTTATCTCCAATCGGTACTATTCCTACTATGCCCCTAATCTCCTCATTCCTAATCCTATATCTCCTTGTGATCCCGCACATCCATCTTAGCATTCTCATCTCTGCAACTTCCATCTTCTTGACATGATTATGCTTTACTGCCCAACACTCTGATCCATATAACAACGCTGGCCGTACCGCCACCTTATAATACTTTCCTTTAACCTTGAGGGGGACTTTCCGATCACACAAGACCCCCGAAGCACTCCTCCATTTGGTCCACCCGGCTTGAATCCTGTGACTTACATCAGTATCAATCCCTCCATCCTGTTGCACCATAGATCCAAGGTACCTAAAGTTTTCTTTTTCTACTATCTTTTGTGTGCCCAAACTTACTTCTATGTTACAAGGTGTCCTACTTTGACTAAACTTGCATTCCATATATTCCGTTTTGCATCGACTTAGCCTAAACCCTTTTGTCTCTAATGTTTTCCGCCACAATTCAAGTTTAGCATTCACTCCTTCTCTCGTCTCATCCACTAAAATAATGTCATCTGCAAATAGCATACACCACGGCACCTCATCCTGGATATGTCTTGTAATCTCATCCATAACTAGGGCAAACAAGTACGGGCTTAACGCTGAGCCTTGGTGTAGACCAATCGTGATAGGAAACTCCTTAGTTTCGCCGCCAGTCGTCCTTATAGATGTCACGACTCTATCATACATATCCTTTATCGCCTCAATATAAGCGACACAAACTCTTTTCTTTTCTAGAACTTTCCAAAGAATCTCCCTAGGAACCCGGTCATAGGCCTTCTCCAAGTCAATGAACACCATATGTAAATCTCTCTTACCTTCTCTATACTGTTCCATTAACCTCCTCAGGAGAAAGATAGCCTCCATGGTTGATCTCCCAGGCATGAAACCAAATTGATTCTCTGAAATATTTGTTGTTCTTCTTAGTCTTCTCTCAATAACTCTCTCCCATAATTTCATCGTATGGCTCATCAATTTAATCCCGCGGTAGTTCGCACAGTTCTGAATATCTCCTTTGTTCTTGTATATGGGTATAAGAATACTTTTCCTCCATGCATTAGGCATCTTCTTGCTCCTTAGCACTACATTAAAAAGCTTTGTCAACCAACTAATACCATCCTCCCCCAAGCACCTCCAGACCTCAATAGGGATACCATCTGGCCCCACCGCTTTCCCATTCTTCATTATTTTCAATACTTGTTTAACTTCTTCCCTACTGATTCTCCTATAGAACATATGATTTGCTTCTTCTCTAGAAATGGTAAGCTGCCCCAATTGTATGTCACTACTACTGCTTTCGTTAAATAACTTGTAGAAGTAGCTCTTCCAACGCTCCTTTATCTCCTCCTCCTTTACTAATACCTTTTCATCCTCATCCTTAATGCATTTAACTTGGTTTAAGTCATTGGTCCGCCGATCTCTAGTTTTAGCAAGCTTGAACATCTATGACTACCAATTACAATTAATTCAACCCATTCCACAAACCTAACCTAGCATGATAAAAACCCAAATTAGAATAAAAAACTTGGCATTTGGGTATTCTAGCATTTGATCAATATCAATCAATAAAACAATACATTCATATTACAATCATAAGTTGCATATCTACTTGCCTCAACCAATAAGAAGATGGAAATGGGGGAAAACTTAAGGAGAAGCTTTCTACCACAAAACCCACAAATCCAACACACTCAAACACAACCTAGAACGCAAAGGAGAAGGGAAGAAAAAGATCAATAACAACCTAAATCTAACCAAAAGAGAAGATGATTGAAAGATGAGGGTGAGAGAAGGCTTACCAAACTGGTATCAATGGAAAGAGGAGATCGAGAAGATGAAGATGAGCGGTTCGGATCTTTGCGGTTGGTCCCTCCGGGTAGAGTTCTAAAGCTTGAGAAGAGAAGAGGAAGAAGAAGGGATGCTGTAGCTTTCGTTCGTTGCAGAGAATGAATGAGAAATTAGGGTTAATCCCTGCTCAAGAAGAGAGGAAGGAAAAAAAAAGACTGATTTGCCCTTAAGTGGGTCCGATGAAGGAATGGACCACTTGAAGGGTTTTCAATCGTCGGATCGCGACGAGCCAAGAGACAAAAATGATCAGCGCGACGGGACCTTTCCAACGAACCCAAAAATTACAACGATAAGAAAATTTTTTGGAAAAACACTCAATTTTCCATAAATCGCAAACTACCCCCCTGATAGGATCAAACGAACTCGGAATCGCACGAAACTTCGCGGACGCTATTCTAATGCTAAAAGAAACTCGCTCATGATCTAAACCCACTTAAATGTCCCGACATATTAAGAATGAGCAGTGGTTGTTTCTTGCTTTTGGCTAATGAGCTAAAATGTAGGGGCCTTTTACGAGACTCTCGTACAGTGACGGTGGAGGAGCAGTTGGGGATATTTTTATTCACTGTTGGCCACAGCCAGAGAAACAGTGTAATGCAAAACTTATTTCAACATTCAGGAGAGACAATCAGCCGGTACTTTAACAAGACATTGGATGCTATCATTAAACTCGCGCCATAAAATGTGAAACAATCCGACGAGGAGTGTCCACCCGAGATTGCAAATAATCCTTTGTCCTACCCATTTTTCAAGGTAACATTTTAATGAGGCAACAAATATAAAACTATAAATGCTATATTTTAATGCATGTTGTATTTGTTTATAGGATTGTGTTGGAGCGATAGGCGGTACACATATCCCCACATGTGAGCAAGTCTGTTATCGCAATAGAAAGAGTGGACTATCACAGAACGTCATGGTTGTTGTATCGTTTGATATGAGTTTCCAGTATGTATGCGCTGGATGGGAAGGATCAGCCTCAGACTCAAAGATTCTTCAACATGCAGTATGGAGACGGGCCCAAAATAGGTTACGTGTTGCAGTAGGTAGTAAACTCTAGGCCCTTTGTTATTAAATGTATAAAGATTGTCCTATTTAAGCCATAACAAGAATGTCCCATTATAGTTTTGTAGGAAAATCTTACCTAGTAGATGCTGGTTATGCAAACACGTGTGGGTTTTTAGCCCCATTTCGCGGAGTCCAATATCATTTAAAAGAATGGTCCACAACGCAGGCGCCTAGGATTGAACATGAACTATTCAACTTGCGTCATGCAAAGTTACGCAATATAGTGGAGAGAACATTTTCGGTGTTGAAGCAACGTTTTGCCCTTCTGCAAACTGCTCCACGATATCCTATGAAAACGCAAGTCAAGATCGTTGTGGCATGTTGTGTTTTACACAACTTTATACGTCGGTGGAATCTTGAGGACGATTTGTTTAGGATAACATTTAATGAGATGATGGAAGAGGATGATGAAGAAGATCAGGATATCGAAGTGGACAATCTTGGTGGTCCTAGTGATGTGAACAAGCAATTTATGACAGGTTTTAGAGAACAACTATCTAAAGATATGTTGGAAGCTAGGGGACCAAGGAGAGTTTGATTTCACATTAGCTTGATCAATGTTTTTTTGTGGGTACATAAGTTGCTTGTATGAGTTTCTCTTCTTTTGGGTTGCTTTTGTGTACATCTTTTGGGTTTTATGGCTGGCCCAGCCCGTGGGCATCATTTTTGGGAAGTACAGCTCCACCTTGGTTGTGTCTCTATGATATGAGTGCGAGTGGGTTGGAGCTGCTCCTCATTATTTTGTAAATTCAACCCTTAACTTTGGAAATATATACTTATTTTTCGTCCAAAGGTCAGCTCTCAACTTTATGTTAATGGATTGGTTGCATTTTAATTTTTCCATACACTCCAACCATGAATGACCTGGTAGTTGCAAAAGTTGAAGTTGATTGATATTCCAAAGCATATTAGTGCACCTCATTCCTCATGCGTGGGTTTAGGCTATAGCAAAATGCCGCCTTGGGAAAACTCATAAATGGACTAAGTTGTCCTTATAATTCTCCGAGATTCTGCATTTTACAGGGTTTTTTTTTGGTGAAATTAGCGAAAGGTCCCTATAAGTCAATGTTTCCAGCCTCTAGTCCAAGGAAACACTTATTAAAGCCTCTCGTCCACTCAGCTAGACTTTTTGCAGCCTTAGGTCCCTCAATCCACATGATCTCATTTTTCAAGCCTAAATTGCCCTTTCAACCATTTTAGGCATAAAATTTTGAATTTTCAAATTTCAAATCTCCCCTCCTCCCTCCTTCCTAAATCCTCTTTATACTTGACAGATGGCAAATCTTCCCTCCTTCCTCCTTCCTAAATCCTGCAGCCGGACTGCTTTATTGCACTTCTCTGTTGCGCCTCCACCTGACTCGAGGAAGAAGGCAGCAGTTCTTTCAATTGGTATCCTAGCCTGATTTGCGTGCGTTTGACTATCTAGATTTTGTGATGGGGCTGTGGATCATGCAGAGATCAGATGGATTGGATCTCAGGATCTCGTTGGGATTCCCGGACTGCTTTACTGCACTTCTCTGTTGCGCCTCCACCTGACTCGAGGAAGAAGGTAGCAGTTCTTTCAATTGGTATCCTAGCCTGATTTGCGTGCATTTGACTGTCTAGATTTTGTGATGGGGTTGTGGATCATGCAGAGATTAGATGGATTGGATCTCGGGATCTCGTTGGGATTCTAGTGGGCCATCGCTGCGCCAGGCTTCCTATCCTGTTTGGAGCAGATCCCATTGAAGACGATTTCTGCCGGGAAAGGGAAGAGAGAAAGAGTTCGGATTCTTCGAACTCTGGTGGGCCACAGAAATCGGGCTGATCGTTGCATGTTGTTGCTAACCGAACTTGAAGACCGGAGAATAGATGCAGCCGTACTGCTTTACTACAGTTGGTCTTCCAAAAGAGGAAGATCTAGTTCCGGACCAGGTAAGAAGCAGAGGGCTCCAGACTTTCCTCTTTGCCGGAGTTCATCGTCGAATTTGGCCTATAAGGATCTGAGGAGTAGGGTCGGACACGTCGACTGCCATCGCCGGTCCTACATCGTCAGGGAAAAAGGAAGAAGACTGAGGAAACCGGTCGATTCTGGTTACAAAAACCAGAACCAGAACGAAGAGAAGAAGAGACCTGGGCCAGGTTCTGCCCAGGTCTAGGTTGGTTCCGGGTCGAGTTGACCTAACCCGTTTGCATTCCGCGGAGGACTGACGTCTCCCGGTGATTGCACTTTGGTTCTGTTTATCTTTTTGTCAAATTTAGAGTTTTGGTCAACTTTATCTGAGTTGTTGTCAAATTTATCTAAATTTATCTGTGTTTTGTCAAATTTATCTGAGTTTTGTTCAACTTATCTGGCTTCTGTCATATTTTTTTTGTGTTTTTTGTAAATTTATCTGAGTTTTTGGCAAATTTATCTGAGTTGTTTTCAAATTTATCTGAGTTTTGTTCAAATTTATCTGTGTTTTTATCAAATTTATCCGAGTGTTGTTCAAATTTATCTGTTTTCAGTCATATTTCTTTGTGTTTTTGGTAAATTTATCTGAGTTTTTTTCAAAATTTATTTGAGTTTTTTAGCAAATTTATTTACATTTTTTGAAATCTATATGCGTTTTTTAAATTTATTTGCGTCTTTTGAGATTTACTTGTATTCTTTCAAATTTATTGCGTTTTTTGAATTATTGCATTTTTTAAAATTTATTTTCGTTATTTTAAATTTATTTGCATTTTTTGAAATTTTATTTGGACCTTTTGAGATTTATTTGAGTCTTTTGAAATTTATTTATATTTTTTGAAAATTATTTGGATATTTTGAAACTTATTTGCATCTTTTTAAATTTATTTGCGTTATTTGATTATATATTGCCTTTTTTTTAACTTATTTGCATTTTTCGAAAGTATTTAATTTTTTAAAAATTTATTTTCGTTCTTTTGAAATTTATTTGTGTGTTTTTAGAATTTATTTGAAAATCTGGGGATTCCATTAATCGTGGGCAATTAAATGTTAGTTGGCATTATTAAGGGATATCCCACCAATCATGGTTTATGATATAAAGAAAGGGTAAACTAGACATTTCAGGTGTGAAAGGGTAAACTAGACATTTCAGGTGTGAGAAAGTGTGGGAGGGACCTTTGGCTCTATGACTTTTTTTTGTGGATCTAAGGCCATAAAGTGTAATGTTCAGGGACCTGTCGCCGAATGCCCCTTTTTTTTTCCTGGGTACGGCCATTGCAAAGTGCCATTTCTCATTATCCTGTAGTGAATGAACTATGATATGGTATGAGTTTTGTATGATCTTTTATCCTTTCTGGTGGTGATTTTGGCTTATGAATTCATCTTCTTTTATCTAAATATGGATCTTATTAAATGCATCCTCATTAAGCTCATGTGGGAGTAAGAGTTTCCAATCTCAAAAACTGTATTCCATCCTAAGAACTTCTTTTAGATTGGAAATCTGCTTTGCAGTACTTGGTTATGGCAAAGAATAAGAACAACTGTTACTTAAGATTCTATTAACATCTATTTGTATTGATATATTTGGACCAGACAAGATTGTGCTGAGTTGTTGTGATTGGGTAAAGGTTTTGAGAAATTGATCACCTCCATAGTGTGGTAGCTCTATTAGGCTGGATTTTCTCATTCTCTCACTCTGGTTAGGCTTTTGCAAGCTTCTTTCTTATTTGGATGTGGGTAATTTCAAACTACACAATGCAGGTTTGTGTTTTGTTTGACCCTTCTAATCGATGAACAGCTTACAGTGTATCAATGCAGGTTAGGAAATCCAATTCCACTTCTGGTAAGATTTTGAATTCTGATTTGTGGGCTGTTGATTCTATATCTAGATGGAGACTATATTATTGGAGATTGTAGGTTGCCTTTGAATCACATAGTGATAGCTTGAATAGCTCTGAACAGCATGAGGCAGGAAACTTAATATATGCACAACTAGTTCCAATTTAGCCAGTTTACCCTGTTTTCAATTCTTTATTATTAATAAAAACGAATCACTTCATAATATTAGCTGCAGAGGAGTGTCAAATTGTGGTGTTGATACACTTTGAGGTTTTTGTGCTAAATTTACTCTGAGAAAATGGTGGCATTCTGCTTTCTTATTTGCTTCACTCAACTTTTTAATATCACCAGGCCCACATTCAGGTCTGAGTCATACTTACTCCAAGATAAGTTCTTAAAATCAACATGTAATGAAAATGCGCTCAATCCACAAGAATGTATCCCTCCCATTGAGCACAACTCAGCATTATATAAAACAGGGGATAGTTTTCAGAAATTCCTGTCACCTCTATATAATACTTTCCACACACCATAGATAAATTGTATCATTTGAAGATCAAACATATAATACTTTTCACACACCTTCCATCATGTAAAATTCCACTCATGATTTATACATTAATGACTAGAGCTCTTCATGGGCTGTACCAGCCAGGAATGTCCCATATCAGGATGGATTGGGCTGTACTCATGATTCAGAGTATATATTAGAAATCTTCATTATTTCAAAATCTATTAGTATTTAAGACATGAAACTAAGCTTTTTTGGGGTTTAGTACATGAATAAAAAATTTGACTGTGCTTTTATTTTTTAATTTTTCCCATTTAACTAATTTTGTAATGAGGATGTTTGCTCCCTTCTTTTTTAGAGGCAAGAAAATCATGGAGTTGAGATCACTCGGACACAAACGTGGCTTGCTACGCATACTCCAAAGAATGGTTCTGCTAGATGCGAATACCGGGTGAGAAGTAGATTTTTCTTCTGAAATGCAAAACCTTATGATGAGTTATTAATTTTCTTCGTTCACTGTGGTTGTAGTCTTTTTATTACTACATTTTTTAATTCAATGATAGATGGATGGGATCTGTCTATGATGAAATTTCAATGTGTGTGCGTGTTATCAGGACAGCTTGAATACACTAGACAAATGAGAATAAAGGGCCCATTGCAAAAAACTGGGACATCAATTTGATCATTTAAAAAAAAAAAAAAAAAACTTGAAGGTCTTAAAACTGAAAATTTGTTGGTGTGTTTTTCCATTCCCAAATCAGGGCTACACAAATCTTGAATGTGTCAGTTTTTGGTGAAAGAAACTCGTTGAGTGTGAAGGGTTAATATTGATCACGGGGGCCAAGGTGGACCCATAGGACTGACCAATCTTTTCTGTAGAACCTTTGTGACTACTGATCAGTTTACCCCACCAAAAAGATTCCTATTCCCTTGGCTTGAATATCATCATGGCATGTGTGCCCATCTTCTTATGCGGTTCCTGTAGACGCTTCTCTTATCAGACATTGGGGTTTTTGGTTGGTGGCTTACTCTGGGCCCTTATGATCTTCTGAACTCTATAATCTGATGGAGGGTTGTTGGCCATATACTTGTGCTTTCTATTGTAAGGGAAGGGCTGCCTACACAGTTGAGTTGGTTCAACTTCATGGGTTCCCTGGTTGAGTTAGTCCTCTTCTGAACTCTATAATCTAATTAGCTGCTGATCTTTGTTATTAACCTGTATGTTTCTACAAAAAAAAAAAAATGTAAATATATGTGTTTTAGTACTACTTGCAAATGGAGAAAGGTGGCTTCATTTGTTTCAATCTTCTCTTTGTTGCTCTAATGACCTTTTGTTTCAATCTTCTCTTTGTTGCTCTATGCCACATGTCAAATGACATTAATGGATTTCACTGGAGCAACATTCCCTTGCTTTTATTCATGTTCATACTGTTATATTGTTCTGGAATTTCTATCTATCGACTCATTCAAATCAAGGAACTGATTGTTTGAGGATTTCTGTCAGGTAGTAGATATATAAATTGTCCAAATGGTGTTCCCTAGCAAGATTCATAGAGCTTCAACTAAAAGCTTGCTGAGATTTGTTTAAAGGCCAAAACCGACAATTCTCAGAAGTCTAAATATTTAGAGCTTCACTGATAAAATATGGAACTTCAAATGTTGGGGCATTGTGTTGTTTATTGTGTTGTCTATGTCCTCATAGGCATGTATGTTAAGAAGCACCCAACTAGAGTGCTCTAAAGGATCTGAGTGTTACATAAAGGATTCCATGTTTAAAATAAATAAATAAAAGGAAAAAAGAAAAAAAAAACAGAGTTATAGACATCCACTACAAAGTACAAACTGATATCATCATTAGGGCTTTGTGTTTGGTTTCCAAATCAGCAAATATTAATGAATCAATTCAACTAAGTACAACACTACCACTTTCTGTTTAAACAAAAACCAACAAGATACCGTGGGACAAAAATAATGAGACAATATCAACATTACTTCCATATACTAAGTACTCATCTATCAAACACATTGCATGTGGGTTAGGAGAAATGCAACAATCAATAGCTTTGAAGTAACCATTTCAATATGTAAATAAAAATCAATAGATGATAAGATTTTCTTATTCTTGGAAGTAAAAAGAAGAAAAGGTAACATTTCTATTAGACAATTTCTTTTATAAAGCATACTTCAACCAAATGCTTGTTTTAGGAAGAAAAGTACCTTTTATAGCATGATGTTCCCAATAGAGTGCTAATCCTTCTCAAAGTATTAACCTGATGTATAAGAAGTATGAAGAGAGGGAACTGACCTCACGACTTGTATTACATCACTTGTAAGGGGGAATACATTCAATATATTTTTTATATTGCTCATCCTTCGAGAGTAAGTCAACTACAATAGACTTGGTGTCTACATCTAGCAAAACATCTCTCTTGGCCATTATATGGAGAATTCCCACTACCTTTTGCATCTCATTAATTTCACAAAAACCAAGAAGAATTGCTTTGAATGTGAAAGGATCGGGTAAGCAACCATTTTCTTCCATTTGAAAAAATAGCTCATTGGCCTCCTCCATCAAACCTTCTTTGCAGAGGGCATTGATCATTATGTTATATGTAATCACATCCGGCACCAAACCATTGTCAGAGATGCCATCAAATAGCTTTTTTTGAATGACGACGTCAAATAACTCATGTGCTTTTTCCATCATCCCTTTTTTGCAAAAAGCATTTAGCAATATGTTGATTGTCACGACATTAGGAAATATGTGCCTATCTATCATTTCGTTGTATAATCTCATGCCTTCTTTCCACCGGTTCAAATTGCAACATCCCTGAATTAAAGAATTATAAGTGACTACATCTGGTGAAACACTGTTGTTACCAACCATTTCTGAAAAGAGGCCTAGGGCCTCATCCAAAAACCCTTGTTTGGAAAGGCCATCAATGATAGTGTTGTAGGTACAAGTATTAGGCCTACATATTTCCCTCTCCATCTTTCTAAACAAATGGAGAGCAGAACACACGTTTCTAGTCTTGCAAAGCCCAT
This sequence comes from Litsea cubeba, assembly GCA_012931725.1. Lineage (NCBI taxonomy): Eukaryota > Viridiplantae > Streptophyta > Magnoliopsida > Laurales > Lauraceae > Litsea > Litsea cubeba. The sequence continues at coordinate 39,031,217 of CM022950.1, forward strand.
TGAAGAGAGCATTGTATGTAACTATGTTAGGCCCATACCCCTTCTCCACCATTTCCGAAAAGAGGTCCATGGCCTCTTTGACCAACTCCTCTTTGCAAAGCCCATGTATGATGGTGGTATATACAATAGTGTTGGGTCTACATCTTACCCTCTCCATCGCCCTCAGCATCTCAAGAGCAGCATCCACGTGCCCACTCTTGCAGACCCCATCTATGATGGTACCGTAAGTAACCACATCAGCGGGGCATCCCATCTCCTCCATCTTCGTCAACAATTCAATGGCCTCATCAATTTCACCCACCTTACAAAGGCCCCCAATTAAAGTATTCCAAGTTACTGCATTGGGTTCGAAACCTCGTTTAAGGATGTCCCCAAAAATGGCGAACCCCAGATCGACCCTCTTCAATCTGCAATAACAGTTGAGCAGAATGTTCAGAGTAAATATGTTGGGTGCAATCCCAGTCGAAATCATCCTCGGATAGAGAGAAACAACAGTGGAATAATGTTTGATTCTTGCCACAGCCCCGAATAGATGACCGAAAACAACAACTGGGGGCAAGGGTTTCATGAGGAGCACACGATCGAACCAACCCAATGCATCATCAAGCTTCAAATTCTCTGATTTACATCGATCGTTCACAAAATTCAAGAACTGGGTTCGGCTCGATGCATCATCAGAATTCAATTCCTTTGCAGTATTTGAATAACAATAACAACTGATAATACTAGTAGAAGTAGTACCCTTTTTTAGTGCAGCCATGGCCGTTCTTGAGCGAGAAAGGGAAGGAATCGAAGAGGCCACCGACGCCATTTTTGGGGGAGATGACACGAAGGAAAAAAAAAAACCTTCTGCTGCTTTTTGATCTGCGATGAGCCCTTGATTTCACTGCGCGCTGTCGCCGAGCGAGAGAGAAGGAGAGAGAGACTGCTGATGCGAGAGAGAGAGATGAGATCCAGGTAGGCGAGGAGCGGAAATGAGGGAGAAGAAGCAGATGATTATGGTTTAGGGCATTTCTAAGAGGAGACCGAAATCAAAGTTGAACGCCCACTTGTCCACCTCAGCGCCAGGTGGAAGCCCACGTGGGATCGGTCCCCAATTCGGGTTTCCCAGTCGGTCCATCTTTTTTTATTTTTACAAAAACTCTACCTGGACGTACGCTTGGGTTGGACCGACCCCATGATATCCAGGTTGATATCTGGATATCATGGGGTCGGTCTCCCAGAGTACGTCCAGGTAGCAGGACTCCTATTTTTAATAGGGGTTTGCAACTTACTTTTTTTAATAGTAAACGTAAGGGTCATTTGTCTTTTACGCATGGAATATGTAAATACAATTTACACATATAAATGATGAATATTCAAATTTTCAGTATGTAACATTTACACATGCGTTTTTTTTTACAACGTTTTTCTAATAACACTATTTTCGCATCATTTACGTATGTAATTTATTTTACCATATTTGTTTCAATGATATGTGTAAATATATTAAAAGATTTTGTAAATGATACTTACTATTCATTAAATTAAATTCTAATATAATGATTTGAAAAGGAGATAAAAAAGTCCATTTTATATCAAAATTTTCATTTGCATTTTAGATCCTTCAAAAAGAACATGTCTTTCGACATGAAATATACTTTTAAAAAAATACATTTCTATCAGTAATCACCTTCACAAAAATACATTCTTACATGTTTGGTTAATTAAATATGAATTTATATTCTGATGGTTAAGCAAATAGCATTGTTATTAATATTGATCTTAATTCATTATTCAATTTGCATAAAACTTGACCCATGCATCTCATAGGCATTATGCTAATATTTATTTTTGAATGATGCCATAATGCTATATAAAATACATTCTTCCTTCTCTTTTACATTCATATATACATGTTTAAAGATTTTTAAAGTATCGCAATAATAAATAACTTTAGAAAAATCATTGAGATACTGGAAGAAAACTAAAATAATAAGGTAATTAACTAGTTAAAAGTTGATATAGAAAAATCATTGAGATATTTATCTTATAGATTGTCTCTTAAAATTCTTATTATCAATATGTATTTTGTCTTACAGATTTTGTCTCTTAAAATCATTGGAGCCACTTTAATCTTCTAATATGTTTTTTGTCTTACAAATCTTATCCCTTAAATTCATCTATTTCGAGACCTTTTTTATTATTTTTTTTATTTTTTTTCTAATGCGTTGGAGGGGGGTTTCGAACCCAGAACCTCTTTCACGGAAATGCCCAAACTTTAAGCACTCTTTTATTATTATTTTTCTAATGCGTTAGAGGGGGGCTAGAACCTATTTCACGGAAATGCCCCAACACCAAACCGTCCGCCTCCAACGGGTATTCTTGGAAAGCGCACCTCAACAGGTGTTCAAATTTTGGTGTGAAAATTGGCTCATTTCACACCATTTACACATCTAATTTACACGCAAGATGCGTAAATAATTATAGACAAACATGATTGATACGTAAAATGTTACACATATTCACCATTTATATATGTAAATGGGTGTAGACAAACAACCCAAACTCTCAGAAAAAGGGGGGAATGGGTTCTGTGCATTCTGCTTCATTTGATTTTCTTGTGCTTCATTCAGAAATAGACTCTGTGCATTGTCCTTTATTTTAAACTTGTCTCATTAGAGGATCCATTCATTTTATATAGTGGTATTTAGAGGTTCCGTTTTCAACAAATTATGTAAGTTATTGATTCTTTAAAGTTGATTTTTTTCTTGTAGAAATGGTAACATTGCTTTGATTGTATAATCTCCTTATTTTATTCATTTTTCTTTTATTTTTTGGTTCAGATGCCATCAATTTGGATTCACAATGAGTTTGACGACGATGATATAGAGGAGTGATGTGAGCCTGATCAACTTGAATACTAGTTTAATGGCGGTTAAACCCTCTACTACATTTTGCGACACCGAAGCCACTTGTTGCAGACGAAGCATTGGCAGTAGAATGAAGGAGCTCGTTACCTTGCACCTAAACTTTCCTGATTTAATTCATACAGCTTATTTCTTACATATTTCTGATGACAGAGTCCATAATGTCAATAAAAAATTTGTTGGGCCTAGGTCCAGCCCAATAGGGGCTTCTTTTGGAGTTTATGTGTTACTAAAGGGGCAATATGGTCTTTCTAGATCTTAGCACATCTTCATTTTGAAGCCCTAGTTTTGGTAGATAGTAAGACACCCAAGACAGAGAGATAGTGTGCAGAAATTCGCTGGAAAAGAGGCTCCATGCAGCAATTTTCAAACCGACGATCGGAGGTCGACTCGCGGTCCGATTGGGCTGATTTTTTGTCAGCAGGTTCGTGACTCATTGATCTACATTCTGAACGGTTGATTTATGATTGCTCTCTACATCGGGTTTCTATGTCCGTTTCAGAGGACATTTTTTTTTTGTGTGAGATCTTCACCATTTCTCTCTTATTGCTTTTGTCATTTGCTTTATCTTCACTTATATTTTGTGGATTCCATTGTTGTTGGAGTTGAGGAGGTTTTGTACCTTGTTGGTGTTAGGTTTTTGTACCTAAACATTATAGTGATGATTTGGGTGGACTTTGAGAAAGGTCTCGTGGTTTTTATCCTTCTCTTTGAGGGAGTTTTCCACATAAGAAAATTGTCTTGCGTTGATTGTGGTTGATTGGTGATACTTTATTTGTGGTTTGCATATTCTTCCATTGCGTGTGTCCAATTGTTCCTCACAGGTTCACTCAAGGGGGAAAATGTGTTTGTTGTTTCCAAGGCTTTCCCAACAAAATTGGGAAGAGATGATAAGATGTTCCTCTAATAGTCTCAAGGCTGGGTATACAAGCATGAAAAAAATTGAGTGTATTTTTTATATGTTATATGAGAGACTGATTGTTTAATATGTACTACAGTTTTTTGTTATGTTTGATATGCAATGTTAATTGAACACATGTAAGTTTTTCTAATTGAGTGATGTGCGTTCCTTTTAATTTGTTCATTGATCTTGACAATGTTTATGCTTAAGATATCATTTTTTTTTTCCTCTTCTAATTGAACCTCAACTAGCCATGAGTAGAATGCCAAACACCGAATGCACTGGAAATCTCATAGCATGCACTTGAAATCTCATAGCATGTTATACACCCGTGGCAATGTTAAATGCTTAGAAATGGCTATTATATGATATTAAACACCTTGAAACAGGGGTGTGTTCCTTGAGTGGCAATGTTACCCAACTGTAGGATGCTCCTTGAAAGTTACTCATATCCACTTAGAAGAATATCATACTCGTGTTTAAGATTTCTGCAACAACTGTCAGAAGAAACCACCTGTTAGGACATAGATAATAGTTAATATATTAGCTTCAAGCTCTCTCCAATCTTTATCATCCACATTATAGGCCCCATAAAAAAATGTAACATTCTAATGATTTGTACAATTATTCATCTTCTTTTTTTTCAAAAGTTGGCCGTTATATGATGGTTTTGGACAAACAATTATACAAATGATAGGAGGGAAGTTTCTTTTGGACAAACCACTACACAAACAATACATAGGAGTAAGGAGGCACTGAAACCATTACACATACCATGGGACGCAAGTTTTGGCCACATCATATAGTAGACCGTCTTTTGTAAACACTAACTTCATCTTCATAGTATACATGACATTGAAACTATTACACACAATCAATGAAATGCAGATCGATGAAAAAAGGCTCTCCTGTTAAATGGTAACTATTACACACACAACATAAATACAGATCAATGAAAAATAGTTCTCCTGTTAAGGGGAGACTGTGTCAAAATTTTCATAAATTCTTTTCGTATATAAAATAATTTTTGTTAGGATGGATTAGAGGATATGGAATATTTTCTGGGTTAATGGATTTGAGATGGATAAATTCTTTTTTTTTTTTCTTTTTTTTGTGGATTCCTCTCCCGGTACCAAACTTGGATCCGAAGGAATCATCGCAGATTCCTCTGTGCTCACCAAACATGGAATGTGATGAATCCTCTTCCTCACAAATCCTCAAAGAAGAAAGTCAGTCTAAATCCGCAGAACCAAGGATTCCTCCTAAGAGAGGATTCCTCTCCCGTTACCAAACGTGCCCTCGGGAGAATGTCAAATATGAGCTAGAAGGATGAAATGGAGATTTTTCTTCTGAAGTGCTCTGCGATTGACACATACCAACAAAGATTGAAGTAAGAAATTTAAAGATAGCGATTAAACTAGCTATGACTTGTGAAGAAAAATATTGAACAATCAAGAAACACACATGTAAAAATGAATATGTTATGAGAATGTTGAGATGAATGGATGATAAAACTAGGAAAGATAGACCAGAAATAAGTGCATTAGAGAGCATATAGGGATTTATCAATAGATGATAAATTAAGAGACTCATTTAAGATGGTTTGGATATGTTTAATACACCAACAACGGTGTTGATGAGACAGTTTCTAACGGAGGGATATGGCTGACAGTCATAAAAATATATCTGAAAAGGTACAACCTATCCGGGGATTTGTCCACAATAGAGTGGAATGGCGAAACAGAACTCATGCGGCTACGTTGGGACAAGGCTTCGATGATTATGATGATGATATAGGCTGACTTTTCAAGCGTTGGTCGAGGGATGAACTACCATTTCTCATTTATTTGTTATCGGATGAAGCTTGTTTGGTTGTGTTGGGTGATCTCATTCATTCATTTAGTGGGCCTCATCATGGATAGCCACGTTCCAAAATCACATTCATTAGACAAATCTCTCTCTCTCTCTCAAAACGAGAATGGGACTCTTGGGTTTCATTTGATTCTTCTTGAAGAAGACCAATCAATTGGTCAAGACCGTGAAACTCATTCAATGAACCCGAAACATTAACTGATGACCTTGTTGATGACAAATTCAAGTGAATGTAGCTAGATATATCAGTCTTGGGGAAAAAATATCAGCATATGAATCAGCTCCACCAAACGTAAGGTGTGGATAACTTAAAAAGTGCACCCCGTTTGATGATTCACAAGATCAATAATGACAATGATGATGATGGTTGGCAGTGATCAACATCACAAATAT